>JAQJVL010000084.1:0-42500 GCA_035578905.1 Stictocephala bisonia
ATCAGTTTTTAACAGATGATGGTACTATACACATGTATATATTTTAGTAAAGTAGAATATCTTGATATAATAAAATAAAATATCTGTTTTGAACACCTTACATTCAATCTAAAAATATTCCTTTTGATTGGAATCTAAAAATTTCAAAAGTCCTGTATTTGTTATTGTTCAAAAAACATCATTGTTTGATATTTTGTTCTGTTAACTTTACAAAACATCAAGATGGCCTTTTTGAAGAGAATTATATCACTGTAAAAAAAAGTCTTATATAAACTTATTTTACTATTTTCTTTCTTTTAAAAATGAAATACTTCACTACCCAGTTCACAGGGGCCTGCAAGCATGTGCATTACACTTTTTCAACGAATGAAGTTCCAACTGTCAGCTCTATTTGGAATCTAGAATTTAGTCCTCTGCAGTCCAAAGCCTTATTTAGCCACTCAGCAAGCTTGCCAGGGATAGGAAAAAGGTATGCTAATTTTACGATGTTATTTTAGTAACATTTTGAGTAACAACTAAATTATGAGAATATACAACTAAAAAATAGGAATTCTTGTTGAAAAATGATGTACAATTTCAATTTATTTACCCACGAGAATCTCCTTGATTGCTATTGTATAATACAAAATACCCCTCTAGTTTATGGAGAGAACGAAATATTTGGGCCCTTAGTTATGGAAAGTCCTCTTGAAAATCCTGAGCATCCTTAGTACGAGCTCACAAACAAATCCTGAGCAAAACAAAGGCTACACCTATACAAGCTATTCAACATGAAAAAAATTTGTTTTTCAGAATCGACAATTTGATGTACTCACTCTCCAAAGCAATGTTCTTCGGCTCAAGGCACAGCAGCGTAGTAGTATTTTTTTGTAGTCATCCATCCAGACCCTCGGCAGCTCGGCCGGGTGTTTCGGGCAAAGACATTGCCACCTAGCCCCCTGGAAAGGTATAAGGGTGGCGTTTACGGAATTCGTGACCCACTCTGCTGCAAGGGATGATTTCCAGACTGCCCTCCGCATTGCCAAACCCAGGAATGAGATTTCTGAAATACCAAATGATTTAAACAGCCATATTTTATTGAAATCTATTTTCAAATGTCACTGGAAGGGGAATCATGATTTATATGAATTTTTATTTATATTATTTATGGCGTGGGAAAACAGTTTTTTGTAGATACAAACTAAGCCTTACATTACTTTATTAATAATTTTATCAAAATTATTTTTATAACAAATTTGATCATGCTAATAAATTATTTCTAATCATTATACAAATAGACCAATATATATATATATATATATATATATATATATCTGTTTATTTTTACATGTTATTCAATAAATTAAAATGTATTATTAAAATAAATAAAAACTAGTATAGATGTAGCAACATAATACAAATGCATTTATAATGGTTCATTACAATATGGAATATTTTCTAAGGTAACATGAAAAGGAAATCCCATTTTATAGGTTAAAGGAAATATTTGTAAATCAAACTATACACACATGGGTTGAAAGTCCTGTTCTAAACAAAAATGTTATATCATTGCTGATTATGTATGTTAATTAACATTAAATGAAAACTATTAATGTTATGTCCACGAAAGAATATTACATTTAATGAAAAATATCCTTACCATTACTTCTAAAGGTTCATCATGTAAAATATTATTTACAAAAATATATGGTTATTATAATGAGTCATTTCCAAATTACAGAACGGCACAGTGAAGCTGATAGCTTGAGGGTGAATCATGCAACATTTACTTGGAGCTTTCACCAAACAAGCTTTGTTGGAGTCAAGGCTATATCATTACAGCTTGATTAGTTATGTTCTGTTGGTAGCACTGCACTCATTACTGTTACCTGTTACATATATACAACTGAATACAATTCCAAAATGTGGATTGTATTTGTATTTAATACAGCAACAGAGATGAATACTTAACACTTATAATTAAAATTGATGTATATTTTTTTGGATAGTACAAAGAATTTTATAAAATTATAAAAGAGATATACTTTATTAAATCATTGTTAAACTATAATTATATCTGAAGATTATATAATAGCAAGTAATTTTGTTATGGTCAGCTAAGTTTAACTAATACTATGCCCATTATTGATTACATCTATTTAATACAGATTTAAGGAAAGAGTAATAAACGTTAAACAATTAAAATAATTTTTAGAGTTGTTGAAAATATATTTATTACAAACCTGGAATATTGATGTGCTGTTCATTATTTTTATTAAGATAAAAAATATGTAAAATTGTTTCTGAAGGACAGTTGAAAATATTTTTTGATAAGTATGGCTTAGTAGAAATCGTTAGCAGAAGGCGCTATTTCAAAATGTCCATGTAATACGAAAAAAGTAATAATCAAAATATATAAATACTAGCTGAACCCGGCAGACGTTGTCTCGCCTTTCATTTTTCATTTACATACCAAAATAAAGCAATAAAAAGAATTATAGAAAAAACCATTATTCATTAAATGAGTGCAAGAGGGTAAACAATATTTTTGGTCTTCTTATTTGGTGTATAAATGTAAAGGTTTTTTGGTGAGCCTACTCTCGAGCAAGCGACTACAATAAATCAAAACATATACAGTACTGTTGTTGTGAGAACTTCAATCTACTTATGGCATGTGAAACTACATTAAACCACACAGTCATATGTTTTTTGTAAACAATTTAGATTCTCCATTTGAATAACATGGGATCTTTAGGAGCCCGTGGGGCGGGACCCTGTGGACGGATCTGCACCAAACTTTACAGAAACCATCTCGGGAGTATACAGGACAACATCCTAAAGTTTCATGGCGATCGGTTGGATGGTTTGGCAGCGCATAAACTTCAAACATATATATATATATATATATATATCTATATATATATATACAAACATCCTCTTTTATAAATATAGATTTGTAACTAAAAATTCTGTTAATATTTTTAACATTTTTGTTTTAGCTAACTTGTTGACTGCACTGCATTGTGTGGGCCATCAATTTATGTGTCATTTATAAACAAAAATACAAACAAGAAAATAACTTCCAAATTACATGAAATGGCTAAGTATCCCTAAATGTTGAAATAAACAGACTCAAGGAGTATATTCTTTGTCGGAAATGAACATAATCTAATGTAAGAAATATGAAGTAAATTTTGAAATCAATTAATTGTTTAGTAAACTGTTGATATGTCTCTAAAAAGGAAAATCTGGTATTGAGTGGGCAATATGTAAAAAACTACTTTAGTAAACAAAAATAGCCATTTATTACCTTCAAAGTAAAGCAAGGTAGATAATGTGGCTCATATAGAAAAAGTAAAAAAATATTTTTTTACCTCTTTCAATAAACTTTCACTAAACATTATCTTTTAATGTACTCTCTCTCTAAATGGTATAATACCCATTGGTATGGAGTCTGATGATGTGACGAGGCAAATATTTGACCGATGCTGATTTTTCTAAATCAACAATGATGACTTTTCTAACAGTAAAATTTAGTGTTAAAGATGAAGTTAGGAGAGACATTTTTTACACACTTCATATTGGATATATGTGTTTATTTGTATACATGCAGTTATATCAAAAATTTGGAACATTTAATTTAAAAGAATCCAGTAGAGAAGTTCATAAAGAAAAGGGAGGTTATAAGCAATAGTCAAGCAAATACTATTCAGGGGTGGTATAGCTAATTGACAAAGTTATAGCAATTCTTACCTAGGTTCTCTCCTCCCCAAACGTCCATTTTCATGTCATACTTCCCTAATTTTTCAAAGTATTGCTTGTCAATGGTAAACAGTCCGCCGGCAATCATTGGAGTCCTGCAACAAACAACAACCAGTGACGTTTGATTGATCTCTATGTGGATCAGCTACACAGTGAATGTAAAGCTAACGTACAATATAATTTGTGCCATCATAAAATAAAATTGACTAAAATATAATCAAGAATTTTGATTACATCTCAAAAGATGTATTAAAAACTAAAAATTGAAGGACAAACAAATTTAATAAAATAGTAGGACCTGATAGGCATTGAGGGGTCTTTAGCTCGCCTAGTCCGTTGCTCAGCTGTAAGGTACTCCCACTTGAAGACCAAGTTCCAGTCAAACCCTCCCCTGAGGTCAGGGGATGCGCCAATGTAGTGGAAAGTGTCCATCGAGATGACATCGATGATTGGGCAGACCACACGAGTCTTGTCCTGAACCAACAATGTGACAATTAGTGTATTGAAAATAACAATCTGCAACTGTGAGACATGGTACTTCTCACAAGTGCTATTGTTTTGCTGGGTTTAAAATAAAAAAGAAAATTAGCTGAATTGTGAATATAAATCTTGATTAAATACTCCTACAATAGATATCCCATCTAATAGGAATATTTGTGCCCGTAATTTGGTTAGTTAGCGAGGCCCCTCACCATAGCTGGTTTAAACTGCATTACATTTTCATGGGACTACACTAGCGCTACACAATGGACCACAAAAACAGCTGGTATTTTGAGATTCAAAATTTAACATTGGATGGTAAATCTATTTGGGTATAAAATCAATGATATAAGTTAATAACTGTAATAGAAGTTATACTGTCAAGAAATCAAATATTTTATATTAAAACAAGTTTGGTAATAAAAATCCAAAATACCAAATCTGATCTTACATGGTAAAACATACTGTATTTTGAATTTATAAATATTTACATATACAATGTAATAAGTATATAAATATAATTTAATTAAATGTCTACTAACAATGCAACAATAATAAGCTCTATAAATTAAATATATGTTCAGAAAATAAAGACAACAACTATAGTAAATATTGTATTGAAATCTTCAAATAAACATTATTAAAAAAAAGATTACATATTAAATTAGATTAAAATCATTATAATCAGCCATACCATTTGCCTTCAATTTGATCATCTGGGGTTAACAATAAAATGTTCTTCTATAAGGTTAGTTCAGGTTTATATATTAACACACTAATTATAAAAATATCTGCAGATATGAATTAAAAACTGACTTAATATCCCTATACAGTGAGATGAACAAACTTAATCTCTGTTAGATCATAAAACTAAAGTTGGGGTTACATCTTTGCTGCTCTACAATCACTCTGCAGAATAAAGTACTGTGAAGGCTGGAACTTTGACATAATCCCTGACCACAATCTTATCTATGTCTGTTGCGGTAATGAAGAGCAGAGGGGCTGGTAAACCTGCGAGCACAGAGACGTAAAGTCTCCCACATGGCAGGGAGATCAGTGGAAGTATTAAATGTGTTGTCACATATGTTACTACCAGTATATTCTAGTATTACTAGGTTAGGCTGGATGACTATTAAGCTAGATTTAAATTCATTAAAAAAATATGTATTAATTAAGATTGACGCCCTGTAAACAATTTATTTGTTGTCCTACTTTAAGAACATGATTTGTAATGTGGAATATTTGTATGGTATGAGACATTTTAAAAAATAAATTTATCTTTTTTATCAGTTGTTTTCTGATTTTCTATTTACTACTGAAGCATTACATAATTTCATAATTTATAAGGTTGTTTACCATGTACATTACAATTAATTGATAATGTAATAATTTAATACATCTTTAAAAAGACATAACTAATCTAATCTTATTTTAAAGTAAAATGTTTTATTGCCTGTTTTAAAACACGTTACAATATGTCAAAAACTTACATACTACGCTTAATTCTACAGCTTAGTATCAATATCATAATTAGAATATTTAACTTAAT
This sequence comes from Stictocephala bisonia, assembly GCA_035578905.1. Lineage (NCBI taxonomy): Eukaryota > Metazoa > Arthropoda > Insecta > Hemiptera > Membracidae > Stictocephala > Stictocephala bisonia. Next base: position 5,771 of record JAQJVL010000084.1, read on the forward strand.
AAGCCCCTATAATAGAGTAGAATGTCTATAGTTAACACATGACGCCTATTTCAACCAGGAAGTACCTACAGGGAGGGTTCAAGATAGAGGAGGGGGGAATTTTGTTCCAATAGTGCGTTTTTAAAGTGTTAAAATAGCCAGTTTCACAGTTTAAAATGTTAAATTAGCATTTATTTAGAAATTCTAGGTGCATTAAAATAATATACATACTGTTTATTAAGATAAGTCATACATTGTTTAATACCTAAGGAAATATAATACTTCCAATTTGTTAACTGAAAATTACTTAAGTTTTATCTAAATGTATTTTAATTTCTACTAAAATAAATGTATTACCTAAATGTTTTGAGATTTAAATTTAGGTTAAAATATATCTGTTTATTTCATTCGTGATACTTATTTTCAGGATATAAGTTTCAAATAAGTAAAGTAGGTGAAGTAAATAATAATAATAAGTTCTGAAAAACAACTCTGCAATGAAAGTAAGACAACACTTATGTTTACACGATCACATGTTTATTCAATATCCTAGAGCATAAATAATACTTATTACTTATACTTATACTTATTGTTTACAATGTGAAGAAGAGTAGTACATTGTACTAATCTGTTTGTTAATTTAACTACAATTCAAAGTCAAATTTACATGGTTTTCATTAAATTCAATTTTTATTTGTTTAGTTTTAAGCCCTGCTAACAAATTCATCACTATACAGCCAATTTGTTGATTTATTCAACAAAAACAATAAACATCAATAGACCACATAATGTACTTCGTATGCACGATAAAGAGCGTGTGGCCAGCACTGTCGTCTGTTTATCATGGCTGGGTTGGTGACATTTGAACCTCGACGAGTTAATGTATAGCAGACGATATATAGAATCAGAATTCTAATTGATGTATTTAGTTAATATAGAAAAATAACACAGCTGTTTTAAATTACTGAAGTAGGTAAATAAAAGTACATTATTAATATCAGTGACATCATTAACAACATTATAGTTTTACTCATAGTTATTTATTTATGGGTGTGGAGGGGGTATAATCTAACTTTAAAGTGAGGGTGAGGCTCTGATGTAAGTAACCCAAATGTAGCAAAACCACTGCTTTCAACAGTGACATTCAAGCAATTATAAAAGTTAAGTATGCTTTATTGATTTATGATTATTTTTATTTAATTTTCTTTTATTTAAATTTATATATTTAACTTTTAAGTTTTAGTTTAAAAAATAACATCATTATTCCTTTAGAAGCCATGAGAAAAACAGAAAACTTATATGAGGTTGGATAATTAGAGAGCTGAACAATGAAGACTGAAAAGAAAAAAACTAGGTCATGCGTTTATCTCTACACACCTTAACGCAGCCTCTTTCACATCCACAACTAACAGTCATATTACTTTGATAACTGAGCTTTGGTTGACCACATTCAATCAACTTGGGGTTAAACAACTGCTACTGTATTTACAACGCTTTTCATAATTTTACAAATTATTTTTAACACTGAATAAATATTTAATCTGAATGAATTAAATAACATTCATCTTCATCGTCTTTTATAGCTGACTCATGTACGTTATTATCATTTATAATCCAGATGACATTTATTATTATTATTACCTATTTACTTTGTCCCAATTGTACAACCAACAAATTAACCTTATCATTTCAACTAGCCAATATATGCCAATTTAATTTATGTAATTAAAGACTTAGTTGAAGATAAAGGAACAGTAATTTCACATTAGACAAATATAATTGATTATTTAAATATATTTTGCCACAATATTTCTGGCATCATATTGCCTTATTTTATTTTCGATGACTAAATAAGCTAATGTTTAATATTATGGAAATATTCCAAGTCATGTAAGACAATGTAAATGTATATATATATATATATATATATATATATATATATATATATATATATATATATATATATATATATGAATGCTGTTTACATAATTTATTGAAATAATTAATATAGGGATTGATACGTCCCTCGTTAAACTGATTTGTCAAGTATAATTAATATTAATATATGAATTAAAAGGTAGTTATATAAGATGCATTTCGTTGTTAAGATTAGGCTTGAGGCCATTGCTGGACGCCGGTAATGTGGGTCACGTATATATCATGACTCCAGTGAATGGCCTCAGAAACACATCTTTTTGAGAGGGTGGTCCCATACCGTTTAGAGATGTTGAGGTTGTAATACATACAATACATAGCCACATTGCTATGATAAAATATACTAAGTAAAATATGAAGATAAAGACGTTTTTGTTAGAAATCAATCTATGGAGTAAAACCTATTTTCCCCCATTTTTCTTTTTTTTTAAACTTCACCCACCAGTTCACATGGGCCTGCAGGCCTGTGCGTGAACTTTATTCAACAAGTAAAGTACCGACTGTTAGCTCAGTTTGGGATTGGAACCTTGGACTTTGCTCTCCGCAGTCCAAAGCATTAGACATTGAGCCAACACGCCGGCAAACTGGATTTAGCAAAGAAAATAATAATTTCTTCTTAGATTTCATAATATCTAACTGTCTTGTTTCCATAACTATCTTGTTCATGAATTTCCTTGAAATAGTAACTGGGTTGCCTTCACGAGTTTGAGGTATACTAATGAGCTGTTGATGTCAAATCTCATAAGTTTGGAGCACTTCCCTCAGCCCAATCCTCTCAGAGTTAAACTATAAGTACAGTGAATACAGTGTACAAATTTTAAAATTTTGAAACAGTGGTTTGTAATGTGAATGATTACTTTGATCCAGATATTATTCAATTCTAATAACACTTTTTGAAGAAGCGGAATACTTTGAGCATGAGGAGATGTAACCCTAATGACTGTATGACATTTGCGACTGGAAGAGTCCAAAGTATAACTTTCAAACATCGTCCTGCTCTGACTCACCACACAACCATTTCAGTGCAAAAGTAATATATATACTGGGCATGCATGTGTCTTATGGTATATGAAAAATTACAGTGTTGGATTGATCATTTTACCTCAGCCACCCTCTCTAGTAGTGGTTCCAGCCACTCCTTGTTGCACTCCACGTGGGAGTCCAGGAACGTCAGGACCTCCGCTGTCGCTGCCTCAGCACCTCTTACCCTCGACCGCATCAAACCTGGGCAAACAGGAATGAAACATTTAAATTACAACTATAAATAATTAATGTAGGTTAAATGATCTTGGCTACATAAAAGACTGATGAAAAGGAGGGCCAGAAGGGAAAATACCTCTAGAAAGACCAAGATTTTGTTGGAATGACCAGGTGAAGGTGGATTTGGAGAAGGTTAGAAGTTGACCTGGAAGTGGCGCAAACCAACCTCAGCAAACCCACCCTCCCGCCCATACACGTACAGTGCTATTAACCAACCCGCCCACCCATGCACGTACAGTGCTATTAACCCACCCTCCCGCCCATACACGTACAGTGCTATTAACCAACCCGCCCACCCATGCACGTACAGTGCTATTGACCCACCCGCCCGCCCATATACGTACAGTGCTATTGACCCACCCGCCCGCCCATACACTTACAGTGGTATTAACCAACCCTCCCTCACATACACGTACAGTGCTATTAACCAACCCGCCCACCCATGCACGTACAGTGCTATTAACCCACCCTCCCGCCCATACACGTACAGTGCTATTAACCAACCCGCCCACCCATGCACGTACAGTGCTATTAACCCACCCTCCCGCCCATACACGTACAGTCCTATTAACCAACCCGCCCACCCATGCACGTACAGTGCTATTGTACTGTTGGTGAGGCTAAAACCCAGCTGAAGTTCAAATGGCCACAGGAGTAAGAGTAAGTAAGTAGGAAAACCACCATTGCTTTGTTTTTCATGACTTACTACATAAGATAAGAGTAAACAATTTCATGTTTATTCTTGCCTTCAGCCTCAGGTAATTTCTATAGAGAAAACTTGCCGTTATGTTGTTACCGTTAGGGATAGTGAATTTGTAATACATAAGTTTTACACAAACATACATTATATGTTTAACTGATTACTGTACATTCTAACTATACTCTACATTTAAAAAATCTGCATTCACATAAAATGCTCCTGCATTATTAAAACTAGGTAGCCATCATAATTTCAATGCTTGTAGTCAATAACATTTTTAATGTTTAATAAAGAATTCACTCTCCTTGAAAGTAAATCTTCATATTGTGAAGTTATTTTTAAAACCATTTACCAAATAAAACTAAATAATATAGTACAATTCTTAAAGTTTAAAAAAAGCTGTGAAAACTTACTTAATCAGTAAGACTATGGACACCATGCATGAATATTTTTAGTTTGGTGATTTTTATTAATCAAACTGTTATAAAATTAAAATAAGTACCAGGAGACTGAGCTTCACTCAGTTGAATTTTGCAAACTGAAGAGGTAGCATCCATATCTCCAGAGGATCGTTTGTTGTTGCTCTTTCTTATAGGTAAATTTTGTCTGGACTTGGCTTGTATTAAACAATAAGATTACATTTAGTCAAACTGTTATAAAATTAATTTAATTACGTAACCTTAACTTAATTGCTTTAATACTATTTACATTATATAATTTATTTCTTAAATATTTTTTGGGCCTTAATCATTAAACAAATTGTAACATCACAAAGTCAAAAAAACTTATCATTGTAAAAGTATATAAGTGTTAACAAACTACTATGCTATATTTGAATACATAATCAAACAGACGATATTTGATTGGCTATCCATGTTATGACTAGCACGTACGTACCCTCCCTTTTATCATTCCGTATGACTCTGACTTTCTGGATCTTGGCCAGTTCTTCCCCGTCTGATGCTGAAATAAAAAAAAGTAGAAATATAACTTATTTATCCACATATATTCAAATCTGAAAATCTGTTCAAGAAATAAAACAATAAACTTATTGAATAAGGTTCTTAAATTTAAATACTTAAATTTGATAAGGTTTTTATTACATTTAATTATTTAAATTAGGTTGGTGTTAAACAATAAAATATAGCATATGTTAAATATAATCTTCCATATTAAACAATATATATTATTAGTTATATTAAAAACAATAGTGAAAAAATATAACTAACTTTAATAACAAAGGCATGTGAGTTTTATAGTCACAAAATATTTGCAAAGTCAAAGGCATACATTCATAATAGTGACATTCCATGTCAGTTATGATTTCTTAGTTACTTTATCATCATTAGTACGAGGTGCAACACTATGTACTACTAGTACTATATCACAGCTATAAATAGTGGAGAAAACAAAACTTCATGAACTCGGTTAGTTACTTTATAAATGTATGTTTTAAAAATAAATGAATCTCTATGAGTTAATACTTTACTTTTATAATACAGGGTGAATGGTACGTGGTGTTTAAAAATTTAAGGGCTTAAAACTACATGCTTGGGGCTACTTAAAAACGCAAATTTCAGTTTTACATGCCAAATGGTTAGTGTGGTATGTTCAAATTAAGATTTCTTTTTAAATCGTGGACCTAACCATAAAAAAGCTTTATTACTTACTCAAAAGATCATATTTTTTAAACTGTGACACCATTTTTGAAATCTACATTAAATTTTCAACAAGAATAATGAGCTAATAGCCAGCATAAATTAAGGTTAGTACTTAACATTATGCATTAAAGCAAAAAAATCATGTTTTTGTAAAATTTTAAACAATGTTTTACAACACGTAGTTACTAAATTATGGTAACGGATATAATGTGTCAAACTATACAGAAAACTGCATAGTTTAATGGTCTTTCCAGTGATATGCTTTTGTTTGTATTATCGTACAATGTTCCATTTTTTATTATTATTTGAATAGAAAGAAACACAGAGTGGTTAAAAAATTGTAAGACTATCTTACTAGCCAGCAAGTAGGACTGGACATTCAAATAACGTTATGTGATTAAAAACACATGTAAATCAGGGACAATTGGGGTTTTAACCACATTCTTAGAACCGGCATACACCCCAACCTTATCAATAGTTTTGTCTGTTGTCCTTAATTAATGACTGGGAAATTCCACTACCTGCTTAGTTTAACAAAAGTTAGTTTCTTTTAAAGCAACCTTATCACGAGGAAAACTGGAATCCATTATCTGTTTACTCTTTAAACCGGGTCTGTGTATAAGCTATTCAGTTCTGTAGCATCATGGAGTTCACTACAAGAGAATATGCAGAAATGCATTTTGTTTATGGATTTTGCAACGGCAATGCACTTGCTGCGCAAAGAGAGTACAGTTTAAGGTACCCCGATCGAAAAGCCCCCAGCCCACAGGTGTTCACTAGACTTCACCAGAGGTTAGTGGAAAGTGGAAAAGTTCAAAGAAAGTCTTCTGAGGTAGGTCCAGTTAATTATGATGTAGGTGTTGAAGAATTGATTCTAAATACTTTTCAAGAAAACCCAGAGAGTAGTAGTAGGGCAATTGCGGCTCAACTAAATGTTTCACAGTGGAAAGTGTTGGATATTATTCATAGAAACAAGTTTCATCCATACCACTTCATAAGCACTTGAAGCTCAAGACTTCGCTCCTCGTGTTCAGTTCTGTAGGGTTGCTCAATATTGAGCAGTATCATTTCTTCAAAAAGATCCTTCGGAAAGATAAGGCCATATTTACAAGACAAGGAATCTTTAATACACATAATATGCACATGTGGGCAGAAGATAACCCAGGAGCAACCAAAGAACGATCTTTTCAAAGGAGATTTTACATTATGGTATGGGTTGGGGTAGTAGGTGAAACGCTTACTGGCCCACATTTCTTCGAGAAAAACCTTAACGGGGAACGCTTTTTGGACTTTTTACAGCACAGTCTCCCTTTGCTGCTAGACCATCTCAACCAAAAAAAAAAAGAGACAGTCTCATTTCCCAACAAGATGGAGCAACACCGCATTTCACCGCAGAAGTGTGTCACTGGTTGATGCTCAATTATTCTACATGGATTGGACGGGGTGGGACCGTACCGTGGCCAGCTAGATCACCGGACCTTAGTCCCATGGATTTCTGTGTTATGGGGATGGATGAAACAAAAAGTCTATTCTGCACCTATCAACACAGAACAAGAACTGAGGGAGAGAATAACTGCGGCTGCTGAAGTAGAGCGCCAAGAAGTCTCTACAAAAGTGACAATTCAACAAATGCGCAAGAGAGCACGGGCCTGCATCAGAAATGGAGGAAGGCAGTTTGAACAACATTTGTAAATCTTATTCTTTTTAAGTTGACCTTTTTTTCAATTATTTTTACGAATGTAATTAGTATGTTATGTCAAATCAAAGTATTATAATCTTTCTTTTAATAAATAGTCAAAGCTTCAAGTTTTCTGCAAGCTGTGTTTTAATTCAGTTTCACCTAACGTTTTCGATGATGAAACAAAATAATTAAAATCACAATTATACCATTGAAAAGAACATTAAATTACGCAGTTTTCTGTATGGTTTGACACATTATGTCCTTTACCATAATTTAGTAACCACGCGTAAAACATTGTTTAAAATTTTACAAAAATATGATTTTTTTTACTTTAACGCATAATTTTAAATACCAACCTTAATTTACTCATATTACTAGCTCATTATTCTTGTTGAAAATTTAATGTAGATTTAAAAAATGTCACAGTTTAAAAAATATGATCTTTTGAGTAAGTAATAAAGATCTTTTATGGTTAGGTCCACGATTCTAAAAAAAATCTTAATTTGAACATACCACACTAACCATTTGGCATATAAAACTGAAATTTGCGTTTTTAAGTAGCCCCAAGCATGTAGTTTAAGCCCTTAAATTTTTAAACACCACACGTGCCATTCACCCTGTATACGCATAAAAATATTAAAAACCTGATAAATATTTGATTGAATTTGTTTTTATACCCCGTGTACTTATAACAAATAAAAACATGTTTTGCAAATCAAAATAAAATAAATTAATAAAAAAAAATTAAATTTTAATTGAACACTTATTCAAATTATATTGTATTTTGTAAGAATACAGTATAAATAAAAAACATAATTTATAATACATTAATTTTATTTACATACATTTATGTGATTCAAGTGCCTGTGGATATTATTTTTATCCTATATCAATCAATCCTATACTCTATGGGGATTGGGAAGAGTAAGGTTAAGAAGGAGACCGGCCTCTCCTTTTAAAAAAATATACATATATATTTATTAATTAACTTCTAAAAACCATAGAAAACAACAGACAAATTAAAATATATCAATTATTGGTTTGAGGACAGATTTTCTTATCCGTTTGGTTTCAGGCCCAACGAGGAAGTAGTTGGAGAAGACTATGTGTATGACACGTATGGAAGAGATCCACAACAGAGTTGGCTCCAACATATATGATGTCAATAGTCGAATGAAGGAGCGCTATGACATTGGTAGAAAAAGGTGGATATCGGCCAGGGATCTTGTCTGGCTTTACAACCCTCGGAAGCATCAAGAAGAAGAAATATTAAGAAGATATACATTCCAATTTAAAATTAATTGAATCGTACTAATACATAATACAAATATGTGTTATTTGTAGTTTATAAATTTAATAGGCTTGGTGGCTCAGGGGCTAAGCCTTCAGATTGTGGAGAACAGGATCCAAGATTTGAATCCTGAACTGAGCTAATGGTTGATACTTCACTCATTGATTAAAATTTATGCATAGGCCTTCCGACCCATGTCAACTGGTGAGTGAAGTTTGAAAAACTAAAAAAATTTAAGAATGTAACTGAAAGCAATGAGTGTTTTAATTTAAGTTTAAGAATGCTAAATTATTTGGCCTACTTAGATGTACTTAACACGTTTCTGTTTTAAATCACAGTGTAATGCAGTCACCTTATGTACAGCCATTACAGACCCCTGTCTGCTGTTAGGGACGGTAACTCACGTTGACTTCATTACTCTAACAGTAATGGACAAGTTGTTTGCTCATTTGGACGTATTGCTGCCATCACAACAACTTACACTAAGCCATTACTGGGTTTGTTTACTAATTGTTGAACCAATTTACAAAAACAAACAATTTTATGAGAATCTACTTTAAAGGTGAAAACATATCAGATATTACCATCAAGGTTTGTAGTTGTTGTTAAATGTTTTAGTTAGCCCTAATGGAAATCAATTGTAAAATAATACAATAATAACGAAATTGATTGATTCAAAGAGTTTCCAGTAGCTGATAGTGAAGTAAAATTTGCAGGGGAACATGGATATGTGAAGAAAATATCAGTATAGCACAGTAAAAATGAAAATTATTTTGATCCAAACTTGCAGACGTTGTTTGTTGCATCTGAATGTCTGAGGTTATGTTAACAGGACCATGTAAGGAACTAATTTTCACCTCAGTAAATAAGAACTTTTATTCATTCATTCAATAATGTCTTTAAGTCAGGCTTAAAGCACCCAAAACATGCTAAGGCCTTTTTTAAAAATAGGATTATATTAAAAAGGCAGTTTTTTCTATAAACAGTACAAACTCCATCATATAATATTTTACTAGTATACATGATGGTAAACATTTGGAAACACTTTCACAACAAATTATTTTATTTTTTCCATAGATAATTTGATAATTTAGTTTTTTAATAATTGTGTTCCATAAAGTATTATTTTTTATCAGACTATTTTTTTATTGAGACTGTTAGTAGCGGAGAAATAATATTGTTCAAATTAGTTACTTTGAAATTGAAATGACTGCTACTTTGATAAGGATAAACCTTTCAAAGTCCAGTTTGGGGCAATTAATTTCCCTTAAATACACCTTTCATTTGACCTAGGCTTACACTGAAGACTTTTGTTCAACTCCTCGCAGGCTGTCCCCCTAAAAAGATGAAATGTCGCTAATGGCGTCAAAAAGTATATTGTTTGTAACCATGATGATGTACAAGATTTCACTTTTACAAGCGAAGTGACACAACAGTTGTGAAAGCATTTTCATATTTTTTTCCCACCTTGTATATCACAGCCACCCAGCACTTGAATGACGCTCAAACTTGGTGAGTTTATTTTATTTATCAAGATTAACTGAAGTATTTTATGACATTAATACTATCCAGTTGTTTTATAATAAGTGTGAATTATATTTAGTGGGTATGAAATGTAAATACAATTTAAATGACGGAATAATTTCCATATTTTTCAATATTGATTTGCTTGTAAATTTATTCAGTATAAGATTGGGTAAAATGTTAAGTTGTAAAAGCAAGGAAAAGCAAAATACAAATCTGGTGCTGACATCGGTGTAAAAATTGTTGGTAAACTTCTGTTGAGGGTTGAGTTTAGACAAGGTAGTACCCAAATTTTATAATAAATATTAAAAATAATGTAATGTTTATCATAAAGGTTGTATATTTTGTCAGTGAATGGAAGGTATAAAATTTAAGAACACTCTCATATTTACTTCAACAGGTTTTAAACTTTTCCATAAAAAAAAATATACATAAACTAATTGTACTATACATGAAATATCTCACCAGAATATCAATCTAATTTAATATAAAATAATTAGACTACTAGCTGCATTAGTTCAAGGCCACTTTTAAAACAATTTTCTAAATTTAAATTAAATCAGAGTTCAGAAGAAATTTTAATAATTTGATAGGCATAGATAGGTCCAATGTTCCAATAAAAAGCCCATTAAAACTAAATTACAAACATGTGTACAAGTATTCCATGATATATTTAATAGTATAATAACTAATTGATAACTTACGATGGTCACTAAAGTCATCCACCAAGATGATCTCTTTCAGGAGGTGTTCAGGACTGCGATTTAGTACACTGAAACACAGCACAAGCACTATGAACAGACATGCACAGAACAGTTGTCTAGCGCCTACATTGCAGGCGTACAGGCAAGGCCCGCAGTACAGTGGTGTAGCTGTTTTGAGTTACAAGCGCCGTGCCTTTCACAGTTGATATGACACATAAATAACTGTCTAAACATTAATTAATTGGTGAGGTAACTGTATCTCATGTATTAATATAACAAAATAGATATAAATTTGCAGAGTGTGTTGCTACAAAAGAGACCTTTGTAATTTCTGAGTCTTTGGGAAATTTATTGCAAGGAAATACTTTAATAAGGTGGGTTTAGAATTGTTATTGTATACTAATTGGGCCTCTTGCTAGCCTAGTAGTTAGCATGTCTGCAGAAGGTCACGAGTTAAAATCCCGGGAAGTCTACTTAGATATTTGCTCGAGGTGTATGGACTGTTGTCCCTTAACAATGTATATGTTACAAAGTAAAAATGCCACTGAATTAAACTGGCATCACTTAAAAAAACAACAATAAAACTTGATGTATTCTTCGTATTTTTTTTTTATAGAAATGAGTTGTTATTATTGTAACTACGCACATTTTTGAAATTTTTTGGAGTTGCACAAACTTTTTTAACTAAACAATACACAACAAGAACAACTATGTTCAGATCGTACTAAACTTGCAGAGTCGGTTAGCACATAATATTTAATGAAGGTACAGTTTAGTTAATGGTTGGCCTCACGAGCCTTTTCTAAAAAGTACTGTAATCCTCAATTATCCATTACTCACTTCTCCCAACGGATCTAGGTTGAAAGTTTGTTATAGAGAAGCGGCACTGAGAGCCCTTCTTGTGAATGACAGGTAAAGATTATCAGTTTTTACCTATACAGGTGAAGCAATTAATTGTTTTAAAAGCAACGTTGTTATGGTTACGTTTTATGTATGATGCGAACTTATATGTCCTATTGATCCTTACTGACCTGACGACTGTCCGCAGTAGCGTGGACCTTGCCTCATTGTGGAAGGTGATGATGACGCTAGTGGCCGGCAAGTCGTCTCGGTACTTCTTCTTCCGGCACCTGCAAAAACAACCCTCAGTTTATTGAACTAAAGTGAGTTTCACATCTAGTTCGCAAATAAGGCCTTAATATTGCACATGAAATCGAACTTATCCAATTGTTGGTTATTTTGCACTTCATAATTAAGGTGAACTCTCATTTTCACCCATGGTACGTTAAAAAGAAAATACAGTACATTAATATGTTTAGTATAATCAGAGTGTCTAAATACTATTGGGGGAAATTAAACCATTAACATTTAAGACTTTATTAATAAACGTTAAATATAACATGCATTTCAATAAAAAAATTATGAGACATAGAAGAATTATATACAGTATTTACAACTTTCATGACTGAGGGAATGTTTTGTAATTTAATGAAACACCTTCAATCGACTAGAGGGGAGATAACGAAACTCTTTCATCGTGGATCAACAACATCAGTCAAGTAAACAACCCGATTTATTATACTTTTTCTTAACATTTTAATCTATTTGAAGAGATTTGAAAATGTATGAAGCGACTGAGTTGGCTGGTCTAATACAAAATGATTAATAGACAGCCAGTTCTTTTCCCAAATTCTGTCTTGAATGGAATATAAAGGGTCTCCCAAAAAATCGCGACGTTATCATATTATTTGAACAATTACATATAACGAACTTAAAACATCATACGTAAGAAATGCACTATTTGAAGCAAGTATACAATTTTAATTACGTCAGGAGTACGGCCTAAAAGGAGCCAGAAAACTCTTTCAAAGAGGGAATAGGTTTAAAGGGAATAAAATTAAAACTCTTTACTAGAAGAACAAAATGCCACAAATCTGACTAAAAAATCCATGCTGCATAAAACGGCAGTGGTTGAAAAGTAATAAAATTGGGCTAGTTAGAAAAATATTTGTTTATTTGGTGAATTGTTCCTTATATCCAGAGTATTTCAGTATTCTAACTCATAAAAACAAAGTAATCCCGAGGCTTCAACCATTGCCGTTTAATTAAGGTTGGACTTTTGGAATTGGATTCGTAGGGTTGTGATCTCCCAATAAAAATTATGTCACCTAATCTTTCGTTTCGCCTAAGATAGTTTCCTGACTCCTCGGGAACCAGCCCCCTGATTGATAAACAATTGCTAGTTGCTTACAAAAAAATATGAGGAACATTTTCCTCATTTAATTTTATACGGTATGATATAAGCAGTGTAGCATTTTATTTTAAATTTTCATCCTGTTTGTAAAAAAAGACCGAGAAAATTACTAATTTTCACTGTTCATCAACATTACACTTTTATTACTATAAAACCCGTAATTGTAAGCCATTCAGATTTAAATACATGGTTGCTAGTAATGTTTTTATAAATTTTATATACATTTAATAATATTTAATTTTCAAGAAAAAAGTTCTTATTGACTTCCTATTGAAATTTTCTTGGCTTATAGTGATCGTAAAACTAATTGCTTGCTCACGTTGTAATCCTTATAAAACCAATAGTTGTGAAACCCTACTTTTATATGTGTACAGCAATAATTCAAAATTGATTAGTATTCGAAAAGCCTTAAATATATGGATCGGCGGTTAAACAGTGCCAAGGAAGACAGTACGACGTTGCCGCGTTTGGACGGACTGCCTAACTTGAATTTCAGTTCAAACTCAATGAAATTCTTAGAGACGTTTAAGTTACAAGTATTCTATGTATGACGATGGACGGACTGCCTAACTTGAATTTCAGTTCAAACTCAATGAAATTCACAGAGACATTTATGTTACAAGTATTCTATGTATGACGATGGACGGACTGACTAACTTGAATTTCAGTTCAAACTCAATGAAATTCACAGCGACATTTATGTTACAAGTACTCTATGTATGACGATGGACGGACTGCCTAACTTAAATTTCAGTTCAAACTCAGTGAAATTCTTAGAGACGTTTAAGTTACAAGTATTCTATGTATGACGATGGACGGACTGCCTAACTTGAATTTCAGTTCAAACTCAATGAAATTCACAGAGACGTTTAAGTTACAAGTATTCTATGTATGACGATGGACGGACTGCCTAACTTGAATTTCAGTTCAAACTCAATGAAATTCTTAGAGACGTTTAAGTTACAAGTATTCTATGTATGACGATGGACGGACGGCCTAACTTGATTTTCAGTTCAAACTCAATGAATTTCACAGAGACATTTATGTTACAAGTATTCTATGTATGACGATGGACGGACTGCCTAACTTGAATTTCAGTTCAAACTCAATGAAATTCTTAGAGACGTTTATGTTACAAGTATTCTATGTATGACGATGGACGGACTGCCTAACTTGAATTTCAGTTCAAACTCAATGAAATTCTTAGAGACGTTTATGTTACAAGTATTCTATGTATGACGATGGACGGACTGCCTAACTTGAATTTCAGTTCAAACTCAATGAAATTCTTAGAGACGTTTAAGTTACAAGTATTCTATGTATGACGATGGACGGACTGCCTAACTTGAATTTCAGTTCAAACTCAATGAAATTCTTAGAGACGTTTATGTTACAAGTATTCTATGTATGACGATGGACGGACTGCCTAACTTGAATTTCAGTTCAAACTCAATGAAATTCTTAGAGACGTTTATGTTACAAGTATTCTATGTATGACGATGGACGGACTGCCTTACTTGAATTTCAGTTCAAACTCAATGAAATTCTTAGAGACGTTTAAGTTACAAGTATTCTATGTATGACGATGGACGGACTGCCTAACTTGAATTTCAGTTCAAACTCAATTAAATTCACAGAGACATTTATGTTACAAGTATTCTATGTATGACGATGGACGGACTGCCTAACTTGAATTTCAGTTCAAACTCAATGAAATTCTTAGAGACGTTTAAGTTACAAGTATTCTATGTATGACGATGGACAGACTGCCTAACTTGAATTTCAGTTCAAACTCAATGAAATTCTTAGAGACATTTATGTTACAAGTATTCTATGTATGACGATGGACGGACTGCCTAATTTGAATTTCAGTTCAAACTCAATGAAATTCACAGAGACATTTATGTTACAAGTATTCTATGTATGATGATGACGAATACATTTAATAATATAGAAGTCAATAAAAATAAACAAATTTAGTAATAAATGTACGGTAAATGTATACTTCCTATGGTATAATAGTAGAGTCATATGAGATAATATCACAGATATAGCCAACATACTCAAGTGTTATTTTGTTACAATTCTAATATAATTTTCGTTTCAAACAGTACGTTTCGTAATTAAATTTTCTTTTCAACACGTATTAAGTTAATAAAATTTTATTTAATATAACAAACTAAACAAATATATTCTTTTTTAAATTGCTACAAAACTACATTAAACTTAGTTTGATTGTTTTAAATTACAACTATTGTTATTTAACATCCTGTTAATGCTGATAATAAACCTTATTGGGTTTTAACAAGAAATTAACAACTGTAAACGTTAATACTAATGATTACTGTTTAATGAGCTTGGAACAAATACCTTATCTGTAATCATTCGGTTCTGTCATAATTGTATGAAAATTGATGAAGTGGGTTAGTTACAAGGTAATTAATTAGTAACTGTAAAAAATTGTTTCAATTTATTATTTTTAAATAAATCTAACTATAGCTTCATAAGACTTCTATGTTTGGTTTAGAAAAATAAATAAAGTAAATAATAATGGTTTGTTACGTAATTCGTTTGGCATTGTTAACAAACGGTTACTTACATTGATGGTATCTAAATTATGTGGAGACCATTTTATATGTAAAATTGAAACCAATATTCTGATTCTTAGTAAATAAACCAATATTCATAGAAACAATGGTTTTAGATTTGAAGGTTGACAAAATAACATTTTCCAAAAATATTTATAGTATGAAATTTAAAGATTACAATTTATAATCTACAATTTAAAAATTAACTTGACACAAGCTAAACCTTTAACGTATCAAAAATCGTACGGTGCTGATGACCCACCCACCCACCCTACACGTACGGTGGTGATGACCCACCCACCCTACACGTACGGTGCTGATAACCCACCCACCCACCCACCCTACACGTACGGTGCTGATGACCCACCCACCCACCCTACACGTACGGTGCTGATGACCCACCCACCCACCCTACACGTACGGTGGTGATGACCCACCCACTAATACACGTGCAGTGGTAATGACCCACCAACCCTCCCATATTCGTACAGTGGTGACATTCTATTTAAGTTCACATTAATATATGTTTAGCTCTTTCTAAACATTCTACAAAGAAAACTATATAACAAATAAGTTGTAATCAACGAACCTCCACCCATTCCACATTCTTCGTTTATGTATTATACCAGCCGACTCTACTAGGTTATATTTTGTAAACACAAGTTTAAATTTATTATGTTCATGTCCAAAGATACCTAGTAGGGAAAGACTCCCAAAAATAAATTAATTGAATAGAGAATTATGAGAATTTTTAAATTAAATTAATTAAGAGACTGATTACTTAACGAAGTTTTAAAATTTCACAAATTGGTTAAATAATTGCATAACTTTTATCTCTAAATAAGTTTAAAAGTTAACTTGATTAAGTAACTTTCTCGCATCTTATTTTCATTTATTTACCGGATGATTAAATGAGAAGAGGTGGAGGGACTGCTCGGACAATACTGTAGAAACAAGGGTGTTTGAACTGGGAAAATGCAGCCTGGCCGGTTCCATTTGTCAAAGTCGGGGCAAAGCTCCACCCACTCTTCTGTAATTTCAGCTGTCATGTCTTGTTTTGCTGCGCTTCGCTCTTTGAAGGCGCCCCTTCTCATTATTAAACAATATTACAATCAGCCGTGTTACATAACGTTTACTTGGGGGTAAAAAGTGTTTCACTTGACTTATTTTAATAAAGGAAATATTTCCCCTTAGACCCAACGGGATTTCAGTTCAAACGAGATAACAACGGACCATCCACCCAACAATTTATTTATGAGTTAAAATTAACTATGGAAATATTTGAATTTAAAATTGCTAGCGTTCATATTTTCTTACTTACGAAATTAAAAAAAACCCTTTGACACTGTTATGGGTACTAGAATTACTTTATCTCTTATTAAATTGATATAAGTCAATAATTATCTTCCAGACAATTGTAGGCATTTAATGTATTTAAGGATGGGTAGTGATTATATAAATGTCAAAACTAATGTATATAATCAGGGAATGTATTAAAAAATGAGCACAAAATGAATTGAGGTATAGATTAAAATAGCTAACAGTTTCTAAATTCTGTATTCTAGAAGAATGACACAAGTTTGAGAGATATTTGTTGGCTTTGGATTGGTAATGATTGGTAGATAATGTTCGGAGGTTTCCAATGCTTCAAATGTTTACGGAAAACTTACCTTAACATTTCCTAAGGAACAAGTCCCTAAACATACCCCAGGGAACACTTACCTAAACATTCCCTAGGGAACATTTACCTAAACGTTCCCTAAGGAACACTTACCTAAACATTCCCTAGGGAACACTTACCTAAACATTCCCTAGGGAATACTTACCTAAACATTTCCTAGGGAATACTTCCCTAAACATTCCCTAGGGAACACTTCCCTAAATGTTCCCTAGGGAACTCTTACCTAAACGTTTCCTAAGGAACACTTCCCTAAACATTCCCTAGGGAACACTTACCTAAACATTTCCTAAACATTCTATAGGGAACACTTCCCCAAACATTCCCTAGGGAACACTTACCTAAACATTTCCTAAACATTCTATAGGGAACACTTCCCTGAACATTCCCTTGGAAATATTTCCCTAAATATTCCTCTCGAAGAATTGGAAATCTCCAAACATCTACCAATCAAGTAAGTTATGTTAAGTTTTATGGAATTTCTAAACACGAAGATTTAATTTAAAAGCTTTGATTAAATTACTTTACGCTGGGGTCCAAAAAACCGCATAAATAAATTCGAGATGAATTCTGCCATCCATCAATTGTTACTGTGACAGGCGTCAAGACAAGATGGCCACTATTTGACGATCATCCGTTATCCTGAATCCACCCTTTACATGTAAAAGGGCGAGGCTGATAAATAAATATGTTGTGCTATCTTCCGTAATGATATTTCTGGATTTTCCAGCAAACTAATACACTTTCGACTATGTAAGTAACAGTTGAAAACGGAGTATAAATGACGTATTTACTATAATTATTATACGTTAGTTAACAACTTTTTTAAAATTATATCTTTTTGATTTATCTGTTATCATTTGTATTATCTGTTCTCACAAAACGCCTTGCACTTTCTTTGAATATTTGTATTGAACCATATTCGGTTGTTGTTGCTATAAGATTTAGGGTAACTTAAACTCCAGATGTTTATGTACTCAATGCAAATTTTATAATTTACCTAAACAAGAGGAAGATATTTTTTGGAATAGTTATGGTCTATTTCAATTTAAAAAGAACATTTTTATGTAAAAATGTATCAATTTTACGTTTGGAAAACAATTGAATCTAATGTGTAAGTAGTAGTATGACTAAAAACGTAAGCTATAAAAAAGATTTCCTAATTTGATGTTACAAATGATAAATACTCATTAATATAATTGGATGGAAATTTCAAATGTTTATTTGCAACCGTCTTTGAAAAATATTAATTATTGTAAATATACGATTAATTAATATTTGATAGTAATTATTAAGAAAATAAAAACATATAAAATCACATCTGTTTTAATTCTATTAACAATAAGTACTCAGAACATAAACTGTCGGGGATGTTAAAATAATGCAATCACAGTATACGAGCATCTACTGGGCAAAAATTAGTTAATATTAAGAACGATCGAAACCCGTTCAAGATAAACTTTTCAAAAAAAGTACAAAGACTTTGTAAATATAATTAAATGTCAATTGATCAAAATGATAAATTGATGTATATACTTCTTTTCCAATAACTAAAGTTTCCAGCCTCCCAAAAAACCCTCCCAATACTTTTTCCGATAACACTTCTTATGATCTGGTAATTTGGGATACACGAGTCCATAATATGCTGCAATATTATCGTTGACAATATACTCCATACTCTCGTATGGACGAGTCACCTAGAAAATCCACAATTTCGTCTAAATTTTAAACACAATACAAGTGAATGTCACACAACACAAAGTACAATTTGTAATATTATGGTGATCAATTTCAGTAAACCACGTTTAGCATTCTCAGATTAGAGAGATTCATAAACGAATGACATGGGTGTTGAACTGATTACCATATACTAACACTTGTCACGGTCGGAAAATTAATGACGGTTGGCTGAAATCACCAAAATGGTGACTACTGAACTATCATTGGCAAATTAATATCAATGAAATCTGACATAATACAGACAGAAATCACGAAATTCATCCATGTACACTTGTGGGAGGTTGAGTGTCAGGGAGGAGGGGTGGGGATGTTCTGACAAACATACGGGAGGAAACCCCGATAACGAGTGGCAAGAATCAATACGGCGTGTGATGAATGAGCACGTGATCGGCAAACCTCGTTCCTCGAATCTCTTATTCAACGCCAGATGCGTGAGAGCAGCACAATTGACTGAGCGTTGATCAAGTTCCACCACACTGTAACCCCCGACCCAGGAAACGCGCATGGGAAAGGCGGCTGTGTACTTATTACATGCCAACCGGCCATTACAAACACATGGCGTACTTTCTTCTTACACTTATCCACTTGAACACTATCACAATACAGAGTAAATAAGTTGGATGAGAAGTGTCTTATTGTTAACGCGTGTTTACTCAATGTCAGTGCTACAACCACATACCATATACTAGTAACGTTTAGTCACTACTTTCATTGGCAACATTCATCACACGTTAATACTATAGTTATACGCTAATTTCTCAATGACAGGCGTACAGTATTTAAAAACTGTTTATTTAAAACCTTAATGTCTCAAAGTTCTTTAGTTTGAAGTGTCAGTTCATTGTTCAATTTAAAAATGCATCCATTTTTACTACACATATAGATGTTGCATCTACGAAAGACAAACACATTTTTTTTGTTATTTGATAAATCAGCACCATTCGTTATACGCAAATCAAACGTATTTGGGTAAGGTTGGTATGTGACCGTTATTTGTCTATTCTAAAATTATGTTTTACATCCATGTAAGTACATGGGCATTATTTGATGTCTATCCTAGAGTTACTTTGAGCGGATGGGTGGACCTGCCAACCTACTGAGATGAAACGGTACATATAAACTATAGGATGTCTATTCTAAAGTCTCAAACTAGACGAGTGGTCTGGAATAGGAGGTACTGTATATCATTAATACTAAATGGCAAGAAGTTAATGGTTAAGAAGGGAACTGTAAAAAGAAGGGGGAAGTAGTGAGAAAGATAGATCAATAATAATAATAATAAAAATAATATTAAATAAATTGAAAAATTAACACTTGGAATTAACTGCACTTAACACTTGGAACAAATAGATAACTTTGGAAGCTGTTTTTGTTGATCACCAAAATTTAATAAAAATATATCGGGCATCTGATATATCGTAAAATCGAAATTTACAGTCCAATAACCTTTAATTAATTATAACAATAAGTTGAAAATAATTATTGCAATACAAGTGAAAATGGTCTACAGTATATTTTAGTTACTCAATGGGAGTGTATTCCTAACTGACCTTCAGTTTATTCCAGTAGTAGGATGTTCATGTAATCGCTTTAAATAAATAACTTTTATCCACTAGTTTTCTAGTAATTGTTTATCATAGATCGGCAATCGTGACTACATGACAGTAATTATTCAATCCAGTACCCGCAACAGCAGTTACCAACTTCCCGGTGACAGGAGAAGAGTCATGGCTCTCCCGTGTGGTCGATTTGTCAATACCATTAACATAATTGGCTCTCCTGCAAACACAAATATATAAGTAGTTCCCAAAGCCGGCGCCAGGAGCGTTATTGGTCAGTTTCTCCAGTAACCTGTGACCTGGTCACTTTCATGCGACTCGCTACGCACTGGTCGCTTTCACAAACCGGAAATACGATCCTCTCGCTCTCGTCCAGCAAAACCACTTTCACGTTCGTCGAGATCTACCCTCAATCTTGTAACTGATGCATGTACTAGTGAGTACATTTATTGTGTAAGTGTACAGGACAGGATAAACAATAAACACTGATAAAAACAATCATTTACAATACCTGTTTGCTAAGAACTAGATTCTTCCATCAGCTCTTCCTAAGTGGACCATGTGAGTTTTTACATTACTCTAATGGCTTTGATAACAACATCCTTGATACGTTGAGAAGTAGGCTAGAATACACAATAACATAATACCTACTTACGTTTTGTTTATTTACGTACCGAGGTATTAATTTATATGTTACTGATATTTATTTAACGAACATTTTACAATATATAAACCTTCCAACCTATAATTAAAAATAATTTACTGTACTTAGTATTAATAATTTTTACTTGTTTCCTTTCATAACAAAGCAGTAACATTACAAATCTTATGGCTTTCAAATGGAGCTACCTAACTAAAAGAAGGAGGAATAAAAAATGAAAAATCAGATCAATAAATAATATTTAAATAAAATTACATATAAAGTACAATGTACATGTGTAAGTGCTTAAATGTTGATCTCCAATCACAGATCTGTGCGATTGTATATAAATTTCTCTGATATATTTAAATTTCTTTTAAATAATTTCTTATTTTTTTATAAATATTATATACAGCTGTGAAGAAAATTTAATGACGCTTTCTTAAACTGGTCAATTAAAATATCATTTATAATTATAGACCGTCAAAATGTGCCATAATTGCTGAGATTTTCCTCAATTATTTTTACGCTAGAGGGACGATTATTTTTCCCAGTATTTATTAATATGTACTTTTATAATTGACCAAATAGACAAATAAATCAACTGTTGATTACTGTATTCAATTAAAAACTATAAAAGGAGCGTCTAGTTGAAGGTTTTTAGATTTTTAATAGTTATAAGAATGAAACCTCTCAGAACTATAATTACTCATTTCAAAGAAAACTTAGCCTATTCTTCTATTTATTGTTAGTATACTCAATCTATACATATGAAGTACATGTAGACGAGCGAAATAGTACACAGTTGCTTAGCAATAAAATAATTTAGTAGAGTATAGTTCTACTATGTAACACAAATAAAGATACGATAATAACCAGCACCGATAGTATATAATTACAGTACTAGTAAATACAACAAATATGCTGCAGATACTTATGAATGAGTAAAGACCGAGAGTAAACACTTCAGTATTTGACTTAAAAAATACTTTACAAAAATTAAGTCACAGTCGAACCACGAATGAAATTTGAATTACTGACGTCACGGCCAATAAAAGGCTGGAAATATAAGCATTTCTCATTAATAACTATAACAACAATTTACTAACATTTAAAATGTAGATATTTTAATGCACTTTTAAAGGTTCAATATAAACATTTTGGTTAAAGATTTAAACCAGGTTAAACGTCAAACGCAGCACACATAAAACTAAACTGAAGATGATAATTTAAAGAAAAAAAATTATTTATAGGTGTAATTATAGTTGAAAATGTAATATGAAAACATAAAACATTTTAACTTAAAAAATCTTAAGACAAAACATTATTGTTCTATCTTTATATAAGTAATTATTATAAAATAATAAAATATGATCAGCCCACACAACTTCACGAGATAATATCCTACCATCGGCCTTCTGCGGAGGTCGAGTGTACCACGGAGGTGTGGCATGAACATGTCTGCAGCTGTTAAGAGCAAGGCGATCAATCCGAACAATCAATCCATGTTAGCAGCAACGAATAAAGCTGCAGCGGTTAGTTTTTGTTGAGGAATCACAAGTTTATTTTGTCGTGAAAAAAGAGAGTGAGCTCATCACTTTATGGATGACAGTTATCGAGAGTAATAACAAGTAACGCGTCAAAGCCGACCAGCTACAGGCGACACATTGAGATCCGGATATACTCAGGGACATATCAACCAGACATAAAAGGTGTGTGTGGGTTAAAGACCTTAGCCCATGACATTGGCTTAGTTACGAGCGTTGTCCACACCACACCCAACAACCACACTCAGCTGGCATCTGTCACAAGGGCTACTTACTTTTGTGATCTATATAAATTGTAAGTTAATCTGAGAAGCTCACTAAAGTATTAATTAATTTGTTAAGTAGTTGAATAATTGTGATTAGAAATGGAAGAACTCTTTTTTGTATGCAAGAATTAGAATAGTTGCAAAATTGCTACAAAAAGAGACATAAACAATAAAGAAACATACATAAATAATATATTTAATTAAAAACTGTACATTGTAATATCACAGCAATAAGAACAAGAGGAAGGTGCCGTAAGTTAAATTTCAAAGATTCAAATAGCTTTCTCACGGAAGTGTAAATGTAAATCGTTAGTACCTAATGCCAGATTTTTTTCTAAAATCGAACAAAATGTGCACAAAATCACGCCAAAATAGGCCTTTTAACGGTAACTGTTAAATTAGGAAAAAAGCTTGCCAGCCTAAAGCCTTATTAGGCTTGCACCGACGCAAAATATCAAATCGAAAACGACAGATAGTCTAGTTTCTCCTTTAGAAAGGCGTGCGAACACAAGTCTACGAGGGTTAACAACAGATAGACAGGCATATCTACAAACTTTACTCACAGATAGACAAGCATGTCCAAAAACGTTACCGTCAGAGACACAGACATATCCACGAGCGATTCCGAAATATACAGATACATAGGCATGTCCACAAGCGTAACCGTAAGATATATAGGCATGTCAACGAGCGTTACCGTAAGATAGATAGGCATGTCAACGAGCGTTACCATCAGATATACAGACATATCCATGAGCGATTCCGAAATATACAGATACATAGGCATGTCCACGAGCGTTATCGTCAGATATACAGACATATCCACGAGCGATTCCGAAATATACAGATACATAGGCATGTCCACGAGCGTTACCGTAAGATAGATAGGCATGTCAACGAGCGTTACCATCAGATAAAAAGACAAGTTCACGAGCATTACTAACAGATAGACAGCGACCTCAGGTGCAATACGCAGAAGCCGGTCCTCGATAAAAAAAAGATATACAGCAATTCCAGGTGCAATTTGCAGAAGCCGGCCCTCGATAACAAAAAAAACAGATATACATGTCTACGATCATTACTGAGAGAAATAAATACATGTCCACGAGCAATACCAGCAGACAGAATGATATGCCTATAAGTGTTACCGACATACAAACATACATGAACAGACATTGAGGGAGACTCGTTTCGGTCGCTGTGGTATACAAAATATGAAGATATGCAAAATTTACAGTATCCTGATGAATTTTATAGACACAGTACTCTATACATTAATTAATCAGTCAATTAGACTTATGTTTTTATGTGACTAAAAGTGTTATCATCGAGTTTAAAGTTGCAAATTTCCTTTAGTCAAGTTGTACATAGTAAAGCGAATTAATACTGTAACCATCCTTAAGATATTATTACAGTACATCTGAGAGACGTCGCTTCTAATTTAGTTACGGAACAGTTACAGTAACTAGCTGCATTAACTCAGCAGTACAAGCGACGAGGCATGATGATAACTTGGGAGACCAAGTTGTACGGCACGACACAGCTAGGAGATAACCTTTACAGTAACTAGCTGCATTAACTCAGCAGTACAAGCGACGAGGCATGCTGATAACTTGGGAGACCACGTTGTTGTACGGCTCGACACAGCTCGGAGATAATCTTTACAGTAACTAGCTGCATTAACTCAGCAGTACAAGCGACGAGGCATTATGATAACTTGGGAGACCAAGTTGTACGGCACGACACAGCTCGGAGATAACCTTTACAGTAACTAGCTGCATTAACTCAGCAGTACAAGCGACGAGGCACGCTGATAACTTGGGAGACCAAGTTGTACGGCTCGACACAGCTCGGAGATAATCTTTACAGTAACTAGCTGCATTAACTCAGCAGTACAAGCGACGAGGCATGATGATAACTTGGGAGACCAAGTTGTTGTACGGCACGACACAGCTCGGAGATAACCTTTACAGTAACTAGCTGCATTAAATCAGCAGTACAAGCGATTAGGCATGATGATAACTTGGGAGACCAAGTTGTTGTACGGCTCGACACAGCTCGGAGATAACCTTTACAGTAACTAGCTGCATTAACTCAGCAGTACAAGCGACGAGGCATGATGATAACTTGGGAGACCAAGTTGTTGTACGGCACGACACAGCTCGGAGATAACCGCTACAGTAACTAGCTGCATTAACTCAGCAGTACAAGCGACGAGGCATGCTGATAACTTGGGAGACCAAGTTGTTGTACGGCTCGACACAGCTCGGAGATAACCTTTACAGTAACTAGCTGCATTAACTCAGCAGTACAAGCGACGAGGCATGATGATAACTTGGGAGACCAAGTTGTTGTACGGCTCGACACAGCTCGGAGATAACCTTTACAGTAACTAGCTGCATTAACTCAGCAGTACAAGCGACGAGGCATGATGATAACTTGGGAGACCAAGTTGTTGTACGGCACGACACAGCTCGGAGATAACCGTTACAGTAACTAGCTGCATTAACTCAGCAGTACAAGCGACGAGGCATGCTGATAACTTGGGAGACCAAGTTGTTGTACGGCTCGACACAGCTCGGAGATAACCTTTACAGTAACTAGCTGCATTAACTCAGCAGTACAAGCAACGAGGCATGATGATAACTTGGGAGACCAAGTTGTTGTACGGCACGACACAGCTCGGAGATAACCTTTACAGTAACTAGGTGCATTAACTCAGCAGTACAAGCGATTAGGCATGATGATAACTTGGGAGACCAAGTTGTTGTACGGCACGACACAGCTCGGAGATAACCTTTACAGTAACTAGCTGCATTAACTCAGCAGTACAAGCGACGAGGCATGATGATAACTTGGGAGACCAAGTTGTTGTACGGCACGACACAGCTCGGAGATAACCGTTACAGTAACTAGCTGCATTAACTCAGCAGTACAAGCGAGGAGGCATGCTGATAACTTGGGAGACCAAGTTGTTGTACGGCTCGACACAGCTCGGAGATAACCTTTACAGTAACTAGCTTCATTAACTCAGCAGTACAAGCGACGAGGCATGATGATAACTTGGGAGACCAAGTTGTTGTACGGCACGACACAGCTCGGAGATAACCTTTACAGTAACTAGCTGCATTAACTCAGCAGTACAAGCGATTAGGCATGATGATAACTTGGGAGACCAAGTTGTTGTACGGCTCGACACAGCTCGGAGATAACCTTTACAGTAACTAGCTGCATTAACTCAGCAGTACAAGCGACGAGGCATGATGATAACTTGGGAGACCAAGTTGTTGTACGGCACGACACAGCTCGGAGATAACCGTTACAGTAACTAGCTGCATTAACTCAGCAGTACAAGCGACGAGGCATGCTGATAACTTGGGAGACCAAGTTGTTGTACGGCACGACACAGCTCGGAGATAACCTTTACAGTAACTAGCTGCATTAACTCAGCAGTACAAGCGACGAGGCATGATGATAACTTGGGAGACCAAGTTGTTGTACGACACGACACAGCTCGGAGATAACCTTTACAGTAACTAGCTGCATTAACTCAGCAGTACAAGCGACGAGGCATGATGATAACTTGGGAGACCAAGTTGTTGTACGGCTCGACACAGCTCGGAGATAACCTTTCACTATATACAATGATACTTTAGGGAAATTAATTACTGTACTCTTTATCTTCCACATTCAACAGTCTTTTCCTAGAAAGATCTGAATTAAGGACAACATAAGATAGCTTGATTAGATTCCTTTCAATACTTAGGGGTTAGTTTCTGATTAATTTTTGTTCACCTGCTAAAAATTGATTCATAAAAAAACAGCAACTTAACAAAAACAATACAAAATCTTTCATTTTGTTACGTTTTATAGACTTCAAAAGTTGTGAGAGTAAAAATTATGTGTCATAGAATTAATTGCACTACAAATTAATTGATCAAATACCAATAAAAATAGCCTATAAAAGAACACTAAACGTGAGTTGTTCTTGTATATCTCACAATAACAACATTAACATAAGACTATCATTAAATAAAAAACATGAAAAAGCTAAATATTTTCTGTGTATCTTAATATTTCTATTGTACAGTTGACCACCTAATATCAAGAACAACATCTACACCCCTAGGCGGTATGGCGACATGTCCCGAGCGCATCGAGTGAAGCTTACACCCACGACCATAGCAACTGACGCGGTTGCCCACTGCTATGTTACTGTATTTATTTCAATATTTTTATGACTTACTCCTTTATGGTATTGGATACAAACATATACCTAAGAACTTAATTCAGTTACTTCTAGTACCATTCATTTTATTTGTGTACACAACAATTTCAATCAAGGAATTAAGTTTTAATTGACGACAAAAGTTGGCCGTCCTACTCGTGGTGGCGGACTGGAGGAGAGTTTTTAGAGGAGAGAGGTCAGATCCCATCAGCTGTTCATTGCGAAAATCCTCTCCGAGAAAGTGGAACTTCCCACTACTGAACAGAAAGGAAATTGCATTTACAAAGACAGGGACTTGCTAAACGGATTTCAAGCTGGCATTAAAACCCACGCCGGTGACTTTACTTACCGGACATTACTTTCACGGTTACTTTTAAGTCCTTTCTTCATTAAAGAAGGGTTTGAGTTTGTTTAGCTCTATAACTGTCGGGCAACTGTTTGCACGAATGAACATGAACATAATGAACATTTTACAGCAAATGACGGCAAATCACGCAAAGGATTGGTACGCTGCAGGACAATTATGACCTATATTGGTAAACATATCCAGGATACACTGACCTTACTATTTTTGAGTTGAATATACCGAACACATAATAATGAAATACACAAAAGGCGTTAGAAACAATCATCACTGGTTGCCATTTGTGTGAGCACTACTAGAGAGATCTGGAGTGTCCGTGTTGGATAGCAGTCAGGGTCCTGATGTTGTGTAGAGATGGTAACCGAGTAATATGCCAACGTGGTTCGATTTCTACGTAAAGCCATTAGTGGCCCTGGCAATTGAACTATTGATAAATGACTATTTGTAAGGAACAGTATACCTGGGAGTGTGAGCAGTAAACTGTCCTCACCTGTGAAGGAAGGTGACTTTTATCGACTGTGTAAACAAGCCTTAAACTTGATAATCAACCGTAAACCAGCACCAGCTGGGAGGGTGAGCAGTAAACTGTCCTCCCCTGTGAAGGAGGTGACTTTCTTGGACTGTGTAAACAAGCCTTAAACTTGAGAATCAACCGTAAACCAGCACCAGCTGAGAGTGTGAGCAGTAAACTGCCCTCCCCTGTGAAGGAGGTGGATTTCATGGACTGTGTAAAGAAGCTTTAAACTTGAGAATAAACCGTAAAACAGCTCAAGTTGAAAGTGTTTGCAGTAAACTTTCCTCCCCTTGGAAGGGATGTGACTTTCATGGACTGTGTAAACAAGCCTTAAACTTGAGAATCAACCGTAAACCAGCACCAGCTGAGAGTGTGAGCAGTAAACTGCCCTCCCCTGTGAAGGGCTGTGACGTTCGTGGACTGTGTAAACAAGCTTTAAACTTGAGAATCAACCGTAAAAAAGCACCAGCTGGGAGTGTGAGCAGTAAATTGTCCTCCCCTGTGAAGGGCTGTGACGTTCGTGGACTGTGTAAACAAGCTTTAAACTTGAGAATCAACCGTAAAAAAGCACCAGCTGGGAGTGTGAGCAGTAAATTGTCCTCCCCTGTGAAGGGATGTGACGTTCGTGGACTGTGTAAACAAGCTTTAAACTTGAGAATCAACCGTAAAAAAGCACCAGCTGGGAGTGTGAGCAGTAAATTGTCCTCCCCTGTGAAGGGCTGTGACGTTCGTGGACTGTGTAAACAAGCTTTAAACTTGAGAATCAACCGTAAAACAGCACCAGCTGAGAGTGTGAGCAGTAAATTGTCCTCCCCTGTGAAGGGCTGTGACGTTCGTGGACTGTGTAAACAAGCTTTAAACTTGAGAATCAACCGTAAAACAGCTCCAGTTGAAAGTGTTTGCAGTAAACTTTCCTCCCCTTGGAAGGGATGTGACTTTCACTGACTGTGTAAAGACGCTTTAAACTTGAGAATCAACCGTAAAAAAGCACCAGCTGGGAGTGTGAGCAGTAAATTGTCCTCCCCTGTGAAGGGATGTGACGTTCGTGGACTGTGTAAACAAGCTTTAAACTTGAGAATCAACCGTAAAAAAGCACCAGCTGGGAGTGTGAGCAGTAAATTGTCCTCCCCTGTGAAGGGATGTGACGTTCGTGGACTGTGTAAACAATCTTTAAAATTGAGAATCAACCGTAAAAAAACACCAGCTGGGAGTGTGAGCAGTAAATTGTCCTCCCCTGTGAAGGGATGTGACGTTCGTGGACTGTGTAAACAAGCTTTAAACTTGAGAATCAACCGTAAAAAAGCACCAGCTGGGAGTGTGAGCAGTAAATTGTCCTCCCCTGTGAAGGGATGTGACGTTCGTGGACTGTGTAAACAAGCTTTAAACTTGAGAATCAACCGTAAAAAAGCACCGGCTGAAAGTGTGAGCAGTAAATTGTCCTCCACTGTGAAGGGATGTGACGTTCGTGGACTGTGTAAACAAGCTTTAAACTTGAGAATCAACCGTAAAAAAGCACCGGCTGGGATTGTGAGCGGTAAACAGTCCTCCCCTGTGAAGGGATGTGACGTTCGTGGACTGTGTAAACAAGCTTTAAACTTGAGAATCAACCGTAAAAAAGCACCAGCTGGGAGTGTGAGCGGTAAACTGTCCTCCCCCTTGAGGGGAGGTGTCATTCATGTTTGTGCTACATGGAGAAACAGTAAAGACGTTTGTTAACACATTTGTTTGTTTGTACGTTTAACAACTGAAGTGGTCGTTAGCGTAGCCCAGATATTTGTTCCGATAATTAATCAGATCAAATCCAGAAAATTTATCAGTTGGTCACTTTAAAATAATCATCTGTGGCCTTTTCTAAGTATTAGTAGGCCTGAGTTTGTAACAAAGGCTACATTCATACGTTAAAATACAAATATCCAGGCCACTAATGTCATTCCCAATTATAAAAAAAAGGCATAGTGTTACGTATTTTCAGATGAGATGTTGTGTATTATATATGTGAGATAGAATGACAAAGGAGTCTGAACATTCCAATGGATCTGTTTTAGGCTCTTTGTTACTCATTTGTTATATTGAAGGATTGAATAAATACATTTAGGAAACAAATTTACCAATTTTTGCATATACTCACATTCTACAAGAACTTCTTCTTTCTTTGGAAAAAAATGCAAGTAATAAATAAAGCTACATCTAATAATAATGACTTGATATCAACAAAAAATTAATTTGCTTTTAAATCAATAAAAAACCACAATAATTGAGCATATATTTTTTCTGTTAGAATAAAATAAATATATAAAAGTTTTAAATTAAAAATACAATTAGAAACAAAAACAACATGTCTCGGACAGTAATTAGAATTGGCATTCTCATACTGATAGTGTCTGTAAAAAAGTTACTTCTGGAATTTATGTAACGAATATTTAAATATTTTTATGACATGAAGTCTTTGAAAATTATATATGTAGAACACATTCAATCCTATATACAATAAATAATTTCGGTGTATGGAGCAACAAGAACAACTTAGATAAAATTCTACAATTACAAACATTGGTAATCAGAAGTACATTAAAATTTAATAATAAATAACAAAATAAGAATAAAAAAAAAAACACGCAAAAATCATTTTATAGAATTAGGCGTATTACCATACCAGTTTATGAATTGAAATATTAAAACTATTCTTACAGTCAAACAAAATTTGTGTTACACGATTATTGAAATAAGAACACCGCATGATTATGACCCAAGAATGAAAAACTTATACACAGAAAATAACCATAGTACAGAATTTCATAAAAAATCACCAGCATACAAATAATTAAAATTAGAAGTAAAAAGGGATATTTTATAAAACAAACGCTTCTCAACTAAGGTACGTTTTGAACATAAAAAAAAAAAATCTCTGTGTGCATTTACATCATAATGTTTTAAGTGAAAAATACGTAGACCTTTGTATGTTGTGACATAATTAATGAAATAAAAAAATATACATATATCTTCAATCTTCAAAATATTATACCTCCAAAAGACATTGGTCTACAAGAGAAAATATAATTCTATTGGTTAGAGATACAAAATGAAAGTACTTAACATCATAATAGTCCAATTTTTCTTTGAAAATCATGGACTAAATAAATTAATACTGTTATCAGAAAAAACTTAATAACAGCTCATTATCGATACCTAAATAAATAACAAAGTTATCACATTTTATTTATAAAACATGTTTGGGCTACTGAAATCTACATTTGTAAATTCCCCACAGAAATCAATAGTACATGTGAAATGGGCAGATTAAGGTTGAAAAAAATCAATTTAAAGTACATCAAAAACTAAACAAAAAACACTGACCGACGTGGTGACTCAGTTGCTAAGGCTCGGACTGCGGAGGTCATAGTCCAAGGTTCGAATGCCCCACGGGCTTAATGGTCAGTACTAGACGCGTTGACTAAAGTTTCTGCTTATGCTTGCAAGCCAACTGAACTGGTTAGTAACATTTATTTTAAGAAAATAAACACTGCTATGAATAAATAATTAATTTAAATTTAATTTAATAACGTTTTAATGAGAAACTTGCGTGAAATTGTGGGAAAATAAGCACTGTAACGACGGGCTGTCCCTCCGAGATGTTCCGCGTTCCGTAGGAGCACATAACTTCACACGTAAATTAAAACACTGAATGCTCGACATCGTGTACCGAACCACCCATCGGTAACTAAGTAGATCTCACAAATAACTGCAACAATATCCTATTAAACTAGTTAAATGTCTTGTACAGAGCGTTCCTTTCTCTACACGATACATTGTTTGAATCAGCAATTTACGATTTGCTGGCGTGATGCTGGTGGCTAAAAATCAGACTACGGGGAGCAAAATCCAAGGTTCGAATCACCAACTGAGTTAACTGTCAGTAATTCACTCGTTAAATAAAACTCAGACACAAACCTGCAAGCCCATATGAACTAACGTGTTAAGGTTTTATTAAAAAGAAAAGAATTAGTGATATAAAGATAGACTTAAGAACCTATTATATAAACCTTTTGAAACAGGAATGATTGAAGCTAAGGAGGCAGAAAGTGGAACGCTAGATAACTTCACCCAGTCTCGTCTTGGTCAACCGAACAGAATTATCGTTGACAGATCTAGGTCTCCAGAGAAAGGACATGAGTATAAAGATCTAACTGCTGCAGTATGTTCCATTATTTTGTCAATATATCTACTTTGCAACATTACATGAGCGAGCTTCATGATCATTTATATATTTAATTCCGCAAGGGAATCGGTATCCACAAATGTATCGAGCTAGAAAGAAGATAATTTACCCTAATTAGACTCATTTAGAGCTTAAGTGCCTAGGATGGTGGGAAATATATCAAAAATGTAAAAATTGCACTAAGGTGGTATTGACCCACCTAAGCAGCCAAAAAAGTAAGATGGATCTACCCACCTACCCACACATACACGTACGGTGGTTTCGAGCCACCCAGCCATCATGCACGTATGGAGGCACTGAACAAACCGCCCACCTTTATACGTACGGTGGTACTGACCGACCCACCCACCCATATACCGTACGTTGTTTAGAATAACAATTTCATGAATTAGGTCTGTGTTAGAAAATCCCATATGATACATTTTAGTCTCTACAAAGTTATTTCACATTCCAAAATGACGATAAGCTAGAAGCTATTATCGTTTTATAGCCTTTATTTAATGTTACTAACATTATGTCAAATAAAACTGCTTCTTAGATACTTAAATCATATTTCTTTCAAGTTACAACTTCCCTAATGACAAGCTTGTCCTTTGATTTATATGTTGCATGTAGCAATATAATAAGCTTATTTTTTAAGTCATATAATATACTCAATATAACTATTATATTTATACAGTTTTACACATTTTGTAAATACAATTATTTTAGACCTTTATCAAGTTCTCAAAACTTGAGACTCAACTTCATTCACTTCTACTATTAATGTATCAGTAGAAAGAAAGAGCTTTGGGCTGAACTTTTGATAAAAATATAATAAACGTAGATACCTAAAGCTAACTAACAACTAAACTGTAGAACATGATGGAGTGGGCTGAGCATTCTAGGAATCTAACTTCTACCTTTAGTGTATTATATATCCTTCAGCCGGGTATCTCGATTTAGGCATAAATACAACAGTTCTTTCTTAGTAATGTGAAATATTTGTTTCGCAAAGCAACTTGAAATAAAAATTAACAGTATAATTTTTAAAATATTTTAATATGATTTACCTCTTGAATTGATCATATTCAATGTTTATCAAGAGGTTAATTGAGATACATTTGAAGGCCTATTTTAATGAATTTTAACTATTTGAAGGCCAAGATCATAGTTAAATTGAAGCACGATCTTGGCCTTCAAATTAACTATGACTCTGAGAAATCAGTGGTGCATCGGCATTCTGTAGCATTCGACTAGTAGGTCCTCCGTGACTCGAGATAACACTAAAAACAAATATTTTTACATAATAACATTTTATCTCTTGCAATTTTGTTATTTCATCTTGCTCCAAGCTGCAAAAGACTACTAATAATTCAACTAGTGTTTTGCGTATGATCCGTTACTTACTTTTTACAATGGATCATCTTTTCTTGTTTTTTTTTTAACAAATTCAATTCTCTACTTAGTAAAATAAATAATACTTTAGTTTGGCGTGTTGCATGTAAGGTGGTATCCAGCCACCCAGCCATCCATACACGTACGGAGGCACTGACCAAACCGCCCACCTATACACATACGGTGTTATCCACACACCCAACCATCCATACACGTACGTTGGTATGGTGGAACCCATTGCGAAACTCAGCTGTAAACCAGATCGGAGACTTTAACACACATTTAGCGTAGTTGGTTCAATCCCTGCTTCATGTGCTAAAGGTTGTCAGTTCGATCCCAATCAGAGTCAATACATTTTGAGAAGGATCAGCTGATAATCACCGGCTGTTCATTTGTCATTGGGCTATTAATTAATGACACTTTCTAAGGAATAGTCGGCCTTAGTTTGTAACAATGACTACATTCGCTCATCTACACTCATCACACTCAATCGAAATCCATATTCGCCCATATCTTGACGATCGGCGTCTTATGAATAAATAAAAATAAAAAATAAAATAAATTTAGTATAAGAATAATAAGTAACTTGAAAGTACAACACGAAAATGAACGCTTCGTTTAAGAATGAATCTGGTCTTAACATTCAAATAGGGACTAAACAGAAATAAACCATTAGTTTCCATTATCACTGTTTAAATATGTATTCTAAAAAGTAATAAACATACATTTGACTGAGCAATGCCAGTCTCATTACAGCTATTAAAAGTGTTTACTATTTTAAGGAAACAATACGTTTTTGGGCTTTCTCTAAATCCCATTAGCACATTTACTCAAGAAGTATTTTTCAGTATAATAACCTGATTTGATAAGAAGGCAATTAAAAATAATGTTAGAAACAATATATTTATTTACTAGTATATAATAGAAATTACAATAGAGTCACGCGGTAAAGATTGATACAATGCCAATAAATACGATACAGCACACTCTCAGTACGGTATTTCTATGAACAAAGGACTCCTCACATATAACAATCAGCTATACATTTTTTAGATTTGTAAAACATCTCTTTACTTAAGGGCACCCCGAACTCCATTTAAACTCAATGTTAGCAATAATGCACATAACTCAAGTTCTAAGTGAGATATTTTTATAAATTTGGTTTTATTTTAAAGATTGGCCTTTTTTTAGTTTAAAACACAAGGTTATGGCTGTTAAACTTCAAAAAATTTTAAAACAATTTATTAAAAAATTGTTTAAAAAATCTTATAAATATATTTTTAATTTGGTTTCCAAACAAATATTTAAATATCCCTGTGTTAGGAAATTTATATAGTAATAATATAATTACAGTAAACTTTTCATTTAAATATCTTTAGTGGTTATTGAGATAAGTTTAGTGAACGTTTAAAAAAGTAAAGTTTCGGTAAACACCAAGATAAGCTGAGAAACGCACTTTTAATATGTATTTTGGTGTCTAAGCCTGCAGTTTTCGGTATTTTTAAGCTGTGGTGGTAAATTTTACATAGTGCCAAGGCACTTATTGCATGACATAGTCCATTTTTCATACTCCAGTGTGTCAGAATTTATCTGGCGTTATTCAAAGTTCTTTCATAGCACTGTGTTAGAAGCAGAAAGAGGCTTAGGCCTACTTTGTTTACTTATCATCAATAACTGCGTTAGATTTAGGCTTCCCCAAATTTTTTCTTTTCTTGTTACAACTTCTAAAACTACCTACTTTTGTATTGTTACCTATAGTTGTAGAAAACTTCTGAACACAAACTGAACAATACACTTCACCAAACATAAACAAATCAAACTATTGTTTATCAACAGAAACAGCTGTACTGAAAGTCTGTAAGCTGAAGTCACTAGTACTACATAGTTAATCGATATAAACAGTAAAACTCAGTGAAGAATTAAATGTATTATAGTGTAAAATGATTTAAGTTGCCTCAAAATGAGACATTTTCGTGTCCATCGTAATGCATATCAATGTTAATTGTAATATTTTGAACATATCATAATTTAAAAGTATATGTTATTATATATTATTTTAAAGCTTATAAATCAGATATTTATAATCAATAAAAATCTAAAAAAGTAAAAAAAATATTTTCCGTTCCAGAGTGCCCTTAAACAGAAACTTTACTTAAATAGAAAGCATGAACGCAATTCTATTTGAAATTTCGTCTAGAAGGTACTCGATACATCCTTTTGGTTTAAGGAAGGTAAACTACGTGCATTGATAAGTACTATATTGTTAAAATTATACTGAACGACAGTATCCTTATACAGTAGAACGTCAATAATCCGGATTAATTGGGACCGGACCCCATCCGGATTATCAAATTATCCTGATTATCGAAATTACCTTAAAAAAGGCCAGTATACACGATTAAAGTAGGCTACGTAAACATTTTAAAATTTTATATTTTCTCTTATACAATAAAGGGTTTAGAGGTGAAATTAATCAAAAACATCTTTTATGTTCAAACACTGTATTGTAATTTGTTAGTAGCAACATGTGTACAGTAAAAACATCAAACACTATTTGAGCTTTAAAAAAATATGTAATAGGTTTATGAAGTACCTGAAGCAGTAGTGGTTCGTTTTTTCGCAGCTATGTCCTCAATTCGTTTTAATTTTTTATGTTACGATGTTTTAATTTTTTGCTACAAGAACAAAACAGGGAATATTAATTTTAAAAAGCTAAATGTTTGAACGGATTAAAATCCGGTCATAACAGTTATGTAAAGTAAAAAATGTCAAAATCCATTTCCGTTTAAAAATTAATTTACATTTGAAACAAAATCGGTGTGCAGTAATACGTAGATACAAATCCGGATTATTGACGGTCCGGATTTTTGACGTCCGAATTATCGACGTTCTACTGTATGTAAAAAGAAAGTGCAAAATATTTTTATTTAGCACTATGTAAACCCAGCCAAGCCTTGCTGTAGCTTAGTCTGATATTAACTATTTTTTACTTTAGTTGTTAGAAAAATAAATGTTGACGGTTTA
>JAQJVL010000084.1:45000-581585 GCA_035578905.1 Stictocephala bisonia
TTGGGATGCGTCACAAATTAATTAAAAAACACAGTTTACACACGGAAACATAGAACATTGAAACTTTTGGTAGACCTACCACACACATTTCACGGTCCACGGCGTGATCCGGAAGCCATTTTAGAACTTGTAATTCTACTGAAAGAAGTGTTAAAACAGAATTACTTTACTTTTGAAGGCAAATATTACTCCCAACCGGACGGCCTAGCCATGGGTTCGCCGTTATCTGGTATATTATCTGACATTTATCTCAACTACATTGAAAATGAATTTATTTTTTCTGAAAATAATAAATACAGAAATAAGATCTCATTATACAACCGTTATGTGGATGATACCATTATGTTATTCAATGGGAACACAAGACAGCTAAATCTATTACTAAACTACCTAATCAGCATAACTCCCAAACTCAAATTCACCTTAGACACTGAACAAGAGGGAAAAATCAATTTTTTAGATATAATTATTGAAAAGAAAGACAACAAGTTCCATTATAGCATTTACAGAAAGCCAACAACTTCGAGCCAAACAATACATGCTACTTCCTAACAATACATGCTACCATCCAATGTCACAGAAACTTGCTGCTTTTAATAGCCTCACTCACAGAATGCTAAAATTTCCCTTATCGCCTACTGAGTATAACAAAGAATTAAACTTAATAAAACATATAGCGATTTCCAACGGATATGAAAGCAGTATAATCGACAGGATCGTTTCCAAACACAAAAATAAAGATAATACAGTTTCAGTTACTGGACCCCAAGAAAATAAATACGTATGTGTGGAATATAATCATTTAATCCAGAATAGCCTAAAGAGGGATATCAAAAAACATGGCCTCCAATTAGTCTTCAGAACTACAAATAAAACAAAACATGTACTGTCGTTAAAAAAGTCCATTGAAAACAAAACAGATAAATCTGGCATGTATAAAATATCTTGTATGGACTGTCAGAATTTTTATATTGGACAAACGGGGCGAACTTTTGCTCAGCGTTATAAGGAACACCGGCCTGACGCCCGAGCAGACAAACAAAAGTCGACCTTTGCTCAACACTTGGTTGACAAAAATCACACCATGGCTGATTTAATTAATGGCTTAGATATTTTACATGTCTGCAACAAAGGAAGCAAATTAGACTCCCTGGAACAATTTGAAATTTATAGAAGTTTCAGTAATAACGATACCAAAGATTCTGTACTTAATGAAAAACTAAAATTTAAATCACATTCTATTTTCAACACAATTATGTCTCTAAACAGTGGATCTAGACGAATCGACCATTGCCCTACTGATAACAGAAGAGTGGTGGGAGGAGTAACATAATTGATTTGTTTCCAGTCTGCTTCCGGATCACGCCGTGGACCGTGAAATGTGTGTGGTAGGCCTACCAAAAGTTTCAATGTTCTATGTTTCCGTGTGTAAACTGTGTTTTTTAATTAATTTGCGACGCATCCCAATGGGACTTATTTATCTTTTATGTTCTTTAACCTGAAGATGCCGCATTTACGGCGAAAAATGTAGTTGGTATTCTCACCATCCACACTGTGAACTGTTTGACGTGAAGGTAAAGTATACCTATTTTAGTCTAATATATTTCACTAGAACAAAGCTTCAATGGGGAAATAATTCAAAACGTAAAGAATTTGGCAAAAAAGAGAGAATCAATCAGTTATACTTGTATACTACATAAAATACATATGATATTCTTTCATTCCGAGTCACTAGTGAAATGAAATAAGTACTTATTGCTTAACAATTAGTATTGTACACTCTAATTTACACATAGGTTGGTGTAAGGAAAAGCAATGAATACAAAATAAGAATAGACCTTATGGCGAAAAGGCATCCTATTTTATGTTTAAGTTTAGTATATCGCTAATAGAGTGCTCTGCCATGAGTAAAGGCAATAAAGGCTGAGTAAAGCCACTATACAGAGATAGCGAGGAAAATCAGTGCGAGAGAGACAGAGAAAGTCAACAGATATTGCGACAAAGACATATGTCGCACACACTGACTTGAAGGAAAAGACTGTCCGCATGATCTACCAGCCGCTGATCGGTCTGAACTTCTTACAGAGATTTGTATTCATTGGTGAAAGATAAAATATACATAGCTTCATTAGGCATTTATGTAAGTTTCCATCTCAACTTAATTCTCACATACTGGTACCATTGACTCGATGCCATCACTGACCACAACATTAAACAAATGTCAATAAATACTTATCACCATAATGTTATATTAGTTTGATTCTTCATATAAAGATCTAGTGGGGAGTGTGCTATCCCGAGGGTACTCACACTGGATTCCTAGTGTCTGGGATGTCTCGGTTACTGGCCAACTTGTCGGAGGCGGCCTGGTTGAACTTGTTTCTGGAGTAGGGATCCTCCCCCAGCCTCAAGCTGCCACCCGCGACATACCCTCGCTCGTCGAAGTAGTTCCAGGCGATCCCTGCCGTGATTGGAGAGGCCGGGGGTGACGGCGTGTCCTGGAGCCCTTCGGCCAGCGACGGCTCCACAGCCACCAACCCATCCTTGAGCCTCAGGGCACGGTTCTCTCCTGGCTGGAACATGAAACAATAATTGATTTCCAGAAACTGGCTACATGTTCTTAGTATCTTTAAATTCAAATAAAGCTGTTGTTGTGAATTTTCATTCCGTATTTAATATGTCTAGGAAATAAAGTGAATTAAACAGATAAGACACACATATAGCCCCTAGAGACGACTTTTTCCCATAGACTATTACGACCCTTGTCTATTGATTTAAATTAAGACATAAACACACAATTTATCAGCTGAATTTTTGGGTTCAGTTCCTGATTACAATTTTAAATTTAGAAAAGAAAAACAAACTTTCAAAACAATGTTGATTGAGTAATAAACTCAATCAGTAAGCATACACCTTCATGTGTATGGGTGGCTGGAGCTCTACGTGAAATAGGTCTGCTTTGTTCAGCTTACTGACAAACCTTATACTCAGTTCCCTACAAACATAGGGCACTGACTACTACCCAACACGGACATGCCATACTTATTTATTGGTGTCTACGTTAATAGCAACCATTGTGCGGACACCGTGTCTGTATTAAGAAGACCGAGCATAGAACCTATCAGAACAATTTTCTCAGTTTTACATCATACATTTGTGTTAAGATACACATTTGAATTGTTTT
Source organism: Stictocephala bisonia (assembly GCA_035578905.1). Lineage (NCBI taxonomy): Eukaryota > Metazoa > Arthropoda > Insecta > Hemiptera > Membracidae > Stictocephala > Stictocephala bisonia. Next base: position 48,185 of record JAQJVL010000084.1, read on the forward strand.
TATTCAAATTATATTTATATGCATTTTTTTAGAATCATTTGTTATATTAAGTCATAAAATACACTGCCTATCTCTTTGTAAAACTAATTTATTACTTTAGTCATTTAAAATGATATTGTTACTATAAGAAGATTGTAAACTATATTCACTAGTTTATGTAGCCCACTTGAGAGCAGGGCTTGATAACAGCGACAGAGGTACGGTTAAGAAACAACTGAGCTAGGAAAGAGCCCTTTAATTTATGGCGCCAATTTTCTCCCTCCAAAGATGTGTTAACGTGTTCCTGGTACAGTTCTTATAAAACCAATTACTGGAAAAAGGTTTAATAAGACCACTGTGTAACGACATCTTTATTTTTTGAAGAAGTTTGTCTAACATGACGAAAACAATTTGATAGAAACGAGAGAATCTATCAGTTATACTTGTATACTACATAAAATACATATGATATACTTTCATTCCGAGTCACTAGTGAAATGAAATAAGTACTTATTGTTTAACAATAAGTATTGTACACTCAAATTTACACATAGGTTTCTGGTTTAGTTAAAATTAACAGTTTACAAGAACGTTTGAGAAAAATGAGATAAATGACATACAAGAGAGCTTGCATGTCATTTATGTAACGAGTTAAAGCCAAATTTTAACGGAGATGAACTTTAGAGGTTCAAGTCCAAAATGTCATCTAACTAGCCAATAATCCTTTTACGTATGACCATGAACTTTAAAACTAGATTAAATTTGGCCCTGAGGTAGAATAGAAGCTCTGTGTACAATTCAGTACACAGTTGTTTGCATAAAACATGTATTTGACACAAAGCTCATGTAAAGTGAATGAATACATTTTAAATAACGTCAACACAAGTTCCATGTAAGTGCCCTTATTCCAGATTGCTGAGCACAAAATTCACTTACATCACTTATCCTGGAATACGGATACTCTATGCATATTCCATGTTCCTCACAAACGGGACATCAGATATTCAGCCTCGGGATAAGTGCCAAGTTATGACCAACTTGGTCCCGATCGAACTCTCCGCACAACTTGCTCGCTCGCCGTCTTATCAAAGTTTACACTTTTGTACAACTTTGATTAACGACAAATTTATGTTTCGTAAGAGGAAAATAATGTTACCAATCTTATTACTTTAACGACCTTTTTATAAAGGCATGTGTTATTTTTCTGTTAACACGCTCCCTTTCTATTTTATGCAGCTGAAACTGGTATTTTTGAAGTACTGGGATATGCAATACAAAATAGACAATACTTAAGCGTGCTCTGGGCTATTTTTAGTGCTTATCATAGGGTATATCTTCATTATTAAAAAGATAACAGTCTTTCCCAACACAATATAACAAAACACAAGTAAAAATCTGTTGTTACATTTAATCGCCCTTCAAGATAATGTAAAAGGTATCAGAATTGTAAAAAAGTGACAAAAGCTATTAATATTTCTAGGTAGAATTTGTTAAATATATTGCACGGTGTAAATAAATTAAAATAGTGAACTAATTAAAAACGTTGATTATGACAAAATAGGCTTTGAATATAGCTAAATAGTGAAATATAATATTTTGGCTTTCGTAGGTGGTTTAGTGTCGTCCATCGAAGTCAGACCGGCCACAACGTATTTATTTACACAATACTACTGTATGTGTTTGGGTGGGTGGAGGGGGGGTCAATACCATTGTACGTGTATGGGTGGACGGGTGGGTCAGTACCACTTGCCACTGTCTATGTATGGGTGGGTGGGAGGGCCATTACCACTGTCCGTTTTTGGGTGGGTGGGAGGGCCATTTTTTTTTTGGGAGGGCCATAACCCCGTTAAACCTGACCTCTTCAACCCGGATCTTTTACTGGATCCCTCAACATCGGAATCCGGGCTGCTGTACGAAATACAAATTTCGTTTTTCTAGATTTTAGCATGGAACATGCTTTAGTCTTGACCTAACTGCCTGAAAACGTTACGTTACGCGGGAGGGTGACGCGGGAAGGTGACGCGTAACCATGAAAACACAATGACATATCAGTGTTGACTTCAATAATGATTTTATTTGCAAGCGTTCATCAAAGTACATCTTTAGTTTCCATGACAACTCTTGTTTTGTAATTCCTTACATGAAATCTAAAATTCGTTGTTTTCGGAGAAATACATTTGCAGAAATTTTAAAAAGGAGCCACCGGGTAGCAGCCGTGATCTATTACCAAGTAGCAGCCGTGATCTATTACCGGGTAGCATCCGTGATCTATTACCAAGTAGCAGCCAAGAGCTAAAGCATGTTCCATGTTTCTTGAATTTTAGCCGTAGGCTCTAAGCAAAAAGATCCGGGGGTCCAGGGGGCTTGCCCCCTGGTGAGGCCCGCAGGGCCGAGTTTTTTAGTTCATTTTAGCGTTTTATGTGATAATTATAATTGTAAGCTTTATTTTTTAAGCTGTTCTCGAATTTTATTACTAATACCACACTGTATTCAAGAATGTTTAAGTATTTTTTACATCATGAAATAACTTCCCGTATATTGATTTAGATTTTTGTTTTATTTCTGGTCACCTCCGGATAGCCCGGGATTCACTAACCCAGACCAGCCGCTGTCCCGGGTAGTCTATGTTAACGATGTATTATAAGCTGAATGGTCACTATAAAATTGGATAGCGAATTATCGCATCTCGAGCACTAATCGAGGACTCTTTGGACACCGGGATTGACGCAAGTATTCAATGTGGCAACTCCATCTTTTGTTGTGCGAAATCGACTACTACAGATGGAAAAGTATTCTTGAGTGTGTTTCTGTTGCGCAATATTAATTAATGCAAATTCATTAATGTTAACGTGTTTTATTAGTTTTTATTCAGATATACATTTTTACAAGAACCAATTACATGCCTTTTCATACCAATGGAAAAATGTGAGCTTATTTTGTCACTATTGTAAGTTCTATTGTAGTTACTCGATGAACCTAACAATACACAGTTTGAGCAGATTAATCATATAAAAATGGCTATTTGTTTAACTGTACATGAATTTTGTATATTATTTACATTTATGTAATGTTGAATTATGCACATTTAATTCACTTTTCTCTTAAAGGGCAAATACATTACATGCGTAGGGGCTATATAAAGTAATATATTATGAATTCTTTATTAAAGATTGAATGTTAAAGAAGGTCTTTGAGCTAAATCCCCAGTTAATTTCCGGTTTCCTTTAGTAATGAGAAATATTTTGAAGCGTGAATAACTAACAATATTAATTTCCTAAGGGATCAGTCTAGCCTTATTTCCTTTGTCTATTCCGTCTCCAGTCTTTCTGTTAATTAACATTAATAACGCGAAGCGCAGATCAAACGGAGATGTAATCCCGAGGGACGGTGATTGAATTTATCCAGTTAGAAGGGAGAGAGCTGACGTTAGATAACCTAATCCAGAACTCGTCTTGGTCAGTTGAAAGGTATCGTGGATGACACATCTAGGGCTCGGGAGAAAGGAAGACGATCGTGAGGCCGTTATATAACTTACCTCTCGGACTCTAGGGATAGAAGATCATTATAATAATTTATTAATAGTTTTTTAATTAGCATAATACGTGTTGGTACATATACAGTACAAGTAAACGTCACACAACACAAATTTATTACAATATAAGCACAAAATGCACAAATATATTACAATACAAGTACAAAATGCACGAATATTATGGTGATCGATTTCTAGGTGAACCACGCTCACCTTCCTCAGACCAGAGGGATTCACAAAAAAATTCTTTCTTTTGTGAATCCCTCTGGTCTGAGGAAGGTGAGCGTGGTTCACCGAAATCGATCACCATAATATTCGTGCATTTTGTACTTGTATTGTAATATATTTGTGCATTTTGTTCTTATATTGTAATAAATTTGTGTTGTGTGACGTTTAATTGTACTGAATAATTAAGTACATTTATATAAACGAAATAGCATAAAAGAAATGTATATTGTTTATATGTTGGATTACATTTTTCGCTTAAAATGTAAAGCTATCGGATCAGTTAATGAAGTATAAAATAGGGGTGCAAAGCCGAAAACAAACAATCTTCAAGACTTTCGAAACAAAACCATCCGCCGTAATACAGGTGATGTTTAAACTAAAAGTTATCCCCTAGAATTTTTAAATTACATTAGCTATAAATGATATGATTAAAATAGAGATAATTACTAATTCCTTTTACATAACACAGGTCCAGCAAAACAATGAATACACAAATATATGAAGTGGATAGCCAGTGCTAAAAAGTCAAACTACATTTTTCAATGTTGCTATCTTAGCGCGGCCGCCGCTAGGTCGAGCTTGTTGCGCGGCAGCCTACAGTGAGACAGAGAATGAATTACAGAGAGGGCAGCGCGGCCGACTAGAGGGAGATTGAAGATTACAATATTGCCGTGAGAATGACATAGAAAAAAAAAAAAAAAAAAAAAAAAAAACGGCGGCAGTGGTATTGGGGAGAGGGTTATGTGGCAGAAATCCTCAACTTGCGCTGCACATTGGCAGCCGCGCAAAGCTTGTTTTGTCTTTCTAGCTTCTTCCCTATCTCTTTTCGCTTCTAATAGATGTGTATAGATGAATGAATATTCATTGAGTAAAACCAGCAACTATCAGTTTTTTTAACCACTTAAACGGGGACTTTACAGTTATATTGTTTTTGACGATTTCACGTAAAAAAGAAATGTATCCACATATCTGTAACCGAACATTATATTTAGCACATTAGCACATCGAGTCACTGCGGAGTAAATATTCGGTCGACTGATTGAACAATCCCATGAGTATTATCATCTACGTAATGGATGCAACACATGCTGTCGAAACGCCACTCAGCCGCACGGTCTGCTCCCTGGACGTGTACACCTCGCAGACCCATCAACCCCCAACTTGAGGTAGCTACGATGAGTGCTATATCCACTTCCTCGTAACGTTTCCCCGGAAATTGTTCATACATGATGCAAGGCCAGATACAGTAAAACAACGACAGAGGCGCTAAAATCGTTCAGAAATAATAATGTTCATAACTAATAATATTTATTACCGTATCAAACTACTATAGTCACTAACTATGAACTTACACTTAATATTGGAATATTGATTATATCAATCACTTTGCGGTCTTTCTTGTTGTTTAGATAGAATTATTTAGATAACTAAAACTATTTCATTTATATCCTTTTATTTAAATAAAACTAATTTTTATGCTATTGGATGTTTACAGCATACAAATATTTATATTATACAAGCATACACATGTTCGGCACTGGTGGCGCAGTGCTATAATCCAGCTACTTGGGGACAAAGTGTTGTGGAGATTGTAGGCGATAGGTTCCATGCCCGGTCCTCTTAATACCGAGACAGCGTCCGCTCGATGGTTGCCATCGACGTGGACATTACTAGAGACGTCTGGGGTGTCCATGTTTAATGATAGTTGTGATTCAGATGTTTTGTAGGGAAGATAACTGAATGTCAGGCTTGTCAGTTAGCTAAACAAATCAGACCAACACTACGTGGTTCTGATTCCACGTAAAACTGTTGGTTCCTAAGTTTCCTTGGCTATTGGGCTATTACAAAATTGCTCTTTGTGAGGAACAGTCGACCTTAGTAACAATGACCACACTCGCTTATCTACACTTCACACTCATTAGCCCAAATCTTGACGAAAGGCGTCTTACTAATGAATAATAATTAATACCGTATAGTTAATAATAACAAAATTATGTTGTAAATATTGTTAATTAATTAATGGGAGAACAGGACATATAATTTGGACAAGAAATATCAACTATTTATACGCTACTGACAATATAAATACTTTGTAGTTTTATCGAAAGGTATAATTAAAAAGGCCAAAGATTCGTTCTTTTTTTACCAATCCTAAAATTTTTAAACCTTAAAACATTTCTCGTAAAAAAGTTAGTGGATTAAGATTACCTTATGAGAAGTACAGTACCCATTCATGTCATATTAACTCATGCCGAGTAGTTCCAATAACAGATTTGCACCACACAAGGGAAACACATCGTGGTAATAGGGATTCGGTGGGAAATTGGTTTTCCGGTCCCAACAGAGCAGGAGGTGGAACAAGCGCCACTGCAGCGTGGCTAATACTGGAATAAAGGTGATCCGGGTCGAAACGGGGAAAGCGTTTAAGGGATTAGAAGATTTGAACTGATGAAAGAGACATTAGTCCGTGAAACGAAGCTTCTGAAATTGAAACTAAGAGGTGAAATAAGTAAGCACCCATTCTGCGTTCTTTAAAATACGAAAATTAAAGGCAATTGCTTTGTCACGCCATCAAAAAACTATGCAAACTTAAAAGATATGCACATAACATTATTGCAAGCATAAGAGTAAAACGATTACTTTGAAGACAATATATTTTCATTTACAACGTGTTTGAGAAATCTAAATTATGTACGATAAATGAATTTGTTCGAGATAGTATACTCCTTAGTAATAACTTAGTTTTGTTAGTACGTAAACAACTGGTGGTTGTTTTTGTGGAAAAAAGTATTCCACATGATAAAATAATAACACGTTTTTTTAAATTTTCTTTGGAGGGACGAAGATTTCTGAATTTACAGTTATTAACAAGACTTATTTTTATGTGAGAGATAAGCCAACTAAATAACTAACTAATATTTATTTTAGCGAATTTATTGATGCTCGCTTATAAAGTATATAACAACTTTAACAAAATTCTTGGTATATTAGCAACATACATACTTCACTGTACGTTTGGCATCCAAAGAGTTTTACATGAAAGTATCTGCCTTCAACGCCATAACACATACAATTGTCTCCCAATGTTCACACACGATCTAAGTGACCAATTTGAAAATATTAAACGAGATTTAAGACTATAAGCTCAGTAGTTCTACAGTTTTTCGTTTTATAAAGGCATGCGTCCAAAATATAACAATATTATTTGCATTTTAAAATACACAACAACATATCACGCAGCTATGTTGTATCAATTGCTGATTTATCTCCATGACTGTGCGACTTTATAAAAGGTTAACTACATCAATGACGTCTTGGCCGTACCACAAATACGTAGGTGTCACGTGTATTTATGGCTGTGCACTAATGAAGCGAACTAATGACAGCGTTAATGACAGATTTAATCCCAGGTGTCAACGGACTTCCACCAGGAGTGATACGCCAGTCAAACTTACAGTTTAGTTCACGTGGTCACACACAAGCCTCATTCAACAACTATATATGATTTTACCTGCTCAGATAACCAGGATATAAATAAATACATGTGAATAATTGATAAGAAGCACTCGTAAGGTTAGGTGGTTAAGGACTGTCTAGTCCTAACTTCAACTTATAAAATAAAGACGATTTTCATTTCATTTTATAAAGTGAATTGTCATTGGAAATCGTATATTTTTAAGCTAACCCAACCATAATCTGTGATTAATATTTTGAGGGATTATGTGTTCAGTTTTGCAATTATATAATTTCAGTAACATTTCGAGTAAGGTGATCGGTCAGAGATTGCTTGGTTTTCGAAGCTTCATCCCGAACACTACACAAAACACACACACACACATGCACGCGCACTATCTTGAATAGTCGATGGGCAAAACGGGGAGTTTGGTCCCTCCTTAAACCCCGGTCACTACTAACTAGTGTATTTTGAATGTTTTGAGAAAATATAAGTTTTATGGAGAATGAGTTAAAATAAGGTAATTTAGTCGATATTGCGTAAGAACGGGATATTTGGAAGTTAGATCCCTACTTGAAACTCTTGAAGTAAAACTTGTTTGAAGTTCTAGGAGTTGAACTACTTTGTAATTATTAATACAGTATAAAACCTGTTTCAATTTGTTTGATTAATTTTCAACTATATATATATATGTATATTAAATGAGCATAAGGTTTAGTCAGTGTTCATCAGTTAAACATTTGAAGAACCCAAATTATAAAACTTGTCAATTTTATTACATGTTTAGCTCTGATAAAATGTTTATGGAAAATAAAATTATTGCTATTCTTAGAAACCTCCTAGAAAACAATTCTTCTGGGTAGTTTTTACTTGTTTTATGATGTTAACTAACACATTTTCTTGCTCCACGTTATTAAAATAAAGCAAAACTAGCGCATTTATAGCCAGTAAAATATACAAGTCCCAGTCGTATATACAAGTCCCAGTCGTATATACAAGTCCCAGTCGTATATACAAGTCCCAGTCGTATTTAATAATTAGTACATGATTTTCAAATTGGAGTCCTCACTACGTATCTCATTAGTACTTATGTACTATCAGCAACCTACCAAATGTACAATTTAATTGCTAATCTATTAATTTATTATCTATTAATTAATGCTAATTATTAAGTTTAATTTATTATTGTTATAAAGATATTGTTGTGCACGAGTAATACGGTCATGTATAAAGTTTTTTTAGGGACACTTAATAAATCTGGTAGGTAAACTAAGTATTCAAAAAGCGAAACTGTCTCAGTTGTGCCTTATTTTGCAAGCTAACAAGGGTCTTAACTCAGGGCAAATTCACAGTGATATTTTTCCAACGCCATTCCCCACACTAACTGAATTAGATGCGACAAAACAGAAGCCTAAATTGGATTTGGAGGGATGAAAGCCTTTCCAAACGGAATAATAAACAGTGCGCTATTAAAGAAAATGCGCTACTTGATAAATCTTTACTAAATTCGTAACGACAGGGGAAACATTGACTATATCTGATTGTATGAAGAGTAAGATTTATGTACCGGAGTTCAGAGGCCCAGAGTCAGTTTAAGAGGCTCATAAATTGTGGAAGGCGAAACGCATTAGTTCGCAGGACACCAGAGACAAGAGTTATCGAATTTTTAAATTGCACTGAAGTCTTTTAAGATTCTTCCAAAAGTAATGGATCATGGGGTTTTCACAAAATGGAGCTTTATGTGATTAATGCGTTATTTGCCTAAAATGTAATTCTAAACGGTAATTCCGCTAGAACAATTACCTACTCAATCCCTCTACATGTTTGAACAATAAAATAGTTCAAAACAAGCTACGTAATATAAGAGATATAAATTAAAGTTATGAAACATATTTGGTTATTTGACACTTACATATTTCTGACGGTTCTTCTTTTATTTGTACAGTATTTTTATACAGTATCTTTATATGTGTACAGTGTACAGTATTAACACATATGCATGATAAATGTAAATAATGTAAGAAACACGCTAGAGATTTATAGGTCAATAAATTATATCAGTGCTATTAGTTTTTAAAATTAGTAAAAATATATGATTTTGAAATTAGAAATACCATGTATCGTTTTAAAACATAGATTAACGATAATTTAGTTAATTTACAATCTAGTTAAACCATTAATTAGTTTTATTTTATACTATTAAGGTTAATTCATACTTCAAGCGTTCAAATTAATTTACATTTATTTATTTTATTCAAGTGCTACAAAACAAGTAATGCCTATTACATTATAGCACGAAAGAGAAAAAGAAACATTTTTATCACAACATCAAAAGAAATAGGAAGATCTTGTTTGTCAGATGCACCACATAACACTGTTTTTCAGTTCTAAAAAAAAAAAAAAAAAAGTGTTATATTCACTTCTTCCAACAGAGTTCTCAAAGCCGAAACAAATCGATGAAACTGTAAACATATGGAATTGCTTAACTAAAAAAGATATAAATTAAATAAATATATTATTATAACAAACAAATAGCATTTATGCACACTTAAGTATATCAAACAATGAAATATTTTAACAGAAAAAATTAATATCAAAAGCAACAAAAGTAAATATAAAAAATTTTAACAATAACAATGTGTAAATAAATATTTGAAACAAACAACAACAACAAAATAAAGACATTAGTGATTGAGGAAAAATTTAATTAGGTAAGCCTCTTAAACATTTCAATTAAGTAAAAAATTGATGATCAAAAAAAAGTTTTGTGATGATGTGGGAGAAAGCTTGTAAATAAAATGGATATTTTAAAATATTTTATTTTAATCTTTTTAGCTTAAAGTCAAGTACAAAAACTAACCGAATTTAATTCCCTACTTGGGTGTTTTCAAAATTACAGTATAATATTGAGATATCATTCTCAAATAAGGCCTGAAGTTGAGCAGCAAGTTAGTTCAAAAATAGTCTGCTCAAATTGCCTCACACTAACAATTTAAGTAAACGAAAGTTTGTAAACATCGTTTGACCTACTTACATAGTAACATTTTGAAATAGTTTACAAAATCGACACTATTCTATAAGTACATTTGTTGTAAAATTTATTTGTTATATTTTTGTAAATTAGATTTACTTCCAGATGCCCAACAGACAATTATCAACTACCAATATCATTTATAGTTTAAACATGTAACTATAATAAAGCGTTAACGTAACTAATTACAGATCAATTCTCCGACACTCTTGCCCTCCTTTGTTTGTGACATCTCTTCACGCATGCCTGGAATATCCTCTATGAAGTAAGGTCCTTTTTAAAGTTTCATTATAATGACATTTATTGAATGTTTCATATTCATTACACAGTACGTTTAATGAACAGGCATTACTTTACTTACAAATGTGACCAGGACCTTATGATCACATTTGTACAGTACATCTTGTCATTCAGTATGCTATCGCCTGTGTTAACTCTATCCTTAAATACAATGACGCATTATTCAAGGAAGAAGTTCGACAAATCCCTGGGGAAACAAATTAGGCTTAACTTTAAGCTAAAAGTTTCAACCACACCTGCGGTTTTGTTGTGGGCTTAACTAACAGACCATCTCGCTCTCAAACATGAAATCATATAATAACTTACATTTTGAACTGTCCTTGTGTTCTTACGAACGTTATCTATACATTAAGGATTTGGCATTAGGAATATTCAAAATACAAAATATTTACAAGTTATTGTATATATTTACTATATGTTTCATGATAAACAACTTTGCATTTATGTTTTTGAATACATATCTATATAATTATTTAGGTCTATATATAGAAAAAAATGTCTATATATTTGTATTACAACAATTGTATTGAGTTTACGCTATTATGCAACAAGTTAAAATAAAACAATTCTGAATTATGATTTACTTTAATTAAAGTTAGTATAACTAATACACTTTGAAATTTATCAAATTAAAAGGTTTGAATCTGTATTCCAAATTATTTAAAAATAAATATATAAGTTTTGGTAAACATTGCTATACAAACTTCGATAATTCATGCTGCAAAGTAATAAACTCATACACAAAGGGCAAGGAGGTATAACAGATGAAATACATACGTTCTGCTATGGGAGTTAAAAAAGTGACAACTTTGTAGGGCCAATCAAAATTCTAAACCTTAGCGTTGTCTCATTACTTAACATAATTCCAACATAAATAACGTGGTTACAAGACGCTCCTTGGTTGCATGACCGACAGATCTCTAGTGACCTTGACCTTTGCGGGTGGTATGACCTTGCAGCCCCCCCCCCATCTTACAATGAAATGTTCACTCATTCCTTTTCATTAAATTTAAACTGAAGGAAACGTAACTTGACTTATCATAATATAAGAATGTAAGTCGTACGAAGTTTGAAAACATCTTTTTAAAAGCGGTTTTTTTGGTTTTTTTATTTCACAAAAGGAGAGACTGGGTTTTCTTCTTAACCTTACTCTGCCCATTTACCAAAGACAGATTTGTGAAGAGAACTTCACTTGCCTTTTGATAACTGATATATTAGTTGGGAATCTGATGATCAATTCAAATGATTAAGAACATTATTTTTAATTTTCACTTTACAGATTCTAATAGGCTTTCGGTTTGTGCGATATATGCCCCTCAATTACAAAATACCTTCCCATGACTAATTAAATTCGAAATATATCTAGAAGATACATCATAGTTAACAATATTCTTTGTGTTATTGGGAGAATTATTAATACATAAACTATGTTAATGGAAATGAACATTTTAATCTTTGTCTGATTTTTGCGTCGTATAAGGATCGTTATCATCTTCAGTTTACTTCAGGAAGACATATGAGAATACCTTACCATTATGTGACGTAAAAAGTACCACTAAACTGTGTTCAACGAATTCCAAGAAGAAATGAAACTAGCTTACAACTAAGTGATAACATTTCATTTGAAGCGACTGACATTTCTATGAAGAAGGTGGGCGTCAAATTCGGAAGGATAAAATTCATAAAACCGATGGCGTCTGAAGGAAAATCCTGAAAATCACGGTGTACGAGCGAGGACGCTAGCGCAGGATTTGCACATTTCATCATACAGTTCGGCTTCTCTACTGGGCGAACTAAAAACGAAGTACTATACTTTTTTAAAGTTATGATTTACCGTAAACTTTGCATGCATTTATATAGTCTATACATTTTGTTCTTCTTAATATATTCGAAATGCTCACCATAGATTTTATAAAATTTAGAAATAACAAGCGTAACGTAAAATCATGAGCTATTTAAAGTAATATAAACATTGCACAATTGTAAATGCATGAGTATTTTAAGGCAAATATGAATGATTACATGTGTGTAGTATGAGTGTGTCTGGTTACTAACTGAGTTAGAATTTTACTCACATAGGACCTTTCATTAGTAGCCCAATAGCCAGGGAAACTAAAAACCTACAGATTAACTTGGAATCCGGACCATGTAAATATGGGCATGATTTTCACGAAACTGGCCAGCCTGATACTACGCTCTCTCCCTAAACAACATCTGAACACTGAGTAACACCCGACACGGACACCCCAGACTTCTCTAGTAGTGTCCATGTTGATGGTATCAACTGAGCGGTCAATGTGTCTGCTGTATTAACAGACTGTGTCGTAGTACTTCCACACTAATTCAAATATTATGAACACCATCGACTATAGAAACAAACAGACTATCCGCAGCAATGCATTTGTTGTAAGAAGCTCACCTCCGGTCAAACGACAGTTTAGTGTACTATTAGCTCGGCTATTGGCTCACTTCAGGGAATGCTGGGAAGAGACAAAGAGTTAGAGAGAGGAAAACTGCCGGCGCTACCAATGGAAACCGAACGTGAACCGGCTTAGCGAGACCCATATGAGCACTATAGTCAATTGTATTACTTGCTATCAAAGACTCGACCCTTTCACTATTCTCGGAATGTGTGTGCTACAGGTACGTGCAATCTTGTCAATTACGCCTGTAATGACGCTGCCTGAGGCCGGATGTTACGGGGAGACGGTAAATGTGTGATTGTTGGTTGGCGGTAAATCGTGAACACGTACCTTTCACTGTGATTCCCAACAAGGACCTTCATCAGGGTTAAGGACGTGAGAGAAACAGCAGCTTTACCAAAAACAGAGGGAAGGTCGTGTACAGTTAATACTTCATTTACATACAGCTGTGTGTAAGGATGTCTCGTTAATTGGCCACAAAGACTGGACAACGCACTGAACAGATTCACCAGCTGAACTGAGCACATGCGAGAGCTGTTCACAACAAATAAACATGGTACTGTTAAGCTTATCTTAACTAACTGTGAATATTTCATGATAAACAAGTATTATTGGTAAATTTTGCTGCATAGGCCTACAGTATTTTACTAAATGAGCCTACATATAACAATATTTTTCTAAAATTATTATTTAAATCATATTAACGTAATAAAAGCCTTGATCAACCACATGCAATAGGTAAAAAAAATATATATATATATGGAAACTACAATCGGTTACCACGTTGTAAAATATTTTATAATTGAGATTTTGTTTATTTTGGGTATGTTACTATCATTGCTACAATATTTAATTTAAAAATCAAAGAATAAAAGTTTGGATTACGTTAGTTTTGAAGGAATGCATGTCACAACTGCGTGTATATGTGGTAATTTCGTGGGCAGTATCTTCGGAAGCCGGTATTTCAGTATTTACTGGGTTTTAATATGATTAATGTTAAAATTTAATATTATATTATAAGAAGTTGCAATTAAAAAAATATTTACTATTGTAGAACCATTTATTAGCACATCACACTACTTACAGAAACAACAGAAAAACACGTTCAAAATAATCTGTAATTATTAGTCTACAAACTGTATATTTGTTATTAATTATTAAGGTTATTAATTATATTTGGAACATAAGTATTTATTTTTGTAATTTAAAATATTTAGAATACGCTTCACATTGTTATAACTAACACATATCCTGTGTATTGTTAAAATACTTTTTATTGAATATTCAATACATTTTTGTTTGGTCGAACATATTATTTATGACAAATTTTACAATAATTATGATATACATGGTTGGGTTAGTATGCTGCATACTTGTGCCAACCATACGAACAACGCAACCAACGGTTGATATACATGATTGGGTTAGTATGCTGCATACTTGTGCCAACCACACGAACAACGCAACCAACGTTTGATATACATGGTTGGGTTAGTATGCTGCATACTTGTGCCAACCACACGAACAACGCAAACAACGGTTGACATACATGGTTGGGTTAGTATGCTGCATACTTGTGCCAACCACACGAACAACGCAACCAACGTTTGATATACATGGTTGGGTTAGTATGCTGCATACTTGTGCCAACCATACGAACAACGCAACCAACGGTTGATATACATGATTGGGTTAGTATGCTGCATACTTGTGCCAACCACACGAACAACGCAACCAACGTTTGATATACATGGTTGGGTTAGTATGCTGCATACTTGTGCCAACTACACGAACAACGCAAACAACGGTTGACATACATGGTTGGGTTAGTATGCTGCATACTTGTGCCAACCACACGAACAACGTAACCAACGGTTGATATACATGGTTGGGTTAGTATGCTGCATACTTGTGCCAACCATACGAACAACGTAACCAACGGTTGATATACATGGTTGGGTTAGTATGCTGCATACTTGTGCCAACCACACGAACAACGCAACCAACGGTTGATATACATGGTTGGGTTAGTATGCTGCATACTTGTGCCAACCACACGAATAACGCAAACAACGGTTGATATACATGGTTGGGTTAGTATGCTGCATACTTGTGCCAACCACACGAACAACGTAACCAACGGTTGATATACATGGTTGGGTTAGTATGCTGCATACTTGTGCCAACCATACGAACAACGTAACCAACGGTTGATATACACGGTTGGGTTAGTATGCTGCATACTTGTGCCAACCATACGAACAACGCAACCAACAGTTGATATACATGGTTGGGTTAGTATGCTGCATACTTGTGCCAACCACACGAACAACGCAACCAACGTTTGATATACATGGTTGGGTTAGTATGCTGAATACTTGTGCCAACCACACGAACAACGCAACCAACGTTTGATATACATGGTTGGGTTAGTATGCTGAATACTTGTGCCAACCACACGAACAACGCAACCAACGGTTGATATACATTAATCAATTAATTTAATTAGCGTTACTCCTTAATAAACGGCGTGTGTCCTAACATCTCGTACACGCTAGGCTTAACACCACTCCCTAGCTCTGTGTACACACAATTACCTGTCTAGGGTTTACCATTAATAAGCGAAATCACACACAATTTTTGACGTGTCCTAGTAAACAATAAAGTGTGCTATTTTAATTTAAAGGCTTCAATTGTAAAAAGCATAACAACCTACGTGCATACACCGGATTATAATTTAGTTATACCCACGTGAAAAGTGGGTTGAGGTATATATGATCCATGTATAAAAGTGGGAATATCTTATAATTTGTTAGAGAGCTTATCGTTGTTATATCTTGTTATTTATAGTCCGTAATAAAGTTCTTCTTATTCCCAAATTACTCATATACTTTTTCCATTTTGTAATAATAGTATATGAAGTGATTACTTAATATTCATTTCATTTCTCATAAATTAACAGAGAATGATGTAAGCAATCTGAAGTAGTTTGTGTTCATAGGGTGGGTAGAATGACTCGTCAAGCGTTGTTTGATACTATTTGTTTAGAGGGTGAGTTTTAAGTTAGTTACATCCTAACTTGTTTTCACAGTTTACATGATATTTGCTTTTTGAATATTTAATTAAATTAATACTAACTAACCCATACTATGTTTAGAGCGTTTCAATGTAATTAGGGATCAATTGGGTTCTAAGATCTAGGAGTAATCCTGTGTGTGATATGTCATTGAACACCTTTATTTCAATCTGAAAATCGGAATTGAAAAGGAATGTGCCGTTCTTTAGTTTAAAATTATTTTGTTCATTTATTTAATTAGTCATAATTTATTTATTTTCCTAAATAAAACTGCTTTGTCATGGCTAAAAAACAGTTTTTTCGTTTCAGCCAAGACAAATAAGTTTTGATTAGAAAAATAGGCTATTAACAATTAAATAATATCACAAAACTACTAATAACTTAAGAACAACACGTCCTTTTAAAATAGGCTATTAACAATTAAATAATGTAACAAAACTACTAATAACTTAAGACCGACACGTCCTTTTAAAATAGGCTATTAACAATTAAATAATATAACAAAACTACTAATAACTTAAAAACGACACGTCCTTTTAAAATAGGCTATTAACAATTAAATAATATAACAAAACTACTAATAACTTAAAAACGACACGTCCTTTTAAAATAGGCTATTAACAATTAAATAATATAACAAAACTACTAATAACTTAAGAACGACACATCCTTTTAAAATAGGCTATTAACAATTAAATAATATAACAAAACTACTAATAACTTAAGACCGACACATCCTTTTAAAATAGGCTATTAACAATTAAATAATATAACAAAACTACTAATAACTTAAGAACGACACGTCCTTTTAAAATAGGCTATTAACAATTAAATAATATAACAAAACTACTAATAACTTAAGACCGACACATCCTTTTAAAATAGGCTATTAACAATTAAATAATATAACAAAACTACTAATAACTTAAGAACGACACGTCCTTTTAAAATAGGCTATTAACAATTAAATAATATAACAAAACTACTAATAACTTAAGAACGACACGTCCTTTTAAAATTCTGATTGCGCTATCGTTTTCAGCTTTAAATCGCAGTGTTTATTTATTTATTTCATTCCGACAACAAAAAATCTGTTAAGTGACATACAGTATCACAGGACCACGTTCCCATTTAAAATGTTTAAGTTGACTCCTAGATCTTGGACCCCAAGGTATCCCTACACTCTAAATATAGTGTGAATTATTATCATCTTAATGGCATATTAAAAGCACTAATATTTTATAAACTGTGGGAACAAGTTGGGGGTAACTGATTTAAAACTCACCCTGTATATCCAGATAAAAGTAATGCAAATTTAGGAGTTAGCTGTATTATTCGGAGTTTCCCGTCTTTGGAACGATCAATTAAAAAATAAGTTCATATTTTAGATTAGTTTTTTATTACAAAAGAAATAATGACTTAATAATTTATTACTGAACAAAGAATCATCTTGACTGGAAACGTGAGAGATGGATCGATAGTTGGTAGTTTCATAATAACTAGGAACCCAATAACACAGGCTAGCCTTTCTCTTTTGTCCAAGGAGAATAAAGACAATGGGTATCATAGAAAGGTGGCCTTTTTACAATCTATGCTGTCACTAAGCAATTTGTCAACTCTAAAGGTGTTTCTACAGACCGGCACGACCTAGTGCGAATCTCCACACACTACGTGCGCAGTGCAGGAGTAACTTCACTATATCTCTAGTAATAAATTACGTTTAGTACAACTATACGGCATCGTTCTAAATGGTCAAATCTATTTTCATATACAGCGAAGGATTATAAATTACTTAACAATTAATTGTACCTGTTATTTTTATTAAAAATTTATGCTATAATACCACTAAACAGATCAGAGTAAAATTACAGTGTTTTAGCTTACCGTTGAGTGTGAAACAAAAGTTAGGAGGTGGGTTGGTGAAGTATCTTGGCACGTAAGGCTATGAAATAAATGTAACTTTACAGTACATGCTTTTGGAAACCTGTCTTGAAGTGAATATGTAAATTTAAACATTTCATCCTTCCATTAACTTGAATAGAACATTGTAATCGAGGTAGTTTAATACACAAATTATTGTAGGCCTACATTTACAGCTTTGTATTAGCTTTGAGAAAACATTGTATTCGAGATGGTATATAACAAAAATTGTTTACATCCACAGCATTTTACAAATTTTAAGTAAAACATTAATATTTTGATTCTTCTTGGTTTAAAAAAAAATCATCATGTAAAAGAAAATTATAAAATTTATAGGCTACACCTGTATATTTTACGTGAGCACATAAAATGTTAAAACTATAAATGGGAATTGACACTAGATCAATCATGTGATTGCGGGGAGTCTAATAAAATAATGGATCACATAGTTACAGACAAGATCAAGACTTGAGAACGCCGTCATTGTGTGGAATCCGATGCATTTAATCTATGAAGAAATGATTGAACGAGTTCAAAAAAGACTTTTTGAGATATTTATATTGTAAATGCTTTAATGTTTATACTTATTTAGTACCTTATGATGAGTTGCTGGAAATGTTTGGGCTGGAGAGTCTTGGTCTGAGGAGACAGGTCCTGACGAAAGTGTATCTCTGGGGTCTGGTCCGAGGTCGTGTGGATGACGCGAACTGCTTGGCAGTCCTCAGTTATTGAGTGCCTAACTGCAACAGCAGGCGCAATTGTTTGTTTGATTTGCCCTATTCACGAACTGCGGCGCGGGCATTCTTTCCTCTGTTGCGGATGATGAGATCTTATAACGCAATACTTCCGGGTAGGTCTGACATTGACATTCTCTTTGACAGTTAGAATGTTTTCAAAAAAAAGATTAAGTCATTGTTGGCTTAAGATGCGTAAGCCAATATTCTCTATTGGTTGCTACCTAGGGTGCTTTGTTTTTTGTGAGGGATAGGGTTTACTTGTATCTTTCTTTATATATTTCTGTATAATTTTAAAATTTATATGTAAATAATATTTATTATAATAATATCATACTATATTTATTACATTATTATGAGATTATATTTATTAAACTACTATATTATACCCATTACACTGTTATATTATTTATATTATATACTTTGAATAATTGTTTATTCTTGATGGATTGCTTGTAAAAATTGTATTTATTAATATTTGTGTGCTGGATATGAAAATAGTGTGACGTGGACTTTATAGCTCAAGCCACTAATATTTTTTGTAAATTTTTGTGAACTGCTGTAATGTTACTAGGGTAAAACCTGTTTTATAGTATGTAAATAAAATAAATAAAATAAAATAAATACAGAGTGCCCCCTGCGCTCTTTTACAGAGTGATTAGCTAGCATAAATATAATCAGTAATATAGGTCTTGAATGGTTTGATGGATTGGAATAAGCTTTTTGACAGGAGATCACATAATATTTTTATTAATATATATACATGATTTTTGGATCATATTCTGAATATATATCTATGTATTACAGATTTATTTTAAATTAGTAAGTGGTAGCTGATATACAACAACCCATAAGATGTATGCAATAAAAACTTTCCTTTCAGGTGTTCGTTAAAAAAAAGTGCTAAATAACACGTACATTTTCAACCCTATACTAACTTTGAGTATATAAAATCATTTAAGTGAAAATAATGCGTAAAACAATTAGACCCTTTCATATATCTAGTAGTAATAAGTGAAAGATTGTCTTGTTCTTAGTAAATAAAATGGAAATGATCACAGAATAGCCAACTGGCCATTGATAAATCTTGAAATATTATGTTAAACCAATACATTCAGTTTCAGGTGTTTGATTTGAATTTCAACACGAATGCAAAGTATTATCTTGGATTCATGTTCACATATGAACATCATGGACATATCTTGAACTCAAAGATGAATTTTCTTTAAATAACTTAAATTAAATGTAAAAATTGTTATTTTTTAGGACTATTTGAATACTAAATCATTTTCAAATTATCAACTTGTTTATTCACTGGTCACCGTACATTTTCTACCAATACATCATAGTCAGTTTCAGTGGTTCGCATTGCTTTCACAGATGTAAATAAACCTAATTTCCATAATTACCGTGATCTAGTGTGTTATGAGGGCGCCCTGTCAACTGTCAGCTGCTGCCCATGTCAGTATGGAGGTGACCACGAGTACTCTCCTGCCACCATCTATTAACGGTATAATTACATTCCTATACTAAACAACACTTAAAGCCGGCTTGAGTGTGACGGGTTGGTAACAATTGAAACACGTCGTTTTTAAAGTTGCAGTTAGTAATATTTATGGTTAGGTATAAGAGAGAGGTCAATATCCCTAATTTCGCTATTCGCATTACGTGTTTTAAATGATCACACTTTTATATTTGTCATATTGTAATTGATTTGTCACATTCCTATTTCCTATCCAATTTCGTTTTGTCTCGTCTATTTAACCCATGAAAGAACCCCCCCCCCCATTCTTCAGCAGCCCCTGTTTTATCAGAGTGGGTTTCAATCAGCGTGTGTCACCCTTAGGCATTTAAAAGATTTTTCGGAGCATTTTCAATTTTTTATCAAGACATTATCATGATGAAGAGTTATTTTAACTAGACAAATTTTTCAGCTGTTCCATGAAACCCCACATTATATCTGTATTGGAAATCACCCATCTAATGGGGTGAATGTTATCATAAACATTTTAAAAATATTTAAAAACAAATATAAATATAAAAAATACAGAGTAAAAAATAGTAATTACTGCCCAAAAACAATAGTCCAAACGTAGTTTTAAATAAAATAAGCATTCATATAATCATTGTTATAATTTGTAAAAAGAATCTCTAGTTTAAAATTACAAACCTCTGATCAAATTTATGCAAATAACTAACTATCTTGGTTATGCTAGCACGTTTTTATATGATGCACCAGAGATACTTTTATGACCAAAGTTGAGAGTTAATTTTTCACGTTTCGAACATAAATCTGACAGAGAAAGAGATGAAAAGCATCTCAAAGTGCTTAAATGATGACAGTAAGATATGCTGCACCCACGACAGATAATATATTTTTAGTTCAATTATAAATGTAATCTATATTTATAAAAGAGGATGTTTGTATATATATATATATATGTTTGAAGTTTATGCGCTGCCAAACCATCCAACCGATCGCCATGAAACTTTAGGATGTTGTCCTGTATACTCCCGAGATGGTTTCTGTGAAGTTTGATGCAGATCCGTCCACAGGGTCCCACCCCACGGGCTCCTAAAGATCCCATGTTATTCAAATGGAGAATCTGAATTGTTTACAAAAAACATATGACTGTGTGGTTTAATGTAGTTTCACATGCCATAAGCAGATTGAAGTTCTCACAACAACAGTACTGTATATGTTTTGATTTATTGTAGTTCTACATTTCACCTTGAGAGTGTAGCACACACTACTTTTACTTGATCAGGTGATCTGTATTTGGTGTTAACCTTTTTTCCTCGGTAATTAAAACATGTGGTGAAACGTGAAAATAAAAAATAAATAATTATTTGTTTTACAGTTTACTTTTTATGACATGCCTCCTAAAAAATCTAATATTGGTAGAAGAAGCCAAAATGCTCGAATTCTTTCAGCTATTAGGTTCTAAATCAAACTCAATATTATGACCGGCGAAGCGGGCGGGAACAGCTAGTATATTTATAAAAGAGGATGTTTGTATATATATATATATATGTTTGAAGTTTATGCGCTGCCAAACCATCCAACCGATCGCCATGAAACTTTAGGATGTTGTCCTGTATACTCCCGAGATGGTTTCTGTGAAGTTTGATGCAGATCCGTCCACAGGGTCCCGCCCCACGGGCTCCTAAAGATCCCATGTTATTCAAATGGAGAATCTGAATTGTTTACAAAAAACATATGACTGTGTGGTTTAATGTAGTTTCACATGCCATAAGCAGATTTAAGTTCTCACAACAACAGTACTGTATATGTTTTGATTTATTGTAGCTCTACATTTCACATTGAGAGTGTAGCACACACTACTTTTACTTGATCAGGTGATCTGTATTTGGTGTTGACCTTTTTTCCTCGGTAATTAAAACATGTGGTGAAATGTGAAAATAATAAATAAAAATTTGGGTGTGCGACGGACCACACGGTGGAAGTTATACCTCTTTGGCCATTCTCATACCCCACTCACGCACACAAACAGACAGGATATATAAATGAAATATAAGACATTTTTCAATATTATTCAATATATTTATCTTCAATATATTATACGTGACTTCATTATTATATTATACACCTATATTATCATTATCAGTAATTTCTTCGATTAAATTTCTTCGATTAACAATCGATTAATCGATAGTTCTTAAAAAATTGTTCTTACTTTTCAGCGTGACGCGGTTTCTCGACCAACATCCCATCCCAAAGTGTCTAACGGGCGCAAAGAAGTATAACTTCAAAAATAAATAATTTGTTTTGCAGTTTACTTTTTATGACATGCCTCCTAAAAAATCTAATATTGGTAGAAGAAACAAAAATGCTCGAATTCTTTCAGCTATTAGGTTCTAAATCAAACTCAATATTATGACCGGCGAAGCGGGCGGGTACAGCTAGTACTGTATAATGAAATATCTTCATACAATATTGTTGACACACAAAGGTTATTGATACATGAAGAAATATAAATATGTTCAATTAAATAATTTATCTAACTTTGAATATAAAAAATACGGGGGAGGTTGTAATTCAATTATTAATATCTAAAAATAATTTAATGTTCCTCTGACGATTGTATTTGATTGTTTATACTATTGATCTAACCATTTAACTTAAAAAAAAGTTTGTACGTGCTTGACAAAGTTGTAAAGTTATAGAGGCTTCAAAAGGATAATCTAAGTGGCAACATTTAACATAATAAAACAATAGTGGTAATAATAAACCACAGAGACCCGTATGAATTTATAAAGGGCGAGCAACTACTTTATACATTTATAAAGGGCGAGCAACTACTTTATACATTTATAAAGGGCGAGCAACTACTTTATACATTTATAAAGGGCGAGCAACTACTTTATACATTTATAAAGGGCGAGCAACTACTTTATACATTTTTCTCATTTGTATGAGGGAAATTTCGCTTCTCCATTTTAGATATTCAGCCTTTTACATTAAATAATCAAACAAATATAGGAACATTTGTTCTATTGACCAAGAGCCATTTTCTTGCCTATACAATCAACCTAAGGTCAACAATCTATTGTTTCTTCTTATTCCAATACATTTATGTTGATTCTATAGCCGATATGATTTTGGATGGTTAAGTCAAATATTGCATCATAACAAATGTCATTTTTTTAAAATTTAAACAATTGTTTTTACCGTAATTACTTATCACTTCGTTATTTATTCATTAATCGAAGAGTTGATGCCATTTTTTTGTAATTAATTGTAATGTCTGAAGTGGCTGGTTTATTTATTTATTTATTGCTTTTACGACCCTATTGGATCACTTTAGTTCAAAACTTGTAGTCGTCCTTAGCTGTTTCATTTGTTTGGCTGTCTCTTCTTTCTTTTTAGCCCATATTTTTTTTAGCCGTTCCGATCTTCGTCTTCTTTCCTCCTCTGAATACACCACATTTCGTCTTGGTCTTGGTTTGTGCGTGAGTGTTATTGTGTTTGTTTTTACCCATTCGCTGTATTTCTGTGATTTTGTTACGAGATCCTCCTTCAAGATTCCTAGTTCTTCCATGTCCTTCTGCACTTCTCTCACCCAGTTTGATTTGATTTTTTTATTCCAGTAAAAGTCGATCAGTCGTTTAGCTAGTCTAGTGTCTTCCGTTCTCAATATGTGTCCCAGGAATGATATCCTTTTCCTTCTGAAGAATTCTGTTAGTGGAGTGATTGTTTTATAGACGGTTTCGTTTGGGATTATTCTCTATTGACCTTCCACTAGGTTCTTCTTGTTTATACACTTTCTTATTATCCTTCTTTCTAATTTTTCTATTGTTTCTATCTCTCCTATTTTGTAAGGTCCGGAGATTGTCTCGCATGCGTATTGTATTTCCGGGAGAATCACCGTTTGGTAATGTCTGATTTTGGTTTTTGTTGATAAGCATCTCTTATTGTATATGTTTTGAGTTGTGAATAGAGACTTCTTCAGTTTGTCAGTTCTTTCTTTCCAGTTGATTTTCTCGTTATTGTTGTGTGTTATTGTTTCCCCCAGATACTTGAATTTTTTCACCAGTTCTACTTTAGTGTTAAAAATTGATATGTGATCAACGCAGAGAGGATCCCTGACCATGATTTTGGTCTTTTCGAACGAGATTTTTAGTCCAATTTTCCCAGCTATCTCTTCTAGTGTCTCAATTTGCGTTCTTGCCTCTTTTATGCTGTTTGCTAATAAAGCCAAGTCGTCCGCAAAACCTAAACAGTTCACTTTGATTTTCGTTCCTACTTTTATTAGTTCTGGGTTAATCTTCCTCCATTCTCTCATCAGATATTCCAGTGCGCAGTTAAATAGAATTGGGGACAACCCGTCCCCCTGTCGTAATCCTGTTTTAATTTCGAACGCGTCTGAGGTTGCTCCTCTGAATTTGACTTTAGATGTTGTGTTCTCCAGTGTAAGCCCAATCATTTTGATCAGTTTGGGGTGTAAGCCTAAATTTCTCAGTATCTTCTTCAAAGATTCTCTATGTATGCTGTCGTAGGCTTTTTGGAAATCGATGAAAGAGATCACTAGTTGTTTGTTTCTCGACTTGTAGTAGTCGATGATTAGCTTTAGGTTTAATATTTGTTCTGGGCAGCTTCTTCCCGGTCTAAATCCCGCCTGATATTCTCCTAGTTCTTTTTCTAGTTGGTCTCTGACCCTGTTATAAATTATTTTGGAGAGAATCTTGTACGTACAGTCCAGTAGGGAGATCCCTCTATAATTGCCTGGGTCGGTCTTACTCCCTTTTTTGTGGATGGGACATATTATTGCTGTTGTCCATCTTGTCGGTAATTTCTCCTCTTTCCAGATCTTTTGAATGTTCTTGTGGAGGCTGGTAACTGCGTTTTCTCCGGCGTACTTCCAGAGCTCTGCTGTCAGTTGGTCTTCTCCGCTAGCTTTGTTGTTTTTTAATTGTTTAATTGCTATTTCTACTTCTGATTTTGATGGTGCTTGTACGTTCTCTTCCGGTGTCCTGACTTCTGTGTTAGTATTTATGTCGAGTATATTGATCGGGTCTTCGCAGTTCAAAAGATTTCGGAAGCTTTCCGCCATAATGTTGGCATTTTCTTCATCGTTGTGTGCCGTTACTCCTTCTTTGTTTTTGAGCATGAGGGTTGGTGGTGTAAAGGTTTTGGTTTTTTCCCTAAATGTTCTATAGTATTGCCGTGAGTTGTTTTTGGCAAAGCTATCTTCTATTTGGTCCAGCATTCCGTGATGATACTTTCTTTTGCTATTTCTTAACGTTCTTTGAGTTAGTTTCCGTTGTTGGGTCAGCATTGCAAAATTTTCGTCAGTTTTGTTATTTTGGAATTTCTTCCACGCTTCATGTCTCCTGTCGACTGCCTCCTCACACACTCTGTCCCACCATTGGTGTTTTTTTCTCTTTTCGGGTTGTGCTATTTCTGCGGCTATTGTTTTCAACTTCTCTGTCAGTACTTCCAGTTCCGTGTCTGATTGGACTGTGTTTGTTTTCATTGTGTATTGTGTGTTGTTTTGTATTTTTGCTTGGTCGTAGGTTCGTCTCAACCGGTTGGCTCTTTTTTTCTTTTTCCCAGCCGGTGTTATTTTGATTTTTATTTTGGACAGGTAGTGATCAGAACCCAGGTCCTTTCCCCTCAGAACTTTAACGTTGTAGATTTCTCTGTGATGGTCTTTGTCCATACAGACATGGTCAAGTTGGTATTCGCCCTTTTTCCAATCGGTGTGTTTCCACGTTTTCTTCTTGTGTGGTCTTCTTTTGAATCTGGTCGATTCAATCACCATTCTGTGTTCTCTGCAAATTTCTATCAATCTTCTGCCGTTCGTGCTAGTTTTCTTTTGTGCCGGCCAGTCCCCAACAATGTTCCTGAACCTTTTCTCTCTTCCTATCTGCGCATTGAAGTCTCCCATCACGATTTTAGTGTGGTTTGATGGAATATTAGTGAGGATTTGGTCTAGTAGATTCCAGAATCCCTCCACAGGTTCTGGGTCAGTTTTGTTCTTCTCGTTTGTGGGTGCGTGCACGTTGACTAGTGTGTACGTCTTGTTTGCGGACCTGATGGTCAGAGTTGCTATTCTATCCGTGTAGGCCTTGAACTCCTTGACAGAATTTATTATTGTGTTTTTCACTATGAAACCTGTTCCGAACTGTGGTATATTTTTCATTACTCTCTTTCCGGGGATTCCTTGGTAGATTCTGAATCCCTGTGATTCGTATGGTTCCCGCATTGTGTTTCTCATCTCCTGTATGGCGAGTATTGTTATCCTTTGCTCTATGGCAGTGTCCAGTAGAGTTTTGAGTTTTCCAACCTTAGCTAGTGAGTTTATGTTTATTGTGGCGAAGTTTGTAAAGGTGTTGGTCTTCAGTGTTTGTTTCGGTGTATTCAGATGCTCCGATTCATCCGTAAGTTCCTTTGGTTGATTGCTCCCCGGATCTGATGGCAATCTTTCCTGTCTTATTTTGGCAGGCGGGGAATTTTGACTAAAAGAACTTTCCATGTTTTGAACTTTCAAGGATGTATCTTTCCTGTGTGGAGACAAGTCTCCGAGATTACAACTACAAATGTGATTTGTAGAGGAAGGTGATTCAGCCGCACAGTTTGTGAACTTTTGTTTATTACAGCTGTTAAATGAAATTTTAAATTGATGTTTGAAGAATTAGGTTAATTAATATTGAGATGGAAATGACATATAACTTAATTTATATTTTCAATATATAAAGATGAAAATTATAGAAAACTATTAAAAATATTACCTTTAAAATGAATTGTAACTGGTTTAGAACGTATTGTATTTATAAAACACTACTAAAATCACTTTTATTGCAACAGAAAAATAACAAGCTTTTTATGTATCAACATCAGCTGATCACCTCTGGTTTATAGTAAAAGATTTGTTCGATTTTTGTCATGCATTAGTTGTCAACGATTGTCAGACGTGGCTTCCATGTAAAGAAGTGGTAGGGAATACTGTGTGTGAAAATTGGAGATCAATCTATCGTAAAAAATTAAATGAAAATATACTATAACATTTATTATGATAAATTTAATATAAATATTACTATATGATTAAATTTACAAAATATATATTATAAAACATATTTATAAGATAATTTTAATGTTTTTATTAATCTTAATTGCAAGAAGGCGAAAATAGAGACACATTCTGCAAACCTATACAAAAAACCTTACGGTTGATAGCGATAAAAGGACTGCTCTGATTTTTAGATGACAACTACACTGCAATCTAAAGGTATAACATTAAAGTGATTTTTGGGAAGTGCTTTGAGACAGAATATCAATTAACAAAAAGGAAAAAAAAAGTGATAGCTTGGCTCACATCTGTACACTAACCAATAATGTAGTAAACATTGCTGGCATACGTTCAACTGAAATACACATACTTGCTGTTAAATTGGCGATAGTAAGCAACGTTCTAGAGCATAATAATCAACAACAGTCAACAACAGATAAACACAGCCCACTGAACTAAGCTTTATAGACGGAGTAATTTAGTCAGCGTTAGAGGGACAACACACATTGTGGAATACTGCAGGCCTGGAACTGTGCAACAACGAATAGACATTATGTATTCCACGACAACATGAACAACATAGAACAAATTTTAATAACACACATAAAACCTTTCTTTTTATGAATTCTTATTATTAGGCTTGCATTAATAAGTAAAGAAATCATGACTGCTCAATACCGGCAACGATTATAGAATAACTTAATGCGCAAAATAAAGGAAGCTAAAATACAATGTTTAAAAATTGAGTACATTATTTGAATATTCTGTGTACTATTACTAGCCAGAAATTATAGTGGAATTTTGCGTATTATGTAATCACTTATATACGTTAGGTAAAATAAAGAATAACATATGAATGTAAAAACATGTTATACAACGTAAACTGAACGTTATATTGTGTTATCCTGCTTATATGCGTTAGGTAAAATAAAGAATAACATATGAATGTAAAAACATGTTATACAACGTAAACTGAACGTTATATTGTGTTATCCTGCTTATATGCGTTAGGTAAAATAAAGAATAACATATGAATGTAAAAACATGTTATACAACGTAAACTGAACGTTATATTGTGTTATCCTGCTTATATGCGTTAGGTAAAATAAAGAATAACATATGAATGTAAAAACATGTTATACAACGTAAACTGAACGTTATATTGTGTTATCCTGCTTATATGGCAGTGAAAACACATTTGGAACACAAGTTGAGAGTTGCATTCACTGGTGTTCAAGTTT
Organism: Stictocephala bisonia; assembly: GCA_035578905.1. NCBI lineage: Eukaryota > Metazoa > Arthropoda > Insecta > Hemiptera > Membracidae > Stictocephala > Stictocephala bisonia. The sequence continues at coordinate 76,637 of JAQJVL010000084.1, forward strand.
CAGGTGGTTTGTTAAGTGAGACCCCCCCCCCCTTCAACCTGGTAGTTGTAAGGGAGGTTAGTGTTGGTGGGTGTGAGGGTGAAACGAGTCTCAAATTGGAATCTCCGACCACCTGCCACTACGACTGGCCAACCTGAACGTCGACGATTGGTTGAGTTTAACCGTGCGTATGACTGATGACAGCGCATTTGTAATTACTTATGACGATATTCACACACTGTCAGGCAGCTGACATTCAACAGTAAATGAGATTGAATAGTTTTAGGAATGTTCAATCTGCCTGGCTGTTATAACAGGCACATACGAATGTTTTAAAACCGGATAAAAAACTAGTACGTTTTATGCAGACTTGATCAAAATTATTTCATTTACAAAGTGAGTCGAAAAATTATCTTTTGTAAAAAAGTAATATAATAACTTATTTGTGGAAGGTAAAGATTCTAAGTAACTCGATATATAAAGTTATAAAATATTACTATAGATAAAAAGATGTACAGGGTTGGGCAACAGTCTGGAATATATTTATTAATTTTAAAACTACTGAAGTAAATGTAATGAAACATTGTAGTTGAATATATGTCCCTATACCAAACATTTAGACATAGTTTACTGGTTATTCGCAGAGCCGGGTGATGGCTCATGAAGGGAGAATTAAACATTTAAAATGTAAACCTACCTCTAATTAAACTCCCCCAACCTCCCAACGATAATATTGACCCACCCAAACACGTACGATAATATTGACCCACCCAAACACGTACGATAATATTGACCCACCCAAACACGTACGATAATATTGACCCACCCAAACACGTACGATAATATTGACCCACCCAAACACGTACGATAATATTGACCCACCCAAACACGTACGATAATATTGACCCACCCAAACACGTACGATAATATTGACCCACCCAAACACGTACGATAATATTGACCCACCCAAACACGTACGATAATATTGACCCACCCAAACACGTACGATAATATTGACCCACCCAAACACGTACGGTGGTATTGGCTCACCCTCCCACTTAAACGCGTACGATAGTATTGACCAACCCACCCACCCACCTAAATATGTACGATGGTATTGACCCACCCGCCCACTCAAACACGTACAATAATATTGACCCACCCAAACACGTACAATAATATTGACCCACCCAAACACGTACGGTGATATTGGCTCACCCTCCCACTTAACGCGTACGATAGTATTGACCAACCCACCCACCCACCTAAACATGTACGATGGTATTGACCCACCCGCCCACTCAAACACGTACGATAGTATTGACCCCACCCACCCCCATTGCATTCCCCCAATTTCTTTTCTACAATTTACATTAAAATTGTTGTTCAGCTATTCCAATCATTACATTGATAGATACTCTAACATTTTGAAGTATTGCGGAATATTGGGAGTAGCCTGAGGTCCAAGATATAAGAGTCAAGTTTTGAATTATTTATGGGAAATAGTCATTCGACATGTCTGTTAACATTGCCTTTTCACTCTGACAACAACGGTGTAATTAAAATTCAAAAGAGTTGTACCGTTTCCAAGATATCTGTAGGTTAAAGATGTAGAAGTGAACCTACAATTTGTAATGGGAATACAGTCATGCGTCATGTTTGTTAACATCGCCTTTTCACCCTGACAACAATGGTGCTAATTAAAATTCAAAAGAGCTGTACCGTTTCCAAGATATCTTACACATAACATTTTTAAAACTTCCTTCATGAGTCATTCCCTGGATATGCGAAAAACAAGTAAAATATGTCTAAATGTTTGGTATAGAGATGTGTACATAACTGTAAAGTTTTATTACATTTCTTTCAATTCTTTCATTTATAGTTTTAAAAATAATAAATGGTCTCCAGACTTGCTATTAAACCTGTATATATCGTATATAAATACGATATACATCAAACATTACTACAAAGAGAAAATATTAAGCGGGCAGTATATTTTCTCATTAAGAAAATATTTCAATTTTAGGGAAATTTAAAACCCCCTTAATAATGCATGTAATCAGTAATACTAGAACGGAAATTATTACAATATTGAGGCCAAGATGTTCTGTTCCAATGAACGTTCAATTGCAAGAGAAAGGTGCAATTTTTTACATCACCACAAAAAAGCAGCCAGGTGATTGACGCTTACTACACTGAAATAACGGATTACACATTTTAATATATCATGAATTAAATGTAATACCACGATTCATGATTGTTTAATCAACTCTAGCTCAAATTATAACTTCCTATACTTTCTATAATGAAAATCTACTTTGTACAAAAAGTGACAAGTTTTTTTTATTTTCAAATTATGTTTGTTGTTTTATGCATTTTGTAAACAGTTACGGTTATTTTTATGATACCGCAGTGACGACTTTTATTTCTCTGTTAATGTTAAACTCTAAAAAGATACGTTTTGTTAATTAATGTTGTGTTTAATATTTTACTGGTCGCGATTTTAGTGTGGTGATTTTAGGGTTTTTGTAAATGGTTTATTAAAAATAAAATCGTAATTAATTCTATTTATAATCAAGGAGTTAACGTTTAACTTTAAACTTAAGTTTTGACAAATGTCAGCTGCTTGTCCAAAACGATTAGTTTGTCAATCAAGTATCAATTACTGTCATTACATATCAATTAAATGACTATTGTTCTACTAAATTAAAACAGCTATTTTCATCTTTATCGTTTATTCGCTAATTATAATTCTTAACATTGTATTAATGAACTTTCAAGTGCTGCGCGTTCATTCAATATAAACTATCGGTTGCAGTTTTGATTACTTCCCGCCTTGCAAAAAGTTGCAACATTACACAAGTCTGTTTCAAACTTCCCCCATCCCCCACCCAGCTAACCTGATTATCGAACAACTATTAGATTCGTCTCGGCCCTAACAACGGAACAACAAACAAACTCTCGTTCGTCCAAACTTCGCAGTTACGTAATGGAAGTGGAACACGGTCAATGGCACCACTTTGGTACTTACCTCACTAAAGAGGAGGGTACATAGCATTTATTCAGGGTATTTTGTAGAAAAAAATTTTAAGTTTCTTTTGAAGTAAGAATTTATTTTTCCTAGATTAAAAGAGGAGGTGAAGAGAGTAAATGTATTATAGAAGTAATACCACATAACGAGGCAAGGGTACAATTCAATATATTGTGTAGGATATTCACTATGACGCCAACATAGCTTATATGGATTCTAAGGCAAATATGCATGACACGGCACCCGCTCAATGGTTGCCTTCGACGTAGACACTACTAGAGAAGTCTGGGGCGTCCATGTTGGATGGCAGTCAAGGTTCGGATGTTGTGTAGGGAAGAGAACTGAGTGTCAGACTTGTCAGTTAGCTGATGATCAAACCAACACTACGTGGTTCGGATTCCACGAAAAGCTGTAGGTCCCATAGTTACCCTTGCTATTGAGCTATTAATAAATTGTCCTTTCTGAGCTAATCCGAACTATGATAGTAACAATGACTACACTCGTTCATTTATACTCATCACACTAACATTTGCCCATATCTTGTCAATCGGCGTCTTAAAAATAAGTAAAAATACAATAAAATGATAACACGAGTGTAGGATGAGTGTGGATGGCCTGTGTAGTTTGAATTATGCTCAGAAAGCGCCTTTTATTGATATACCATTGGCGAGAGCAACTAAGGGAACTACAGCTTTACATGGAATCCGAACCACGTAGTTATGATCTGATTTTTAGCTCACTGACAAGCTTGATACTTAGTTACCTTCTCTGCACAACATTCGGTTCCTGACAAACACTCAACACGGATGCCCCAGACTACTCTAGTAATGTCTATATCGATGGCGACCATTGATCGATGATGTACTAAAGTAGAGGTGACACATAGTGTTATCAATGCCATCTTTAAATAAAATAAACCCAACTCAAAACTAAAAGATTTACATGAAAAAACACTAAAAATATTATTAATATTTATTTCAAAATAACTAAAATATTTTGGGAATTCCATTTACTTAAATGAATTGTAAAGAAATTCTGCCACTATAAAAAAGGGGGAAATAGCTTATTCAAAACCACAGTAACGACAAAAAAGTTGTGTTATCGAATTGGAGTGTTTCATCTTTCTGTAAAATCCAATTTCGTATTCCAGTGACTTTTTTGTCGGGCTGCCAATGTTTGATACACTTGTCAGTGTTCAATATTCCGGACTCATGTGTGCCTGGCACTTATAATAAGGTCTGCGAGTCGACCGGGGGGGGGGGGGGAATACAACTGTTTCGCAATATCCTACTGTATCACCGAGTTTAAAGGTTACATGCTAAAAATTGTGTTATAGGGTATATTTGTGAATATAGGTTTTAGCTTGTTCAGAACTTTCCTTTTAGGTTTCCTTAATGGTTGTAAGAAATATTTTTGAAACCTTTAGAGCTGATTGGTAATTATAATAGCTACTAAATATTTAAAAAAATAATTCTATTTATTTTAAAACATTACTAAATTGTACAGTCACTGTGTAGTTAGTACTTATTAGTAGGCAAGTAACTTTACCATAAAAATCAGCTTAAGACAGATATTTTCAAAATAAAAAAGACAACTGCATTTTAACTATACACAAATGTTTGACATATATTTAGCCTCAGCTAGATTTTTAAAATATGTTTCCTTAGGTCAGTAACTAAAAGCAATAAGAGAACACACATAAAAATTTTTTAAAATATATTATCTACATCCCAAGGTTAAGCGTTAGAGAGGACCTTTTGTGAATCCCTCTTGTCGGAGAAAGGGAAGCGTGGTTTACTGAAATCGGCCACCATAATCATTGTACTGATCATTTGATAAATTTTTGTGTGTGACGTTCACTTGCATTGCATTTAACACTTAAACTTACTTTACAAATTATTTTTCTTTTAAAATAAATACATTTAGATCGAGACATAAACTACAAAGTGAATATTTTAGCATTTGTTGTAATTGATGAAAACAAGTTTTAAACAGAATTAATTTCACTTTGACGTCAAAGAATATTGGCCTACTTAAAAAGTTCCCAGGTAAAGTAGTTTCAAACCAGGTTACCCAACCGGCACCAACCACGTCTCGTGATCCGGCCTCATCGGTAACCTTGATTCATTCTTCATTATACGTATTTTAAACATGTATATAATAGCAATAGCATGCACTATAACTGAACAAATGTAATTTTATACCACGACCAAATCTTTCACTACAAATTCTCAATAGAAATCATTCGTGTTAAATGGAATTTTCAATAGTGAACTTATGTTGAAGAATATTGAAAATCTATTGTCATAACAATTAGCTCAATATTTGTGAGAGGAACAATCCACGAACAAACACCAGTTTAACGGAAAGTTTACATTGCAATCATGCCAAATCATGCATATCTAGGGTGCTCGTAGGTCACAGTCCTATGTTGTGCGATTCTGTAATTTTCTCTTTGTCTGGTTGGATAATTATGTATTTCACTGCCTTTGGTAAGCACACATTTGAACATACAATAAGATGCAGCCTCTAAAATGTAAATGCAAGGCAATGTCAATAGCTTTAACGACTTAAATACGGGTTTGCATGACTCTCTAGACTTCAGTTTGGACATTATCCTTACTGCTTTTTTTTGCAGTCTAAAGAGTCTCATTAAGTCTGCTGAGGAACAGCCACCCCAAAGAATAACTCCATACGACAAGTGAGGATAAATGAGACCATAATACGCCACAAGCATGACTTGATTGGGACATATCTCGGACAGGGTTCTTAGAACGTATATTCCGGATGACAGCCTGGAGCAAGCCATATCAATATGATTGGCATTAAAAACTTATTTTAACACAGTCACTAAAATGTTCACTTAATGTCATAAAAATTATTTAGGCCTGTCGTTGTCACGTTGTCACTTAATGTCGTTGAATATTCCTTTAAAACATTATTTAGGCCTGTCGTTGTCACGTTGTCACTTAATGTCGTTGAATATTCCTTTAAAACATTATTTAGGACTGCCGTTGTCACGTTGTCACTTAATGTCGTTGAATATTCCTTTAAAACATTATTTAGGCCTGTCGTTGTCACGTTGTCACTTAATGTCGTTGAATATTCCTTTAAAACATTATTTAGGCCTGTCGTTGTCACGTTGTCACTTAATGTCGTTGAATATTCCTTTAAAACATTATTTAGGCCTGTCGTTGTCACGTTGTCACTTAATGTCGTTGAATATTCCTTTAAAACATTATTATTATTTCTCTATGGCTCATATAATATTATCGTTTACTTATTTGCCCAGAAATGTAATTAAATAATCGAATTTAACCTTTGGAATACTGTACACTGAAGAAAAATAGGATGCAAGTTATATAAAAAATATAACATAAAGGAAACAGAATACTACTCCAAATTACGAATTCTACAAGACTCACTAATAAAAGTTTTAGAAATTTTAGTTAAACATATTGATTTTAACCAATACCTTCTACCGCTAGAACTATTCTGACGCCCGCACTATTTGTAAACCTTCCGTGGTTTCAACGCCCACACGCGCTTTCTCTTTAAGCGGACCAGGCTCTGAATGATCCCCTTCCGTATATAGATATTAAACTTTTAGTATACATGAGTCTCGCCAATCTTTTTTGGCATTTTTCTTGGCAGGAAAAACGGATTTTACAATGTCGACATAGGTCGAACGGCTGATTCGAATGAGTATTATTACAAAAATAGTTTAAACAATTTAACTAAATGTAAACAATATTTTATATTTTCCATACAGTAACATAGCCGATTAACATAAAAATACGTTTAATTGCTTAAGCCTATTTAAAAAGGACAAATAATATAACTATTATAGATTTCTTAAGTGTGAACTGGATATTTACCACAAAAAGAAATTGTCCACGTAATTTTGTGCTCAATTATTTTACGCACAAAGTTATGTCGGCGCCTCATATCTAAAAAAATAAAATAATTTATGATAGTAAAAAAGCCCCCATTTTTAATTTTAAAAGGTAAATTAAACCGTATTTTCGGTCGAAAGTATGTATTACTGTAAAACGTTGACGTAAGTTTGCTTAAATTAATTTCAATTGGTTTAAAACGATTTTTTAAAGATAAAGTATAAATTTCGACAGATAATCGGGTAACTAGGTATGATACCCATAGTCATATTGTAAAATGGCCTGGTCTTGACTCAACAAACAACGCCACAATAGTCAACCAATTCCCATACATTCCGGTCCCAGATACATATTAGTGAAGTACAGCAGGTAATTTCAAGGAAGGAGTTCCCGGTATCACTAGTGAAACAGCTTTACCCATGCATTACGGGTCAACCGATAGCTTTAGTTCTATCATCACGGTAATGAGTTGTAACTTGCATAATACTGTCTTGCGAATCGAACTCTCTTCATACTTGATAATCTCCATGAAGCAACTTTTTAAAAAGTTTTACATTTTTTTACTATTATCATAAGGGCTTTAAGTACTCAACTGGGAAGAATAAAAAAAGAAAACAATGAAAGCTCCTAGGTATTATACTCTTAAATAGCTTTAAAACATTAATAAATCACTCTTTCCAATTGTAACCTTTCAAACACATTTTAGATTACATGATTACTGTATTGCAATACAATATGCAATATTTTTAGATATATACAATTGTATATATGCAAGTTGGCGTCATGTAGACCTAAACCCACAGTGAACGGCGTGCGGACAGCACATGCGCGACTTAATCTGTCTCTCATCACACAATCAAATGATAGACGTACACTCCCTGTCAGCAGTCTCAATTGTTTTTATAAGTACCTTGATTTTATGTTGAATCTGCTATTATGCTATTAAAATTAATGTATTGATTATAATTTATCGTTCTAAATGTAATTAGAAACATACATACATTAAACTGTAATCTACATTTTTAACTAACCACAATGTAAACACTATCTACTTAAATATTTTGTAATAGTTAAAAACATAAAATATAGTTAAAATTATATTAAAATGAAAACTATGTTAGAAAACGAATTTCTATTAAATATAGTTTATGAGATAAATACACAATCTGCTAACACATTTTAAAGAAAAACTTTACATTTGTACAACAACTACAAATTTTAATGATAGTGAGTTGCAAACTAGAGCTAAATAAAGTAACAGTCATGGCAGTTTTTGTCCATCATTAGGCAAAACTTACAGACTTGAATGTACTTTGCAGCAGGATTCCACTGAAGGGGAACTGTGGTGGGAAGTTCTCCAACTTTCTCACACTACCCACCATATACGCCATTCAGTTTGGAGTTATCTTTACCGGATTCACAGGTTTGGACAACGTAAATTGCTGGCGTGGTGACTCAAAGGCTTAGGGCTTCGGACTGGAGGGCAATTTCTAAGGTTCGAATCCCCACTGAGCCTTCACTCGTTGAATAAAGTTCACGCACATATCTACAGGCCCGTGTGAACTGGCCAGTGAACTTTAAAAAAAATGCATTAGATTCTTTGCATCAAAAGACTTTTACGTTTTATTCCATCCATTGGAAAAAATTTACAAAACACATTTCAAACACTGTAAGATGTCGATGTTGACTGGGCCTACAGTAAAATTTAAGAGTATACAAACAAATAATATATTTTAAAGAAATAAAACAAAATACAAACTTCACTGCAGGGAATCACGGGTTGAAATTCCAGGAGGTCCAACTAAATTTCACTTGACGGGTTTGGACGATTGTTCCTTAAGTACGTCAGACTTGCTACCGGCGTTCAGAGATAAAAAAACCAAAAAACGTACCTATTACCACACACAAATTTCCTTAATGTGGATGGGAAACGATGGATATATACGTGAAAAAAATACTAACATTAACCATTAACATTATGTCATTATAATCATTTTCGACCCTAGCCTGTTTCAAATTCAACTAACTTACTTGATGACATCTAAATCCAATCTTGTGTCTTGGTTTTGAAACTATAATAAAATAACTACAATTACGTTTCTTAACTTTGACACATTACATGGTTTAATGAGCAACACTATAGGTCCTATGGAGTACTCATCGTTGGGCTGGAGTAAAGTAAACGGAAATGTTTAAAATAAAAGGAGTATATAGGGGGAGAGAGGCGGGTACAATCTGAAGATACAATCTACAGCGGATACAAAGGCGGGCATCGATTATTGGCCCAATCCGGCTGCAAAACAAAAGGTTTCTTTAGCTTTGTCATTATTAGCGTTGTAATTTATTTGTACTTGTTAATTCTGGCCGTACAAGTACAAGTCAATTGATGAAGTGAATATGCGAATTGACAATAACTGCTACATTGCATTAGAAAACTGCCTAAATAAAAATTGTTATCGTTTCCAAGCCTTTGGAGGGTATAGATAGGGCTACAGAGTAGAACATTTAAAGATTTATTCCAAGCAATCTTGGACTAATCCTGTCCAATATTCTCATGCTGTAATCTACCGACCGGCCATCATCATCACAGCACTTAATGGGTAAAGTCTAAGTACAGAATTTATATTCTGTTGTCACTGGTATAAGTGCCCGACAAGCACGGCAAAAAATTGTAGGTAATTGGTCAAGAGAGAGAGAGAGATAACTGAGACCAAACCTTGCCAAAACCACCAATAAATTTTGAAAAAATTATGTTTTTTTTTAAAAAAAAAAAAAAAAAAAAAAACTAAGATCCTTCGCTGTCCTAGCTTAATGAATGCTCTTCTCCGACAATATGTCATGCTAACCCAACTGTATGGGTCATCCAAAGACAACCCGTTTGTTTAATTTCTCATATAAGGCTAATAAATAATATAAAAGTAACGGTCACGAGTCATTTATTTGAAAATAGGTGTGTCAGGGGGAGATGACTAATTTTAAAATGAGTAACTGTGAATAGCGGCGATAAACACAATTGCACCACGACATACATTATCAGTTATATCCGATTGTAGATAATAAACAGACCAAGCCAATTCCGACACACATACAATCAGTCACATCCGATTCTGGATAATAAACAGACCAAGCCGCTTCCGGCATACACAAAATCAGCCACAGTCAATTGTAGATGGTAAACAGACCAAGCCGCGTTCTATATGTACACAATCAGCCACATCCGATTTTGGATATCAAACAGACTAAGCCACATCCGACATATACACAATCAGCCAAAACCGATTGTGAATATAAAACAGACCAAGACACATCCGACATATACACAATTAGCCACACCCGATTATGGATATAAAACAGACCAAGACACATCCGACATATACACAATCAGCCACGCCCGATTGTCGATATAAAACAGACTAAGACACATCCGACATATACACAATCAGCCACACCCGATTGTGGATATAAAACAGACTAAGATACATCTGACATATACACAATTAGCCACACCCAATTGTGGATATAAAACAGACTAAGACACATCCGACATATACACAATCAGCCACACCCAATTGTGGATATAAAACAGACCTAGACACATCCAACATATACACAATCAGCCACACCCGATTGTGGATATAAAACAGACTAAGACACATCCGACATATACAGCTACACCCGATTGTGGAAATAAAACAGACCTAGACATATCCAACATATACACAATCAGCCACACCCGATTGTGGATATAAAACAGACTAAGACACATCCGAAATATACACAATCAGCCACACCCAATTGTGGATATAAAACAGACCTAGACACATCCGACATAAACACAATCAGCCACACCCAATTGTGGATATAAAACAGACTAAGACACATCCGACATATACACAATCAGCTACACCCGATTGTGGATATAAAACAGACCTAGACACATCCAACATATACACACTCAGCCACACCCGATTGTGGATATAAAACAGACTAAGACACAACCGACATATACACAATCAGCCACACCCGATTGTGGATATAAAACAGACTAAGACACATCCAACATATACACAATCAGCCACACCCGATTGTGGATATAAAACAGACTAAGACACATCCGACATATACACAATCAGCCACACCCAATTGTGGATATAAAACAGACCTAGACACATCCGACATATACACAATCAGCCACACCCGATTGTGGATATAAAACAGACCTAGACACATCCGACATAAACACAATCAGCCACACCCAATTGTGGATATAAAACAGACTAAGACACATCCGACATATACACAATCAGCCACACCCAATTGTGGATATAAAACATACCTAGACACATCCGACATATACACAATCAGCCACACCCAATTGTGGATATAAAACAGACCTAGACACATCCGACATAAACACAATCAGCCACACCCAACTGTGGATATAAAACAGACTAAGACACATCCGACATATACACAATCAGCCACACCCAATTGTGGATATAAAACATACCTAGACACATCCGACATAAACACAATCAGCCACACCCAATTGTGGATATAAAACAGACCTAGACACATCCGACATAAACACAATCAGCCACACCCAATTGTGGATATAAAACAGACTAAGACACATCCGACATATACACAATCAGCCACACCCAATTGTGGATATAAAACATACCAATCCTCCATTTCAATGTTTTTGTAACATTTCCATACATAGATCTATGTGTTAAAATAAATATTTATTTAACATTTCATTGGGCTAAAAAGAGTGTTTAATACCTCATAAAACTTATTTGATTGCGTTCCAATAATATATCTGTATGAAATAGTTTTCGTTCGGAGAAACGCTAAGGATATTTGAACCAGAAGTGAACTCACCGACCAAGGTACACAACCAAACCTCGTTTAAACATAACTAGGAAGGTGGTGAAATATAATATGGTAATCCAGCTTAGTTAGAGACGAGATAAATACTGCTTGGTTTCTACACAATGATCTCCATCAGTATTCACGGGTTGTCTGGTGGTTAGTACACGAACCTTGCCTAAAGACTCAGTTGTCTTCATACTCACTGAGCTCGCTGTGTTGGGCACTTTGTGCGCAGAACGAGATTTTTCTGTAAATATTGGTTCGATATATCAGAATGTAGCAAGGACACACAAACAGAGGCGATATACTCAAAATGGAAACAGCACGTTTTGAACATTAAATTGATGCCGGTAAAACCACATGCAGTAATATGATATGCTTGAGGCGGACTGGGAGTGGTTGTTGAAGTCGCTCGAGGCCATACGGCTTTGTCTCGCTGTTACATCTTTGTGCAGATGATACATGTATATTATTAAAAACACAGTTTACTATACAAAACATTTAGGATGGAGTTTTTCATATACAAGTTAGGCAACAACTGATAAACGTCTTTTATGAGAAATTATGAAAATATGAAAAATATTATAAATTTTAAATAATTTGAAATAAAACTATAATCCCATAGGCAGGGTAGTCTTGCTGTCACTTATTTTGTGACAGATTGAGAATGAAATTGCACGTTGGAATTACTTTGAACATTTATAATTAGTTTTATAGAAAAAATATTAAAAATATTTAGTTAGTAGTTTTGATTTTCAAATATTTTTTATAACTAGACGTAGGCGTATGTATTCAAAATATGAAAAGCCAATTCATTGCACAATATGATAACGTTTCAAATGACATCTCATACACAAATTTTCGTTAATGAAGAACGAGAAAATATGCATTCGCAAATAACATTGTTCTTATGGGATTAAATCCAACATGGCCGACAGCCTCTGTAGACTCTTAAATGATTATATAAAGAATTTGGAACCACCTTAATATTTTACTACAAAATATTAATAAACACAGAACAACGAAACTCTAGGATTACATCCTCACTGTAGTTACTGACATTTTGGCCAATTTTAACTGTCCTTTTTCGCTTTGGGGGGACGTCCTGTGGATGAAGTCTACAAAATCTTAAATGTAAGCTTAGGTCGAGTTATACCTCATTTTAATGGTAATTGTTAGAACATATTGCCACAACTCCGACTGAAAAAGGACTATTTGTTTGGAAATAGCAGCCTCTCAAAGTTCCAACGAGGCAAAACTTCCCCAAAGCGAAAAAGGATAGTTAATACGACCAAAATGTCAGTAACTACAATCAAGACGTAATCCTCGAGTTTCATTGTTCTGCGTTGATTACTAAAATAAATATTAAGGAGGTTCCAGACATTTTGAACACCCAGTTTACATAGGTTTTATTGTGATTGCAGTGTGTAATGACTTTTTTCAAATAAATCAAATATTAAATAAAACGGTAATCCAGACATATTTACTTGAGAAAATAAACAAAAACAAGTACGGTAATCGAAAATATATACTGTAAAGTATCGATAGTTACCAAGAAAATATACTGAAATATATAAATATTAACAAAGAGATAGCAACTTGTTGCTCGTACTACAACACAAATAAGAATTCTGGCAGTTACAAAGCTACATACAAAATATGTAGAGTAGAATGTAATGAGAGGATTAATTAACTATCTGACTTGTTTGTAACGTGTTGGGTGTTTACATATCTAAAATACCAATATAGTGTAATCTTCACTGAACAGTGTTGGGAAACGGCAACTGCTCCCAATATTAGTAAAGTCGGACTAGACAGTTATAAAAAACATTATTTTCAGCTTATTATATCATTTGTGACCCCTAATTTTTATATAAAATAATAAAGACGTACCTGTGTCCTGTAGATCATTTATAAGTATTTATTTATAAGTATTATAAGTATATATCATGGGCCTACCTGGAAAAAACATTAAAATAATTCACTACTTATATTTAGAAGGTACTATATCATGTGTAATTTAAAAACCATAGATAATACATAAAATAGACAACTATAATATGTATACTATACATTTTACTTTTACATTCCAAGAAAGGATACACAGGTTTGTAGTTATAAAACCTTTGTTATAAAATATACATTTAATTTGTCATCAGAAAGAAAAACTTTTGGTGATTTGCTAGTCAATCCACACACAACAAACACAAATATTGAAGCAAACACACAACAAATACAAATATTGAAGCAACTACCACCTTAAACGATCTATGAACAGACCAACCCCACCAATATTAGTCTAACTACAGATATTAAACATTGGTAATGATGAAATAGACAAGCATGAGCAAAGAACAACGTTATTCTCATCAAAATATAATTGTACATGTTCAAATTACATGGATGTTGAACGTCCACTTTCCCGTGGTGTATCACATTCCACGATTCCACATCCAATGATACATTGGAACTGGTTCCAGTATTACACGTATGGAGATGCCAACGTTTCGAGTGTGTTTTAGCATACAATTTAGCATAACCGATCCACAATGTGTAATGACACAGAATCATTGTAAATTCAATAACAGTTCATATCACCCTGATGATGAGAGTTGTCAAGAAGTTGAAAAGTTGGCTCACTCCACACAATGTAGACTATAGAGAAACACGACACAGTCCAAACCAACCAACCTGGAGACAGTCCAACGACTCCTGACATTTCCAAATGTTATGAAATGTTCTAGTTTACTTTAAAGTTAAATTGTTGTATAATCTCTTGTCCAATGTAATTTGTCCAGGCATATACGAGGTACAATCAGTTTCTGGCGTGCGCCCAAAGTATAGCCTACACCAATTGCGCTGTGTATGGAGCAGTTGCGGTTCACTTGGGCCACTTATATAGTACGGTTCCGACCTGTCTCCGAACGGGAATTACCATAATCCCGACGAACGCTGCATCTATATTCAAAGGACATCCTGTTATTTCATTCCGTCCTTTATTAGCGCCCTCATTTAAATAACTTGGCATTCAAGAAAATATTCATGCAAATGTAGTTTTACACAGTTTTTATGCCATTTACAATAGTGTTCTAGGTGAGAAAATAATGATATTGTTTGACACATTGTTAAAACGTTTCTTGTAGTGACCACCCTGTACAAATAATAACTACTCAAATGATTTCCTGTAACTAATAAATTAAGAAGTCAGTTTTTGAAGTTGTTAATCCTACTTTGATTTATATCTTAGTAAATAGCTAGCAACAGGTTATATTTACTTAAACAGAACATGTGGTGTATAAACGTTGTTTGGTGAATAACATAATAGGTATCATTCTTATTTTTAGAGGTGCAATGATTCTAAGGTTTTTTGAATTATTGAATTGAAAAAGTAAACATAATTTTTCACCTAATGAAGTGAAGCAATATCAGCATTAGGTGGACTATTCTTTTTATTTTCCCAGTAATACCAATTTTAATAACAGTACAAAACACTACACACAAATCAACGAACAAACACAAATTGAACAGAGATAGCAAGGTTAGAAATATAACGGTGATCGATTCCTGTAAACAACGTTGACCAAACTGAGATATAAATAAATACTGTAGTTTACCCCGAAAAATAAAATTGGAAACATCTAATAAAAGGAAGACGTGTATTGTACATAACTTTGATGGTAAAAAAACAATTACACCAATTGAAATGTTTTAAACAATTTTGAAACAATAATCTCTATACTTTTTATTTACGTGAATTTATATTTTTCGACGCACTTTTCAGTCTAAACCCAAATAGGCTCTAGTAAAAGCGCCCGTTGGCGTCTCGGGTAAGCCTCGCACCAGAGTTGTGAGAGGGAATATTGGACCACATCCAATTTTATTTTTGCCCTTCATCTGATACAAAAACACGATCACGTTTCTGTGTTTTGATATAAGGGCTCACACACCAACCTATAAAATGTTTACCTTCATATTAAGAAAAAATATAAAATACAAAACAACCTATACATTCTACCTTCACAATAATAAAAAAGAATTAATTCGTACGAAACATGGTAAAACTTCGAAATAACAATCATACAAAAATATTTTCGCATAAGGCGCAGTGTACACTACTAGAAAATAATTTTAATGATAGTAGAAAGCCTACAGGAAAATCATTATTAAACTAAAATGTGTTGACTGTTGAAATAAGCTGGTAAAAAAAGATTTAATTATAAATCCAAACATAACTTTGTTTTTCCTAAATTATAAACACATACTTCTATAACAATACCTAGAAATGTACAGGTGCTTAGTTTGTGGTAGATTATCTTATAGAAAATGTAAAATAAAGTGAACATTACTGCTGAGTGTAGTAATTAGAAAACGACAAACTATAATATAATTTGGCATAAATTATTTTATGCGTAATCCAATGATTAGTAACAATAAAAAAAAAAAAAAAAAAAAAAAAAAAAAAAAAAAAAAAAAAATCAGCATACAGCACTTATGATGTTTTTGGGCTTTTAAATGTATGACTTTAGTAGGAAAAATGCACTTAAGTTCGTAACAAAGGCTTCATTCACTCACACCAATCCTAATAATAAGCCTAAGACAACTCACTCGTTAAATACTCGTTTAACTAGCAATATAACTATATTTTTGGTAACTCTGTTTATATATTAATTTAGTTTTATTGATGAAATGAGAAGTAACTGAATATCAGATTATGTGAGAAATAGCAAATTGGTTTAATTAGCTTGCAACATTAACAGGACTTCACTGTAACTGCATTAAATAGATATATCTGTTTAATATATTAATATGTTATTTAATATATTAAACAGGTCATTACTCATAATGATTAAGTCTCTGAGGTTATTCGTAGAAGTGATCGGACAGTCGATGTTTAATGTATCGAACACCAGTTGACTGTCATTATCCGTCTTTCCCATTTGTGAGACGATAGTATTGAATTATGCAAACTACTTAAAGCAAAACAGTTATATCGGTATTTACTTTCAACATCACATCGATAACACACCAAAAAGGTTCTCGACACGCCCATTAAGGATTGAATTTATTGTACGTAATTCGAAACCGTAACCGTAATACAGTGCAAGTCGATGCTCGACCTATTCAACCGATTCCCAGACAAACTTCAATCAATAACACACCAAAAAAGTTCTCAACACACCCATTAAGGATTGAATCTATTGTATGTAATTCGAAGCCGTAACCGTAATACTGTGCAAGTTGATGCTCGACCTATTCAACCGATTCCCAGTCACACTTCAATCGACAATACTAAGAGGTTACTGCGGGTAAACGGTTTTCTGTGGAGAGAAGCAAAAACTACTTAATCCAAGCCGCTGAGTCGATTTATAAAGGTCAGATTACGACTCATAAATGCCAAGGCAACAGTAATATAAAACTGTTACCTCCACCTCATACACCGACCTTTGCGTTGATAGCGACATACCTGTTTTATATTGTATTTGACAAAATTACATGTTTGTACAAAACACATAATTTAATTTTGACCCTACAGATAAAAAAAATATAATTTTATCCCATAAATGTGTATCTATATTTAAAAAAAATTATGCCCATTTAATGAACAATCTTAGAAAAACTCTAAAGAAACACTTATTATTTATTAAAACAGCTGAACTCTTGTACTATAGTTAATTTTTAACTCATTCTAATTTTTTTATATCATTTATCCACCTTTTGTATGTTTTTTTTCCATTCCTTATAATGTGCTATTCATCAACACATACATTGTATGTATCGAACGTGGAAAAACTTTAAGGACGGGAATACATTAGAAAAATGAACGCAAAGAATGAAAAGTAAAAATATAGAGAAAGAAGATGGGAAATAACTAATTATATAAAACTAAATATGGTTTTGAGCAACAAATAACAATAAAAACTTCTTAAATTCAATTTATGGTTGCAGTTAAAGTGATATTCTAAGATACTTGTACTTGAAGAGACATTTAGTATTGAATTTACATCTGAATATAATACTACGATCCCAACTATTGCTTCATGTTTTTGACAGAATTAATGAATTTACTACTAGAATCTTTCAGTTGTTGAAATTTCTGTATTATTATCATGATCCATATAACTAGTTTTAGTATAAATACTCGATATTATAATTAATTGGGAACAACTACAACTAGAAATATCGGTTTTTTTAAAATTGTAACCAAAGGTGGGAACTAAATAAATTAATACAGAGATTGAAAGATAAAGAAAAACAAGCCAACACTTACACTCAAGCAAAAACAAAAATATACTGAAGCAATATATTTTGTTACTATGGTAAATTATATGTAACAGTTAGTGGTACACTAAGGGTAATAACATAAAACTATGTGTACAGAAGGTAATGAAAATCAATACATCCAAACAAAATTAAAAACAAATTAAGAAAACATATCTTAAATAGAACCTTTTTAATTTTTAATTATGATAAAGTGGCAGACAGAGGTATACACTGTAGAGGAAAAAGAAAACTAAACGAAATTTTTCCAATTAATGACTACATTATTGTCTTAAATCAAACCCAAACATGTTTCACGAGATGATACGTAATTTTCCATTTTTAAGGCAACGCACAGTAAATAACATCCTTAGAAATAAATTTCTGAGAAAAATTGTTTACTCAAATTAATTTCACTAAATCCCTTACCTATATCAAATACACATCTATATCGAACTGAAATTTAGTTATTTATATTGATACATTATTTTACTAATGTTCTTAAGTTAAATTATTTTAAAATTAAATAACACTTTTATACGTATAATTTTAATTTATTCTCATGAAAGCAACGAAGTTTGGAAACTAAAAAAGTACTAAAAAAATGACAAGGAATAATTCAGCAGCATAAATAAATAGGGAGAAAATTGTGGGAGTGTTACTTGTTTCTTTTTCAACATGTGAGATAGGGAAAGTAAATAGAGTTATCAGGCCACTGGCAACTGTGTTGAAACATTGGAATGACGACAATTATGGTAACTGGTCTCCAGGTGAAAGGTGATATTAGGGTGAAGGATTAGCTCATCCAGGGGCAGAGTGATTCCGAGCGAGCTAAGTGGTGGGTCCGAGTACCTTTCCCTCTCGAAAGGCTGCTGGACATCCCACTGAACTGAAGAAACCTTCTTCTACGTAATACGAAAATTGTGAGATTTTATATTCATACTGAATTATTTCGATTTTATTGTGTTTTTGACTGAGATTCTGTTTAAAATACATATATTATACATCGAAACCTTAACCAAATTTAATCGGTTACACTTTTACTATTGTAATTTAGGTTAACTAAAGTTATAAATTTTATAATACAACGGTTTTAAAACACTAAAATTTCATTTGGCTAAAATGCTTTAAGAAGTGCAAAATATTATACTTTAAACAATCTTTATAAGATATCATAATATTAAACATTTCTCCCACATTCCATAAATATAGTTATTTAAAATTGACGATTAAAAGAATTCGTCAATTTTATACATACAAGTGTATATGTATAAATTCAAAGCTTATAGTAATAAAGACTTACTACGGAAAATTTGTAAATATTAACAGCAAAAAAATATTATATATGAAACTAAAGATTTACTTTAAAACAGTTATTTAATTTTTTACTTATTACAGATAACTAATCCAAACTATATTAACTAGCTACTTACTAAAATGTTCAACAGTCTTGCTATTATAGAAAATATCAAAAGTTAATTGGCAATTTAACTTAATTGTTAATGTAATAGTAGTTATCTCAAATAGCATTAAGAGAGAACAATTTATGTAATTATAATGAGCAAAATAAAAGAGAACATTTCAGAATTCGAAAAAAAATTAGATTGCGTTATAAAATTTGGTAGTACAATGAATCGAAAGAATCCAACAGCTGTTTTGATGAACAGCTGTTTTGAATAATATATAGTACTAGCTCAGTTCCCGTCCTTCGTACGGGGTTTACAATGATTTACATTGTGCTTATTGCACTCAGTAATACAAAACATGTACCTACTGGCATCTGTATAATGCAAAAGTGCGTTGTGGTCACGGTACCCCTAGGAAAGAAGACGGTAGATATCATACGCATCTCCTATGACGTCACATTTTTTATTTTATTTGCATGCTTTAAAACAGTTTACAAACCCATGGGCGAAATGGCAACAACGAACACGAACAGTTCCATATACTGTTCCAGTTCCCGTAGTTTACAATTCCAGCTGATTAGTCATAGATAACTTGCCTACTATTTAGCTGACTGCTTCCATGTGATTGGTAGATTTAGTTACCAGTATTTTATCGAATAATCTAACCAGGTGATTTCGACGTCACAGTCTACTGCGCAGCCTCGTCGTGATACCTACCGTCTTTTATAGTTACCATGGTTGCGGTCCGATATTTACTTCAGAACTATGTAATATTGATATATTTTTTAATTATTTAAAATTATTTAAATTGAATTGTTTGAATCAAACGTTTAAATAACTGTTCTTTTATTCAAAGTGATAGTTATTTACTGTTGTTGTTTTTGTTAAAATATTTATTATTGTTAATGTATGTTCATTTATATATTATTTATTGCATTGTTGAGTAATTTTATAATGTATTTATTTCTTATCAAGCATGTACTGTTCCTTTATTATATCAAATTCAGTTTAAATTTATACGTTTTATTATGGTTTAGTGTTTTTAAAATAGTTATTTAAATTTGTATGAAATAATTGTTTTGTGAAGTGAAACACCCACAAGAATTCATTTGTGTATGGGATGAACTGCTTCAGCGTAATAGGTTAATTCTGTATTGAAGCATGTAAATAAAATAAAATTTATTCCAACAGCTGATTAATGAAACAACTATAAACAATTAACTGTCAAATTGATATTGCATAAGGCAGTTTCCTGATGGAATTTTAAAATAAATATAGGCCTACGTGTTAACCAGAGACCTTTAGAATATCAATGCAAAATTCCAGATGAATGGGTTCAGTAGTTTTTGCGTGATTGAGTAACACACACACAGACACCATATTATATATTAGATTTTTACATAATAGTAAGAAGTAAGATAATTTCTACGTAGGCCTATAATTAGTAAACTATAATATTGTCATTATTTTCCCTCAATTAATTAAGTATACAGAGCCTGATTTAATTAACTTAATGAATCAAGAACCGTAACGCACTCTAAGTGATAACGGGGCTCTAGTGAGATAATGGAAGATTGTAGTACTGTACGCCCAACGACCAGAGCGAGTAGACTTAGCAAAGCCGTAAACTGTGACTCGGTAATTACACGTCGTAACAGTTACAGCTGAGTCACAGTGACGGCCCAGTCACCGTGACAACGACACGCCGTTACTGAACGAACAACATTTTTACGCAACTAAAATCACGTTAATTTCGAGAGCAGAAAACACAGCACTTTTGTTGGGAGCCAGTCATATCCGGGCGCCTTCCATTATTTACAAAAATCCATCGACTACAATGACAACTGTACAGAATTGCCACATTCAGTAAATTAAAAAGAATGGTCTTCTGCTACATGAAGGTTGTATATTAAGTTAGATCAACACTATCAGTTACATTTTAACGCACGTAAACTATATAATTTCATGTAACAGCAGGTAATTAATTAAGATTCGAATATAAATTAACTTGGCTCTCTGATAATTTATTTCAGGTTTATCAGTCGAAACAAAGATAGATGAATTTCAAATAAGAAATTTATATGTTTACAATTTAAGGTGATCGTTTTTCAAATTGAAAAGCCACACCTGGGAATTGGATAGTCCAATCATATACATAAAATCTTACCGTCAGTTGACTAAAATACGCTGTTATGTTTCTACTGTACGGTTCATGTTTATTATGATAATATGTTATAGCCTTGAATTTATACACCTATAAAATCAATGGTTATAGTAAATACTGTACGACTATTAACGGTCCAATCTGGCGGACCTTAAGTTGATATTATGACTATTTTGATTAACAATCGTCAAAAATGAAATTTTAATTTTCACATATTTGATAGTAAAGAAATAAAAAAAAAATAATTTGAAAAAAGTAGTGTTATGGTTCACTAGATCGGGGTTTAACCTTTCAAATGACACTAAGTATAACTGTACAATCATTATTACGGACCGAATCCTTGAAATAGAAACCCATTTTTTCGTTTTTTGAGAAAGCGAAACGCCCCCCTTAGCGTTAGTTTAGTTTTGTCCTTACACAACAACAATTAATTGTAAACCAGAAAATATTAAATAAGTTAAAAATTTTATCATCGCGCGATAAGAATCTTGCATTGATCTATGATTAGTTAAAGACTGTATAAGAAGATTTACTTATACAACGTTGTCAAAAAGAAACACTTGGCTACCCAGCATTTCAAAGAATACTGAAGTTTTATTTTTACTTTCCAAAAGGAAAACATCATCCAAGATGTTTAGCTCTCCATCCTTATTTGAGTTTACTGTGCACTCTCCACATTGGATGCTATCTCCAACTACTACCCATAGTAAAGTCAATATGAAGCTGGTATACAGCTAAAATACAACCCCTTTAACTTGGGAGACACTTTAAAGATAACTATGTAGATATACGAGTATATATTATCCAAGTAAATCATAACACACTTTGTTTGTACTAAGCTATATTTTGAACCAGCTACTTTATTTTTGCATAGTTTACTTTATTTTTTAGATGACAAGCATCAATATAGTGGAGAACAAATGTGATGAGTGTAGACAAACGAGTGTTGTTAGTAATTATTACAAACTAAGGTAGAAAGTTCCTTAAAAAGGTCTAATTATTAAAAGCCTAATAGCTAGGGAAACTAAGGGACAGCTTAGCGTGGAATCCGAATCACGTAGTATTAGTCTGATTTTCGGATAATTGGCTAGTCTGATACACAGTTATCTTTTTTTTTAAGGAGAGATCGATCCTCCTTCTTAACCTTACTCTTACCATTCCTCATAGACTATTGTCTGTGCGAGGAACTTATTCAGACAGAGTAAGAGAGCGAACCAGTACAATAGAAGGTGAATATTACTGATAACTCCTCCAGCCTAGGCCGGATTCGAACCAGCACTATCTCTAATCGCCAAGATATCTTAGATATCAATCTAAGCGCTATATATTGGATCGCGCTGATTGATCGAACCAAGCTCAAAGTCCTGACCCCTTAGACAGCTCATTCACCGGCTCGCCCTAATAACATCAGAACCATAGAAAAAAAAAAATTCCCACTTCTTTGATAGTATTACGTTGATGGTAACCATTGATCGGACGCTATGAATGTGTTACGAGGACCAAACTATCACCTACAATATCCACAACGCTTTGTCCTTAAGTAGCTGGGCTACAACCTAGTGTCGGCTAAGTTGTTGGAAATGTGTTTTATTTAGGTAGGAAAATTTACTGAAAATCTGTTAAAATAAGTCTGATCACACAAATCCAACATTTTTAATATAAAAAAAATACTAATAAACATAATATATAAACAACTTATCAGCATTTACTTTATACCTTAAAGCCATCCACTTCTGGTAATAATCAGCCAAGCAACAGGTAATGCACTTAGTTCATATACACTTTCATGGCTACGATTGCCTATACACCGGCGTAATTAATTCCAGACTGGACATATCATTAGTGCAATGGGTTAATAATAGTTACTGAGTCACTCACAGTTAACTAGCTTCCTTCTGCTGATAACCATCCATTACTGGGATAACTGCACATGGTGTAAGTACATGGATTATCTAGTAAACGTGCCATTTCAATGTAACTGGTGGGGTCGAACTAACAAACAACACTTATATGGAAATGGGAAACAATTGCAGGAAAACTAGATAAGAGAGGCTTTTGATTAACTGGAGTGTAAACTTTTATTGCAAGGACAATAAAATAACAGTAATGCAAACAAACTTTAGAAAGTACATCAAACTAATGTTAAACAATTTACAATTATGTTAAATTTGGCTATCAGAAAGTATAATAATTGAATACATTTAACAATGGATTATTAAAGACAAATGAATGAGAGAACAAAATCTCAAAGTGCATCCAAATCATACGATTAACTTACGATATTTAAGTTCAATTTAGATACTGTACTATCTGCACGAAAAATAAACATGAAAATCACAAACATATATATCGTATAGTTTTATGTCAGCTAACATTATTATTATTGTTATTTTAACTATTTAAAAGCTGAGTTTTATAGTTGAAAAAAAGTCCACAAGTCATTACACTATAATAAAATGCTCTCCTGTCACAATATGCCAAAAGGCTTATAATAATATTCCAATATAAAATATGCCAATATGTCAACAATATATGTGAAAATCTACATCAAATGCTCGATTTTTTATATCCAGGATAAGTTTAAATTAAAAAAGTATAGAATTGATCTGTCATGGACAAGCCATGTCAAAAACGTATGCAAGAAACTAGGTACAAGAATATATTTTATTAGCGGATGAACATTTTAGGAGTATCAGTAACAGCAAAGACAGCCTATAACGTATTGGTTGAATCCCACATCCGATATTGATCCGTCCTATGGAGATGCACTTCTGAAAGAAATATAAACAGACTTTTACTATTGGAAAAAAATATTCATTCTTGCTAATATCAAGCCAAAGGACAGGTGTCGCGAAAACTTCAATAATATCAAAAGTTATTGCAACATACATAGAGGCTGTTCTTATACATGTAGAAGAAAAACTGATTTACCAAAAAATGAAGACATACATAACCAAACTTCAAAAAGTTCTAAATCATCGGACTACACTCTACATAAAAAAACTATCATACATAGGACGTTAATACACATCAAACAAATGAGAGGAAAAACATTTAAAAATCGTCTACATAACTGGCTTGAGAGCAATCCATTTTACGTTATACATGAATTTTTTGAAGATGGAACAAACAAATTAAATAATACAATTTTATTTTTAGTAACTTTTAGCTCTATATTTTATTTTTATTTTTATTTTATATTATATTTTATATTTATTATAATTTTTATAACGTTTACATTTTGTGAATTCATTCTATTTTATTATTGTCTATTATATTGTCTGAACGTTCATGAATAAAATTAATATTATTATTTACTAACGAAATACGTTATTCTCTGATTTAGTACAATAATAAAAGAAATCATAAAACCTTTTGGACGTATTAAAAAAATAACACTATTTCAAGTTCCGTTATGAGTAATATATTACCAGCTCAAGTTTCTTCCTGCGTTCCTAAAAAAGAAAAACGTGACTGAGACGTGTGGAAGGTGTCAGATGTACTGAATCTGACATATATTGATGATACCAATTTTCCAGCACAAGTAACAAGACAGACGCCGTTCTGGAGTACTGGAGACGTAAAGTCTGTCATTAGAACGGGCACCTACTACTATACAACTTCACTCCACCTGGGCTTGGTGTAATACCTTACAATGGATCTCGTAGTTACAGATTAACTTTGGTCATTAAAACAGTATAAGGTCATTAAATTTAGTTTTTGTCATTAAAACATCTTGCATTTGGCTTAATTAATTTCAAAATTGTTTTACTTCATTAATGGTAAACATGTTTCAAACTGATATGATATAAGATTCTATCCGCAGGAGTTAGTAATATGAAACTCAGTACGACTACAACTTAAGTTTCGTTATGGATATATAATTAAAAAATTGAATTAATTTTCATTCAAAGTAAAAATATAAATTACAAAAGATGTGTTGGCATTCTTCCCAGCTCTCAGTAATACTTCTATTTTCCATGTACGTAGTTAGTTTAATCCTAAAAATAATTAATGCCACAATTCTGACAAGAAAAAAAAAATAAATCTACTCAAACCCCAGATAAGGCTGATTTGGTTGGATTAGATTAGGTAAGAAGTTTAGGTAACAATAATAATAATATCTTAATTGTGACATTTTAACAGTGCATGCAAACGTCGATAATATAATAAATAGTTAATAATATAATCATACACACGCAGCATACAATCTATTCGGTCAAAACATATACATTAAAATACCATATATTAAAACATAATAATAAGTAACTCAAACACAAATACATTGAAATTAGTCTCAATTTTAGACTTAATATTTATCTTAGTTTATACTTTGCCGTGCAACAAGAACTCATCAACTGAGTAAAATGCCTTTGACACCAAGAGTCGTTTTAGTCAAGTTTTAAATTGTGTTGGAATGACGGACCCTTTGATGCTTTCAGGGAGCTGGTTCATCAGTTTGACTCCAGATTGAGATGAAAGTTTATCAAACACATTGATTCTATGAAGCAGAGTTCGGTAGTTGTCCCTGCCTCTGGTGTAGTATTCATGTACCGTTTGTCAGTTCACACCCGAATAGGTAGTGAAAAATTATCACCAGCATATAGTGACAGTGCAAACGTCTGAGAGCTTCGCGACAAGACTCTCTAAAACCAAATTTCGAAAAAATTCTTACGGTTTTTCTGTATTATAAAAAATCTTTAAAATTATATTTGGCACAGCTTCTCCACAGGGATAATCCATTGGTAAAATGTGGATGAATAAGGCGAAAACAGGCTATTCTTAAAACCTCAAGGGGTCAAAATTGTGCGAGGTTAGACAAGGTAAAACCTGAAGTGACCTTCGGACAGACGTAATCAACATGATCGTTCCAAGTCAAACCTCTGGTGAGATACATACCCAGGAACTCAGTGACCTACTTCCTCTAAAAATGTATAATCTACCACAACATATCACTGTAACGCAATGCCACGCTGATGCATATGAAAATTAATATATTTTGTCTTAGTGTGATTGTTCTGAAGATTAAGTGTTTAATATATTAAACGTTTCAACTTCTAATTAATCTTTTGATGATTATTTTTGACGCAGGGGGTCGTGTCATCTACATAATGAACAATCTTTACATTCTGAATTGTTCCAAGAACATTGACGTAAATTAAAAACAAAATAGGATTAAAAACAGATCCCTGAGGAACTTCCTAAGACATGACAGCTCTCTTTTACAGAACATTGGAAACATGTACGCTCTGACTGCTGCCTCAGAGAAAAGATGCCAAAATTTTCTGTGGCGTTTTACGGATCTCGTTTTAAAATTTTGTAATACATATGCGTGGTGGACACATTCATAAGCATTAGAGAGGTCAAGGTACTCGCTTAAAGCACACTCCTGACTCTCCAAACCCTCAATATTGTCCTCTACAAGATTTCTGACTGAGGATTTATTTTTTTTGGAATCCAAGCTGAAAATAAGATATTGAGCTTTTCAGGAAAAGCGATTAGTTGTTCGTAGTAAAGTTTCGCGAACATCTTACTTAGAATGGTACATATTTAGGTAGTCTTGTAGTTACTAATAAGACGAGGATTACCTTTTTTGAAAATTGGGAAGATTTTGGCTGTTTTCAGTGTTGACGGAGGTTAAGTTAGGTAAGGTAAGGTTAAGTTAGATACGGTTAGGTTTGATGCGGTTAGTCTAGGTTAGGTTAGGTAAAGTTAGGATGGTTCAGGTAAAGTTAGGTAAGTTAAGGTTAAGTTAGATAAGGCTAGGTTAGTTAAGGATAGGTACAGTTAGAATATGTAAGGTTAGGTTAGGTAAGACTAGGATAGTTTAGGTAAAGTTGGGTTAATCTAGATAAGGTTATTTACGGTTAGGTTGTATAGGGTAAACACATTGATGTAAATTGTTTGAGTATACAACCACATTAGTTGTAACCACAAACTTGCACTCTTACATCAACTAAGGTGCTACAAATATAAATAAAAGTACATTTAAAGGGTTTTAAAAATAATCTCTTACATAGATTTACTGTTAAAGTAATGTCTCCAGTCTCTAGGTGTAGACGGGAAACTGGAACCATCAATTCCGCCCACAGGCCAGACAGACACTCGACCTTGCCACGGCAATACCTACTGACCTTGAGACAACTATCCTGAATCCAAACGTCTTTGGAAATCAGCTATTTTGTTGGTTTTAAATTTCACACTTAGCTTGTGTATTAGTATTGTAGGCCTAATAGGAATACGGCACTTAATTTTATCGAGTGTCAAGACCGTTAATTGCATCCTATTAAAGCAGCAATTTATTTATATAAACTTCGGTTTAACTGAATTACTAGTTCCGAAAGTCTGTCGAGGCTTTCTGAAGCACATAAGTGTACAAGGTATTTGCAATTTATGCAAGTTAAGAACAGAAAACGAATAAGCATGACTACTTTACAAGGGACTTGATTTGAATAATTATCATGTTTAAAATGAATAAAAAACAGGCAATAATAAGTCTTAAGACAACGTATTCACACGCGTTAAAAAAAAAAAAAAAAAAAAAAAAAAAAAAAAAAAAAACGCTTTAGTTATCAAAGATATATAACTCACTTTATACAGGGTGCAAAATATGGAAACGCTTTCACTACTTTTCTATGACTTAACTGGTAAAAGTAACATTTTGTACATCATCATGATTACAAAGAACAACTTTTTGACGCTATTAGCGACATTTCATCTCTGCAGGGGACGGCCCACGTGCAGTTGAACGAAAATCTTAAATGTACGCATAGGTCGAGTTTGGTATCAAATTAAAGGCATATTCAAGAGAATTTAATTGCCGCAAACCGGACTTCGAACGGTCTATCCTTTCCAGAGTAGCGGTCATTTGAATTTCAAAGTAACTAATTTTAACAATATTATTCCTCCGCTATTTAACGATTTTAAGTAAATTATTATGATCAAAAATCACACTTTATGGAATACAATAACTCAAAAAAATTAAATCATCAAATTGTCTATTGAAAAAATTAAGTTGTTGTTTATGGAAAAGGTTATTATTTTCCATAAATAAAATGCTACTAGTAGAAACAACAAGTTTCTTACTCGACACACATTTATCACACTGTTAGATGTATTCCCTCTATGTGATCAGGCATTCTGTTATGAAAACTTAAGTATGTGCAGATCCAGCTGTATGAGATCTTTTTGCCACTATTTAGCTTGTACAGAAAAAGTATTTAAAAGTTTTGATGCGGTGTCATTTGCCAAATTTGAAAGACAGAATGGCTGCTGTAGCTAATATCGTTGTACTATTTCGTCATACCATAAAGAAACCTATCTTCTTTATTAAAACTGGTTCGTAATGTACGGGAAAATGGCAAACCCGATAAGAAAAGAGATAAGAAAAAAAGATTAAGAAAAGAAAATTAGCGAAACTGTTTGCTGTTTTGTCTTTGCAACGAGTGTTTCCATGAATCAAAGTACATGAACTCCCAGTGCATGGATAGAAAAGCCATGACAAAAATGTGACTTCCTTGAGTATCTGGTAGATACTTTCCTTAAGAAAAAAAAAAAAAAAATAAATAAATAAAAAAAAAACATTTTCAAAGCAACGTTTTTTCACCAGTTTATTAACTTGATACGATTGGTTAATCCACTTAACATTGATTACAATAATCAATGCTACAGTTTTGTAACAATCACGATCGTCACTTCCGTTCGCAAAGTGGAATGCAGATGGTTCCCAATTGAACGTTAAACGTATTTACGAGCATTCGCCGGGCCAAGTGAAATGTCCAGCCAGTCGTTTTAAAAGTGAGAGCCACATAGATATCCCTAGTCCATCTGGTATTTTATTCACTGTGGCCGCTCATCTTTTATTCAAACGCGCACACACTCTACTTCACCTATTCAAACGTCGTTTGTGTGTGTATTTCATGAGACGAGCTTGGCAAGTAGATCGGGTTACGTGTGTAAAACACTGACTAAAACATTTCATTCGACTTTGTTTCTGATATTCATTTTTTTATTGCACATCATTTCTTAAATATTTCATGTGTAAGCCTCTTAAAACGTCCAAAAATAGTTTGTGTTAATTTTGTATGCTCTGTGTATTTCTTTTGACAGTAAAGAAATGCATAAAGACAACATTTACATTTATCATAATATATGGCAGATTATAATTTATTTTATACACATATTTTGGTTCAATTCATGTTTCTCTTAACATTTAGCACTTTAACTAAAAAAAAGTTAAATATACAATCAGTACTTCATTAATTTTTAATTTACATTACAAGATCATTCCAGAGTCACAAAATACAACTTTTATATTATATTTTATAAAAATGCAAGATCTTCGTCACTGAGTGCGATGAAAATTGTACAGGAATCTCTCTGGAAACGATATATACACTCTGACCCCGTTAGTGCAGAAATAAAGTGGCTGACTTGCAAAATGTACGTTTGTGTGTCTGTGCAAATATGTCAGACCGAATAAACGAGCACTGTGCAACCAATTTTACGCTTCAGAAGGGATGAAGTGGTGTTTTACACGATAAAAATAGCACTTATTTTCAGCGAATAAACGTTCAGACTGTATATAAAACAGCAAGACACGTAAGTAGGGCATTACCATTAATCAATCAATTGCAAAAATCAATCAATGCAAGGGACCCATTCCTTCCAGTACTTCCAGATTCACTATCACGCTACTAACAGTTACCAACAAATAACAAATAAAAATATCTTGTACATTTTCGAAATACAGCTGTAGGTAATGTTTCCATGACAATAAAAGACAGACATAACAATGAGTACAAACACAAAACAAAATTATTCCAATTAATAATAGTTCACCTCATTTTGTTTGTGTCATAAATACACCTCACTGCAAATTCCAAAAGTTTACGACGGATTGTATAATTTAAATAATGTAAAATCAAAAAGGGCATAGGGTAGAATTAAATTGATTTTAACCAATGCATAAACAAGATGCTAAACTACCTATCCATGTTCTTCTTTCACTGGAGCTGAAACACTAGCAAACAGTTAAATGACTCTTAAAGCTTCAGGGTTACGAAGTGGCGATACACCTGCGGAACTCAGTCTGTTGTTGTGAAGTTGTTACCTATTTATACATGATACGATACAAAATAAACAAATAACAAATAAATGATGACACGGTAAAGGATTTGTTGTGGATGTCATTGTCACTCAAACTCATAATGACCCTAATGACATGGATTCTTTACACATAGTGTGTACGTCCGTTCTTATTTTATGACAGTGATTTTAGATAATTTATTAGTACTAATCAGAAAACTGTTTTACATGCACAACTAGATCAGGGTCACGGCGATCTGCTGGTTGGCTATGCGCCGTTACACGTTAATAATAGTATTTAGCTCAGTAATGTCTAATTGTACAATATAACTGAGATATAAGTGTAATACAAATGTATGAAAACTGTTTTACATGCACAACTAGATCAGGGTCACGGCGATCTGCTGGTTGGCTATGCGCCGTTACACGTTAATAATAGTATTTAGCTCAGTAATGTCTAATTGTACAATATAACTGAGATATAAGTGTAATACAAATGTATGAAAACTGTTTTACATGCACAACTAGATCAGGGTCACGGCGATCTGCTGGTTGGCTATGCGCCGTTACACGTTAATAATAGTATTTAGCTCAGTAATGTCTAATTGTACAATATAACTGAGATATAAGTGTAATACAAATGTATGAAAACTGTTTTACACGCACAACTAGATCAGGGTCACGGCGATCTGCTGGTTGGCTATGTGCCGTTACACGTTAATAATAGTATTTAGCTCAGTAATGTCTAATTGTACAATATAACTGAGATATAAGTGTAATACAAATGTATGAAAACTGTTTTACACGCACAACTAGATCAGGGTCACGGCGATCTGCTGGTTGGCTATGCGCCGTTACACGTTAATAATAGTATTTAGCTCAGTAATGTCTAATTGTACAATATAACTGAGATATAAGTGTAATACAAATGTATGAAAACTGTTTTACACGCACAACTAGATCAGGGTCACGGCGATCTGCTGGTTGGCTATGTGCCGTTACACGTTAATAATAGTATTTAGCTCAGTATGTCTAATTGTACAATATAACTGAGATATAAGTGTAATACAAATGTATGAAAACAATTTGAAAACAAATACCGTTATATAGCAGCACATGCGCCCGTCTGTCTGTTTCAACAGTCAATGGTCTCGTAGTACTACTTCCTATTAACAATCAAGACTAAACTGGCCATATATTGATACAATTGTAATATCATTGGGGATACGGAGTCATGACTCTATGTCTATTCCTCTCAACTATGTTCAATGAGCCACGACGTGTTTGCCTTCGTACACTCCTCCCCCCACACAGTAGGAACGGCTCACAGTCACCTCACGTTTACACACATTTTAAATGAACATTAGCTGAAAACGATCAGGAAGAAAACATGACTTAGGGCAACAACAGCCTGTAGCTTCCCACCGGTAAAATTCTACAACACAAAGGAACCTTCCTGATGCGATGGAAAGCTAGTTTCAGCTTTGACGGTTTCATAGGATAAATTGACTGAGGAGCGCGATGACAAGACGATGGCGTCGACACAAAGTACGCTAGGACATCGACCTGGTACCTTCAGGGGCCGTCCAGATTGGTCACGGATATCGCGGTAAGAAACCATTCCGTGAGCCTTTCTTCCTTGGTCATCTCACAGCTGGCTTCACACAGCAGGAGCAAGAAGTGTAGTCCCCTCTCTCCAAGACTTGAGTGGGGGCAATTGCAACGTAAGAAACGTCAGGTGTAGCGTCTGGCTCTCTTTCACACAATGGACAAAATAAATCTATGAAGAGGAAAAGAAACACCTGTGAAAGAACGACTACAAAAATAAAGCTTTTTAAATATCTGAAATAATAATATACTGACGAGAATACTATAAAATAACAAATAAATAATACTAGCTGAACCCAGGCCATTGAGTTTGAATACTTGCAATAAAAATTATAAGTAAACATTCTAACAATTTAAAAACATTAAAAAATTACGTAAAGTAAATCAAACTAAATATTTTGTTTTTGAAAAACAATTATTTAATACATTATCCAATTTAGAACAGCTGATGTTATGAATTATTTATTACTTTGTTCATTTATTTTTAATTTTAAAAGTTTATCCTACCACAATTTCATTCAATTTGTTTTTATTTAACAACCTCAGTGGTATTTGCCTTTTATATATATAGATAACCAAAACTATACATAACATTTCATAATTAATTTAATAGTAATATGATAGCAATAACAGGTTTTATGGATTTTTAGACCTTTGTTTAACTATATATATATATATATATATATATATATATATATATATATATATATATATATATATATATATGTATATATATCTTAAACGTTTGGAAAAAACACATATATTTGGGTTTTAATAGAAATAGTAATGACGACAATAAACGCCAATTCCAGATTATAAGAACAATAAGATAATTGTAGGCAAATGTGAATAAGTAATGCGTAGTTTTTTCTTAATCTCTACATTAATATTCTATCACAAAAAATTAGTTGCCATTGCAACTTACTTTCAGGATATTTTATGATTTAAATCTATACACTATTTCCAAGCAAGCAATAGTAAGTTAAACTAAGTTTTTTACGTACTGCTAACAACAGATGTGATAAGACTGATAAGGATGGAAATTATCTCATAGCTTATTGTCCAACTAGGCTTACAAACGGGGCAGTAATCCTGATTATGGAGACATGTACACTTAAATACACATAAAAGTACTGTATGTGTAAGATTTAAACGATGACATAAGACACTTTTTGTTAGTATGTTTGATAATTATTTCTTTTTTTAGATCAGTATAAGAATCACCGTTTAAGTGATAGCTGAAACATTAAAACAATTACCTAAACCAATCTAGTAAACACAGAACATTCAGAATACAATACTAGTTCGTAATTTGCATTATATATTCAGTTATGACAAAAAGTTTGTTTGTTCATCAGCTGCCAACCAAGCTGCAAGCAAGGTCCGAGAGGAGTGCAGTCTTACAACACAGTTATGTAAGTAACCTAATAAACACGCAGCCAGTAGACCTGGGTAAGGGTATAGAGTTGAACTCTTGAGTAACTAAACCATAACCTATTGATGGTTTGTAAACTACAATACTTTCACTAGCTCTAAGATCACGACGCTGTTCTGCACTAGAAATGACATATTGAGAAGGTTTACTGCAAAACAATCTGAGTTTAATCGCTGACCAAACGTAAAATACACGACTAGAGCTTTCTCTCCAGTTTTGTGGTATTTTTCTTATAAAAATATCATAAAGCTAGTGACTTTTTGGGAAAATATAATTTAAGCATATGCTGGAGCAATATTGGAATTGCATACTTCATAGAAATTATTAATAAGGATAAAATATGAAAAGCATACAGTGAAATTCTCTACAACTAATAATGTTCAACTGAAGTTAGGTTATACAATGCATACAAAATCTAAATATATTAGAATAATTTTGATTTCCTTTATGATACTTTTTTATCACTAAGTTTATATATAATTTAAAACAGTAGAAAAATTAAACAAGTAGAACCAAAACAACTAACTCATCCTTTACAAATACACTTCCAAAAACCAAAGCACATAAAAACATAAAAACTATGAATAAAAACATAACATAAATGAAAAATATCAGTGAAAATTAATTTCTAAAGAAATAAATAGGGCCTCTAAGGCATATGTCTGTGTTGAGGTTCAATCTATAAATTAAATTTAGTTATGATTTAAATTTAGATATAAGCTCACAAGTAATGAAATAAACTTGTTCCCCACGACTGAAAAAAAAAAATTATATATATATAGGATCGTTTATTTTAAACTCTATATACAAAAACCTGACCTTCTATTAAAATAACTAAATAAAATTCGTATTTTTATACACATTATTTTAAAGTTGTTTTTATAGCAATGAACATTTACGTAACCGATTTACTACATAAAATAAAACTCACACAATGTAAAAATATAACAGTTTTGAAATAGCTACGTGTATATATACACCAATTCACGCTATATATTGCAGTTATACATTTCAACGTCATTGGCAGCTAGTTTCCCACAGATTTTATTTCTTTAAAAAATCCTAAACAAGGGATGGTGGAATAAAAATTATGTGAAAAGTAACAATAAAAAAACTTTAATGACTTACATTTCCATACACTTAAAACATGTTATGCTGTGCATGCCCTAATGTATACATCCAAACAAACAACTGCATTAGCAGCCTTGGCAGAGTTTCCA
The DNA here is from genome assembly GCA_035578905.1 of Stictocephala bisonia. NCBI lineage: Eukaryota > Metazoa > Arthropoda > Insecta > Hemiptera > Membracidae > Stictocephala > Stictocephala bisonia. Next base: position 111,599 of record JAQJVL010000084.1, read on the forward strand.
AACTTCTGTGTATCCAATATAAACATGACAGCACGTCTTCAAGGAACTCTTAGTATGAATTCTATGATCCTAAGTGAACTTTGTCACGTTAATTGGTGGAAAGAAAAAACCATAAGTACATGTTTTAAACCTGTAATGAATTCCAGGAATTGTTGTTAAAAAATAAAAACCTACTACTCGATTAACAAGTTTAACAAACCAACTTCGTTAAAATAATTAAAACTTCCTTAGTTTTAATTATTGTATTTCCGATTTTCCCCTGAATTCGAGAAGACCAGCGATAAACGTAGATTTACCCATACACTGCCGTCAATGTCTTTCATTGGCCTAGACGACTACCGTAAATGCACTCGTAATATTTATAAATATTACAAATATATTGTGAAGAATCACATGTAGCACATAAGTTCAGCCTTAACGCGCGTGCTAAGGACATGGTTGAATACAAACTATCAATGTACAATTAACTCAACTGCTTTCAAACAGCTGTCCGTTCCTCACGAGTCACTGAGTACAGGTATTTAAGCGTGGCGTGCCGACGCTGGTTGGTCACGCCAGTTGTGATCCTTCACATCAAACTCTCGATGAAATTGAAGGGGCACAAGTCACTTTATACGCTTAATGTGTTTACTTTCACTCGTTTAATGTTATTAAAATTGTTGGTGAATGATTCAAAATTAAACTAGGGGATACCCCTCCACGCTTCCCGTACCAAAACCACGCGTCAATCACTTCGCTCTTGTCCACGCATCATTCTGTAACTACGTTAACTGCAGGATAGTTATTAAAGAACAGAACAAATATTTAGTACAGTTTTTCTTTAACAGATTTTTTATAATGTGAAAAAAAATCAGACGGTTATTAATCCACACTTTAAATACACAATACTTACACCAGCATAGACATTAGCGTTTACATAAATCAATAAAACACTGTAGTGATAGAAAATATCATTTTAGGGCCCTTGGGGCAGTGCCCAGGTTATTTTTTATATTTATGATCAAATTGAGAGGATGCTCATTAAAATCAAGACTAATTTGTTTATACGAAAAAATAAATTATCTCGAAGTGACTGAATTGCAGCAATAAGATTTATTACATATTATATGATAGAGATGTTTTATGAAAGAAGATCACAATACGATGGTGGTGGATGTAGCAGACCCGAGGGAGTACCTACAAGCCGATACAGTATTCCACATCGGTTACGTGAGAGGGTAATACGGTTGCAATACCTCTTATGTTAACTTGACCGTCCTTTAACTACTCTTGAATGTATACTACAGTATGTTCCATAATCGATTCTAGCCGTTAACGTGGCAATATTATATATTATTCGTATCATTTATTTTATAGAAACAAAGACATATTTCTCATACACTGCTACACTTCGAGTCTCTATCAGCAGGTTTAGTGCCCAATAAAGGAGCGCCAGTGTAGTCCCGTGTACATGTTAAATCGTGTTATACCTTAAACTAGTACAGTGGGCCTTTCAGAACCACGACAAATATTTTGATGCCATTATCTAAAAAAATACTGATTTCTATTTTATTATAATTTAGGTATTCTTCTGTCTGTAAACAAGTAAAAAAAGGACACATGTACCTTTTATAACAACAATTAAGGGTATAAAAATACCCCATTGTATCAGTTCTGTACTACTTGATTTTTGAACTTAATTTAATAATGAGTTACAATTAATTTGAATGATGATGAATATATGATATAATTGAATTTCTATATTATAATTTAAACTGATGATTAGTAAATAAATGATGTCAATTTTGGAAATGTTTATAGCATAATCATACTATTAATATTACATTTAAAATCACTGTGTTTATTTACGCATGAAAAAGTAACGTATCATAAAAAATATATCATAAGGACTACGACGTGTCCAAGAAATTCATTTTACAACCGCTAGAAGTAAAAAAAAAAAACACGTTGCTTCAGTAAATTAATAAGAACTTTTTTTCTTAAAGTAAATAAATTTAGGAAGTTTATAGAAATTATTTATGGCAATTATGTATTAAAATCTGAAAGCGATAAAAAGATGAGATAAAAAAGTTTACGAGTAATCAAAATTCAAAGTCAATTAAAAGAGAAAACTAATAAAAATTTCAAAACTCTTCTGTTCCAACTAGAACTAAAACTATTAAAACCTAAAATAACATTTTAAAATGCACATAACATATCGTAAATCTAAAATACGTAAACAATGGCGTAACTGAATTTTTCATGGGTCCCTTAAACATCCTTGAACTCGGCTACACATTTATGCGTAATAATGAACTGTATAAAGATAACAATATATGTATGGACTACTTTTACTATTTTTCTGTATTGGATTCATATAATTAATACAGCCTTCATTTCTCCCCAAATACTCCTCAGTAGTAAATGGAACTGAGTCTCTGTTTTTGTCACATCACTCCCTCAATCCCTGTTTTTGCCTGTTTAATCCCTTCAGGGGCTTTCACCTCCACATCCATTCTGCCCTGTTATCGTCTCCACCACCCCATAATTCTCTTACTTCACATTCGACATCCCTTTGGTCGATTTCTGTCTCGGCATCCCAAATCCACCTATTCATATTCATCATTACACTCTATACAATCGTCTACTTTACTCCCTTAGTCCTGCCTGTGCCTATTTATCACTACAGCCAGTTTTCAGCCCCTCATCCTTTCTGTTCGTGTATGTCTGTAATCTGTTTCGTCTATGTTATCTCTTCATTACCTGTATTCAGATCAGCCTTCTTCTTAGATATGTTATTTGCCTCGTATACAATTGGAGTTATCTTTTGATACTTTTTCTATGTAAGACAGGACTTCTATCTTATTTCATACGCTGCGCCATGTCTATATATTTTATTGATTTACGTAAAGTAATTAGTTCTGATAATTATTGCATTTTTCCTTTAAAAGGAATTTTTTCCACGCCTTAAGTAAGTTGTTAATTCAAAATAACTAAAGAAATTGATAGAGTCTTTGTTTAAACATGACAGGGGACGGATAATGAGGTTAATAGAGTCTTTGTTTAAACACGATAAAGATGTGATACGGAGGTTGATAGTGTCTTTATTTGAACACGACAAAAGGCGGATGAGGAGGTTGATAATGTCTTTGTTTAGACACGACAAAGGTCAGATTAGGAGGTTCATAATGTCTTTGTTTAAACATGACAAACGGCGGATAAAGAGGTTGATAATATCTTTGTTTACACACGACAAAGGGCGGGTAAGCAGATTGATTCTGTTTTTGTTTGAACATGACAAAGGGCGGATAAGGAGATTGGTTCAGTAGACATATTTTACTGTTTTTTTAAAACAAATTTGTGTTTCCTCTTAAATAAGGGCTTTACAGATTCTAAATAACGAAACAAGGAAACAGTGGAAATTCCAAATATTCACACTTAGTTTTAAATGTTCCTAAAATAAGACTTAATAAATAAATCTAAAATTAATCTATTAAAATAAATCACTTCAATTTAACATCTCTTAAAAACACTCAATGCTACATAAAACTACTGAATACAATTTCAACTACGAGCTTAACATTTTTACAACGTTAAGGACTTTGTTAAGCCGCATCTGCTAATGCATTTTGAGCTTTAATTTGTCTGATATTTAGCTGATTAAAACATAAAGAATATTTACCTTACCAAATGTTACAACAGTGGCAATGCTGTGTTCAGTGGTTGGCAGATGAGTTAATACCTAGTACAGCACTGGTGAGGTTGTGGCAAATTATGCGGCTTGTGTAATTACTGTTTACGGAGTGGTCGTGGAGGGTGAGGGGGGTGACTTATGAACCCCTAATGGTGTGTGCGTTAGCCAGGTAAGACCATAATGAGCCCATTGTTCTTGGACCTCTGTAATGAAATGTTAGCGTGGAACATTACAGCGTGTTTGTTTAATGTGACGACTTTATCCGGCAAGGTCTTCATCCCACCACTATACGTATTAAAGTTACGGAAAATGGCGACAACATTTTGGTCAAATGACGAATTTATTAGCTAAATATTAAAACAATCAAATTATATTTCTTTTGCGGAGGAAAATACACCTTTAAAAAATAGGGAAAAGTGTTCAGTAATTTGAATTTTATTTGAAATATGTTGAAAGAATTTTGTCAGCTAGGTTCAAGAAGGTTCACACAGTTATACAAAATTGTTGATTATTGCTTGAAATGATTAAAATGGATAAATATTGAAACTATTAAAATAGTGTTACAAAGTTAAGGTTTAATTAATTTTAATGCAGAGAGTCGGTTTTGTGTTTAAGGATTTGGACTGAGCAGTTTAAGAAGGTACGATGTTCAAATCGGTTACGTCGGTATTAACTCATTGAATAAAGTTCATGACAAGGTATGAGGTCAATGTGAACTACCGAGTATAGATTACATAACAAACAAAATCAGCTGTAAATAATACATTACTAATTGGGACTGTTAATTTGTCACAATAAGGAAGCTATTAAATTATTACGTTTTTAAAATAGAAATTCACCTTAATTATAAACGAAAAGTTCGTGCACTCATTCAAACTTAATATTCAACTTCATATTCGGTGGTCCATCACTTTAGTTACCAGTATGTAAACAATTATCACCCATCAAATATTATCGAATAATACGCATTGAATAAATAAGTGATTATAATTGCATTGAGATTGTTCATACGGAAAATAAATAAACAGAGCATATTATAACTTAATGCACACATAGTTACTGTATTGCTTTATTTTAGTGTTTTACAATAACATTTCTACAACAATAGTCATAACCAATGACATTGGCATAATCCTACGAATTTAAATGACAACGAAGAATATATCCCGTTATTAGAACGAGATCATAAGCTATTTCGTTTAAGTATGATGAGTATTCCGAGTTTTTAGAAAAATTAGAAGTAAAAAGGTCCTTTTGGGGCATGGTTTACTTTTTATAAAAAACTAAAGTTACATATGATATAACTGTCTTGTGAGGAGACTGATATTATCACTGCTAAACCAAGTGCACAGACACATTTTTTAATGAGAAAGAAAGTTTTAAAAATTTGTGATTGTGGGAAAAAGGTTTGACATTTTTGTATTTTGATGTTTGTTTGCCTGGTTGTCCTTTTGCTTTTGCATACCTTTCTTGGCTACGTTACTGATGACACGTTTTTGTTTCATATTCGTTTATAAACGTTCGATCATACACGTGAAAAGGCTGTGGTGCACTAGGATATTTGATACTCATTTTGTCACCAGAACATCAATATCGAAAGTCAAAATACCAGGGCTAATGTTTTGTGTCGGTATTATTTGTGAATGAATGAATGAAATACATTTTATTTAAAAAAAAAAAACTTACAGTAAGTTACATCAGTATTATGAAATATAGAAAAATATAAAAGAAAAATAGTCAACACAGGTATTTTTTCAGTTAATTTACACAAAGTAATATGCACTATATTACTGTAAAGTAAAAAAAAAAAAAAATGTTTTAAGAGAATAGGCCTACATGGACGGGGCGACCTGTGTGTAGGTCTACATAGACGGGGCGGCCTTTGTGTAGGCCTACATGGACGGGGCGGCCTGCGGCCTGTGTGTAGGTCTACATGGACGGGGCGGCCTGTGTGTAGGTCTACATGGACGGGGCGGCCTGTGTGTAGGCCTACATGGACGGGCGGCCTGTGTGTAGGCCTACATGAGCGGGGCGGCCTGTGTAGGTCTACATGGACGGGGCGGCCTGTGTGTAGGTCTACGTGGACGGGGCGGCCTGTGTGTAGGCCTACTTGGACGGGGCGGCATGTGTGTGGGTCTACATGGGCGGGGCGGCCTGTGTGTAGGCCTACATGGACGAGGCGGCCTGTGTGGGTCTACATGGACGGGGCGGCCTGTGTGTGGGCCTGAGTTGCTATGAACTGCACATTTATAAAACTTGTTAAGAGAATGACACAGTGATATTATTAATCCTAAATAACATAAACCAAACATTTGTATTCGTATTCTTATTTTTTAGTTGAAAAATGTAATATAAGCTGATACAGTACAATGTTTGTATTCAAATGTTTGTTCATACTGCCACAAGAAGGCGTTTACGACACGAAAGCGACATTTACACTACGAACACTAAGAACGAAAGCCAGTTCGAACACCTGTAATGGTCGTTCCAATATTTCCGAACGGTCAGTGACAATAGTTCGAGGCGAGTCTTGTTTGGTCGAAGTGAAAGGCCTGAAATAGCTGATGGACTTACGAAATCATTTTTCGCGCAACAAAGCCCATTGTTTCCAAAAGGTGACCAGGAATTGTTTGTTAAAGTCAACTACAACCGACTTTTCGTCTTTTTAACTGCACATCAGTTTTTTCTTACACAGAGTGTTAAAAAAGTGGGGCAAAACTCCAGGAAATGATTAAATAGGTAAAAATAAACAAAAACGCTTCTATGTCTTAACTCGCTTAGTTTGGCGTCTGTCTGTCTACCTGCGTGTTAAAAAAAAAAACTTATCTCCCAAACGGTATTAGATATAGTTTTGAAACTTGAAATGAATACTTCACACCACCTAATATACTCTAAAAAAATAAAATAATATTTTCACCCATTTAAAAATGGCGGCCGTTTTCATTTTAATGCTAAATTTCATGAAAACCAAAACAAACACAAACAGTTTTCACGATACCTAATATTTAGCTTAAAACAAGGCAAATCGTTTGATACCTCATTTGTTATAATTGGATAGTAAATAACTGAGAAAATGTTATTTTTCTGATTGTGTGCAAAATGTTTTTCAGTTCTCGTATATCTGTGTGTATTGGCTTGAACAAAAACACCAATAAAATTTTGCACACAATCAGAAATATAACATTTTCTCAGTTATTTACTATCCAAGTATAACAAATGAGGTATCAAAAGATTTGCCTTGTTTTAAGATAAATATTAGGTATCGTGGCAATTTTTTGTTCTTGCTTTGGTTTTCGTGAAATTTAACATTACAATTTATAAACGGCCGCCATTTTGAAACGGATACAAATATTATTATTTTTTTAAGAGTATATTTGCCTTGATTATATACACCTACAATAGATAAACCATCTAACAGGAATATTTGTGGCAGTAGTTTTGTTAGTTAGTGTGGCCCGCAACCACAGCTGGTTTAAACTGCATTACATTTACATGGAACTACACTATCGCTCCACAATGGACCACAAAAACAGATGATATTTTGAGACTCAAAATTTAACATTGGATGGGAAATCTATTTGTGTATAAAATCAATGATATTAGGTTGTGTGAAGTTAAATATTCATGTCAAGTCAATATAGAACGAGACAGAACAAGAGAAGACGCCTTCAGACGTATGTGGCGAACTGTTTGCACGGTTTTAAATGGGAGTGCCGCGCACTGCCCAGACAAGACGAAAAACATTAGCATACATCTAAAGCCGTCTGAGGGCGTCTTGGCGAAGTACCCAAAGTTTCGTCTTGTGACCAGACGCCAGCGAACAAAACTTACTGCGCATGCGCTACGCACATTCCTACAGTACAGCTGACAATCGGATAGACAAATATAACATAACATTGAACTAGAGCACGTTGATTTATTGTCCTGCAGTTAATTTGTGTTTTATCATATTATTTTTATTCGAATGTTTTTTTTATTTTATAAAATTACTCAAGACATTGATGATTTGGGAATGTCGATCTAGATAAGCTTTTATTTTATGGCAAAGCAATCCACCTTTATACAACCCTACACTCAAATAACGTCATAACATAAAATTAATTTACAAAAATATGGAGTGACATAAGAAAGGAAATGAACTTATCGGGTCTTTACGTATCATTAAATTTGTATTTGATAATACAATTTAACTTTCGAATAATTAAATTGAGTTCCCAATATATGTTTAGCTCATTTTACACTTGTTTACATATAAAGATTGTGGTATAGTATTTTTATAAAAGTGACAATTTAAACTGTATGAAATACATTTGTATCATTGAAATAAAAACACATCGGACTAAATACATCTGAACTTCCCAATTTTTTAAACGGTTTTCTAAAGTAAAATCTATAAAAAATTTTTGATAAGGATTTAATGTAACAAATGGTTTTTCTCATTCCATTTACTGTCTGTCTGTTTGTATTGTGTTTTTTTTTACTATTACGAGTTTTTTTAGAATTACAAAAAAAACTAATAGCTTTACGACAAAATACATCTTCCTCCTCAGACATGTTCTTCATTTTAAAATCTTTAAAAGTAAGTCAAGCACGTACTCGTCACAAACCGTACCAAAACACCGCAAACACTTTACAAAACCCCAAAACAATCGTATTATTGTACTTTTAAACGATTACACTACTCTCGAGTATTAAGCGAGACTGCAAAATTAGACACCACGTTCTGTCTTGAAGTTTCAATTCAGTGTGCGGCCACCAAAGAACGAGACGAGACGAGACAGAACGTCGGTCTGTCGCGTTCTGTTCTGTTCGAGTCGGCTAGCCAAACATTACTACACTAGCGCTCCACTTCTGAACCCCCAAAATTGCTGATAGAGACACTAAATTTAACACTATATGAGAACATCTGTGCTTATATCACATGAATATTAATTGCATTATGCTCAATAAAGAATAAACAAATTTGTGCGCTCCTAATGGTAATAAAATAATAAATAACTTAAACTGGTTGATAACCTTAATTAGTTTCTTTGCGTCGTTAAACATACTGCATTCATTGAAAGTTCATTCCAATAGTTATTCAACTTAATGGCGTTTCAACTGTTACAAAATAAATAAAAAGTTAATTGGAAAATCCTTAACAGGTATGTATTTGCGATGTTTCTAATTGTTTAACAGTTGATGGGAAAAGGTCAGCTTTTATTCGTTTTTAATTATATTGGACACAACATTTGATTGGAAACGTTTCAATTAATTGTTGTATATTTATATTGTTCAGAATGACTAACAGTATTTATTTACAGTTTAGCAAGATTATGTTTGATTTTAATCTTATTGAATTATAAAATGGTTGTCGGCATCCATACACATTCATTTTATTTACATACTCCTCCCAACTCAATTTAAACATCTGTAACTATTCACTTTGTGGCTGTTTAAAGAAATTAATTGTTGGCTCACTTATTAACTTTTTGATACCTATGTATTTAAAAAAAAAGGAAACAATGCACGATACTGTATATTTGGTTATAAAATAAAATACGTCTTATCTAATGAGGTCAACTAATAACCATGAATATATGATCTTTTTTAACTTAAAGCATTCATAATGTAAAATATTGTCATTACATTTTTATAAAAATAAGGAGGGTAGTTAACAAAACGTAGACATGCTCATTAACGTATTGACCCGATACTCTCCACTATCTTTCTAATACATCGGAAGACTGAGGTACCGTAAACACGGGACATTTCATGCGGGCATGATCGACATGAATGTCAGCCGGTTCTGTAGTTGAATGAAACATTTGTTCATTAAAGAAACGTATGGAATTTTAATTTAGCTCCACATTTTTATGTGTTGCTTATTGTGCTGGCGTTGATTGGAATGGTTCAAAACATTCTAAAATTATTGGTTTTTATTTTATATTAGTACAAATTACTAAAAACTTATTTTGGATCTGCTCTGCTTTCCATAAATATAACTAATTAATCATTAAAGTCTATGTCTATACTGTGATAGGTGTGGCCTCCTTTAGAACAATCTTCCATCAATGGAATCGTATCTTTCGAGAAAAGGAATTTGGTAGGCTAGGAGAGGTTAAAATTACTACCTTAACTTTTGAATTTTTACCTTAATTTTTGAATAAATGAAAATGCAGGGATTTGATTGACGAAGTAAATTTTCAAAATATAATCTTTTGTGAGCAAAAATATGACCTTTTTAGTTATCTGTCAGTTACACTTTTGTTGTTGCTTGCAATTTTGCTAACGTTATTGATGACTATTGATTTTACTACAGTATTAGTACAAAATGTGCAAATATTATTGTGCCACATGTATAATTATTTCCTAAATGGGGCACCGTAATATTTGTACACAATACTGTAATATGTAGTTATATTGTAACACAATGTTACTGTATGACGTCACTTGTATTTAAATAACCGTAAAAATTTCGCTAGTTGATTACAAATTGACCCATAATTTTAAGTAAAAGGAATACGTTATTAAGTATCTAGACTACTTTAGGCCTAAGGGTCTGCAGAGGATGTCGGCCATGTTGGTTTTAACTACATTAGAACTATGTTATTTGCTAATTCATATTTTTTCGTTACTTATTGACCAACAGTTGTATATGAGGTGTCATTTTAAACTTTATTATATTGCACATTGGGTTTACTTTTCATATTTTGAATAAATACGTCTAGTTTTGAAAATAGGTGAAAATAAAAAATTCAAACAAAATATGTTTGTTATTTCTTAATACAAAACTAAATATAAATTCACAAAGAAATGCCAATGCGCAATTTAATTCTTGACCAAATGTAATTTGTTTGGGAAAATTCCGTTTAAAAATAACTATTTAGTTTGGATACGCGTCATCGTATGTCCGGTTCAAAAATAACATTGTTCTTCTGGGATTAAAACCAACATGGCCGACAGCTTCTTGAGTTCGACAAGTAAACTAATGTGAATGGCGATTACGTTGATACTGTTAATAAATAGGCTACTGTTTAAAAATACAAATAAAAGTTAAAAAATCTCGTTAAAAATTGCTTCAGTTGATACTACGTCATCTTAGCCATGAAAAAATATTGTCAATTAATTAAGAAAACAGTTCTTCATCTGATAGATTGTAACCATAAATCCAATTGCGAGTGGATCATATCTCCTGCAGATTTATTCAATCAAGTATACAAGTGATATTAAGAGAAAGTGCATGTGCATGTGCGTGTGAACGTGTTCGTCACGCCCCTCGCGTGCTCGTAACGAGTTCGACCCCGAACACGAGCCAACGGGATGATCCATCATCGCCACGGGACGTCCCGTTGTAATCCCCTTTGTTCACGATTCACAAGCTCCTGCTGGCGTGGACAAAGATGTGTGTCGACACTCACCAACTGTAAAAGCGTGTGTGTATGAGTATGCCAATATAACTTACACCTAAACAACAACAATGCCTCTTTACCAAGACCTGTTTTAGGTTACGCTATAAAACCGTGTATAAATAAACATAAACAAAAAGAGACAAAAGAATACATATTTCATAATACCAATGTAACCTCAAACATATGGGAAAACATACAATTTAGTTTTAAAATAAGCATAGCCAGATAATAGGACATGGAGAGAAACACAATATTTTATCGATTCAGAGTCAAATATAGTACTTTGTGCCCTCTAAAAGTAGACTTACAGATTTCTCTAGACTTCGACACTTTTTTATCTAAGAGAACAAACTGATTTCAATCGGACAATTTCAAATTTATATTTATATATATAAAAGCCATTTACCACTCATCACTATTTCTCATAAACTATACGTTCAATTGACTTGTAATTATGTACATAGGTTTATTTTGGCCCCTGGAGGCTCACTAAGAAAGGATTTTCCTCTCTGACCTCAGGACTACGTTCCACTGGCATTCAAAATTTCCATGGTATTCTTATGGAGCTATATTAATTAATTAAATTGTTTGATTCACAGCTAAGACCAAATTGAATAAAATTGCAGTAGATTAAATTTTTTTTAAATTAAAATGTTAATTATACATAACATCAGCTGTTCTAAATTGGATATTAGATTAAATAATTGTTTTTTAAAAACGAATTATTTAGTTCATTTAGTAGTGTAGTGTGACTTTTTGAAAGTATTACCTTATTTTGATTGCAAGAGTTCAAACTGACAGCTTGCTGCACATTTTGTTTATATAATCAAACTCAATATTATGACCGGCGAAGCGGACGGGTACAGCTGGTATTCTATATTTGAAACTTGTAGTCTGATTGAAAGAATGTTTAACCCAAAGTAGTGCCTATATGAATTTCACGAATAATCAATGTAGAACATATTTTTGGTACTGTTATCATGAAAAACAACAAATGCAACAGAAAACACGTGGTGCTGTCACTCATAAAATTCAGCAGTGGTTTCAATTGTTGTAGGGCGCTGTACTACTATAGGGTGAGTCATTGGGCGGCCGCCATATTGGGGAGGCATCTGCTCTGACGTCTGGCTTCAAATAGTGGGTACTGATGTCTTCTCTATTCTTATTATGTGCTATGTGGAATACACTAACGATTTGGCTCTTCCACCCACCCAAACACTACAGTGGTATTGGCTCTCCTACGCACTCAAACAAGTACGGTAGTATTGATCATAAATTTACAAAACATTTTAATGCTATAAAACATAAATTTGTTATTAAGTAATCTACAAAATGACATGTAAAACAGAATTTTATAAAAAAAATCAGTTTATCCTTTTGACACAGGTCTTTTGAAGAATAGATTCCAGATGGATGACTCCTCTTAACATTTATAAATAATAAAGATAATTTAAACCAAGAGGAAGAGTGGCAAATGGTTTTTTGAGGGCTGTAACCATCTCTATCCTACTTTGTATTGCTAATGTATATTATTTCCTATACAAGGTTTTCTCGAGGATAACATCAATCACTGACGTTATAAATATTCAAGTGGGCAAGCAGAAAACCGACAATATTTGGCATAATTTTACAGAACCGGCTACACTTTTACGCAGGACGGACGAGAGGGTGAAAGTGTGCCTGGACTTGGAGTACATCCACTGTTTGGGAACACCCTACCGGTGGTTACCAGCGAGGCGAGAGTGGTCGTACTTTCCACCGGTGAACGCTAATTACCGACAAAGTAATACACTGCTCTCCTGGCGTGATACTCGTCACAATAGGCGGTATTTGCATCCTTTCATACATTCCCAAACTGTTGAAAGTCATTGTATCGTAACGAAAGTGACCTACTAGTGAGTTGCGGCATGTCTACAGAAACGGCTACCAACATGCATAAATCAATACATTATTGTTTATAATAATTTAAATCACAGAGAAGAAAGGAGCACATGTTTCGTCTGATGGTGCGCTGAATAGTTGTCGAGTTAATCGTGAAGGATAAACGTTATAGTTTGCATTTAAAATGTATAAAGATTTACATTAGTGGTAACTGCTTAAAAGACGCTCACAGCAGCTTTAAGAACGCGACCTTTAATTCTTTTATATCTGTGTTTAAATAAAAATAAATAAATAAATAAAATAACTGCAGGAGTTTCGCAGATTTAATATGGGAATTTGTATAAATATTTCTTCAATGCACAACCACACTTGGGTATAATGTTTAACGCCTGAGATATTGTGCCCCTCATAGTCAAGATGGCCTCCTCCTGAATAATCATTGTCATAACATTCAACCAGAAAAAAATCACTGTAATGTATGTTTCTACATTTATGATTAGCATTACCAAGTTATAAGTATTCATGCAAACAAACTATACTGTTTGTGGAGAGTCAGATTAAACGATTACCAAATTCCATATTTGTGAAGGTGATAATAACAATAGTTTAATTGAAAATGTACATGATCTACATGTTCTCTATTGACAAAACACTTGAATTGAGTATTTAAGATGGATAAACTCGTATACGTACACACGTGTCAGACAAGAAATGAGATATTTTTTTTAATGTAAAAAACTTGAACTGTATGATAGTGAATAAACGTGGTCCGTGGGAGAGCACGTAAGTTACAGTTACTTGGAGACTTACAAGCCGAGAAGTGCTGAAGGCGACATAGTGTCCCTGTATTGCCAATAAATTGGAATGTGGCAGCGATGCTCAGTTGAGCACATTCCAATACATCGCAACCGTAGTACGTAATTACGTTTAATTATCGCACTGTAGAAGGTCTAATGAAACAGATTCCCTGATCACCCTTTCTCATAGTGACGTCACTTGTTCCTTAGTTTGACATTCCTCAATCTCACAGTCGTCACACCGGTTTATTTCCGTACTATTTGTGTAGGCAACTCAGCAATAATAGATATGGCTTTAATTACACAATTAATTTTTTGACGTATGATTTTTCATTATTTTATAAACTGCACAGATCAATTGATTAAAGTGGCCATGCCTTAACCTGCGAAAGCACTTTTTAGAACTAAATTTGTGGAATATTAAAAAAATTGTGTTCTTTTATAAAACCTAATATATTCTATGAAGAATATACAACACGAAATGAAAATCTCCACAGAGTTGATACATTTTTCTAAATTACAGTTTGTGACATTTAAATTTTTTGCTGTACATAAAGTTATATTACAGTCAAGACTTTAGGGTAAACAGTTATCATGTGTGAACGATTGATTTGTAAACAGATGATCAGCTGTTATTTATTTAACTTAATTTATTCATATGTATGTTTCTAACATTTGTTTTCTGTTCAACAATAAGTTATGTTTTGGTAATAAAACAGTTCAGTTTTTCTGTTCACTCTAACATGTTGTGTTTTTGAATTTGGTGATGAGGATAAGTATTATTTTGTTTTGTTTTTAGGTAGTTGTGTTTAGTTTAACAGTTTTCTTTTTGTTTTAAACTCCTGGATAACCACAGGGAGAAATATTTACTTACATAGTTCATGATATAGTGCTAGAACGGAACTTTTACAATCATCAGTACAACTTAAACCTGCAGGAAAGTTTCCTTGTTGGAGTCCTGCCATTCTTAGGTCAACAAGGTGGCGCCCTAATCCCTGGCTACTATTGATGAACTTGGAAACATTTATTTGAGTGATAACTACTCAAAACTTTTCCCTTATATACTTGGCCTGTCTCTTAGAAGAACCCCCCCTTCTCCCTGAGCTAGCAAAGTTTTATACGGACAGGCGTGACAAGCTTCAGTACAAAATATTGAGAATCGTAACTTTTGTCCATTTCAAACGAAGAATATGAATTACGAGTTCTGAAAATAAACAAAGAAAAAAAAGAGTAATTTTGCTTTCAATTATTTTTAAGAGATATATATTTTTAGCGTAAAGAGGATACAAATACATTAAATATAACTCGCTAGGACAGATTAAATGAAAAATTAATATTGAAAGACACCAATCAAATATCATGTTAACAAAACTCATTTTTAGTGTTCTGCCAGTAATGGAAGCAGAATTTCTGCTTCGAAAGTTTAACTCAGTTGGGCTTGTCATTGGAAATATGCCAAGATAACCCATGTTAAGATTAAGGGAACACTCATTCGTCTATTTAAATATTCAATTCCTCTTCTCAAACGTAACTCATTGGTCTAACCACTGAAATACAAACAGCTAAATAAATATCTCGACGTCAGCTGTCTGTTAGGTAGACGCCAGCCGTGACTTCACAACCAAATAGACTGGAACGTCTCCGGTCCCGCGGCTGAAACGTGGTGCTAGACCACTGAGCTCAGCCAAGCGCACAATAAGGCGGAGTCCAAGTAGTGGCGAGCATCGACATGAGCGTTGATACTTCATGACTGTCTGCACTCAGTCGCAGAACACAATGAGTAGATTTAGACAGAGTAATTAGCTTTTGGCACTTCTAAAAGATTACATTTCAGTAACATAATTCTGAACAAATATTACGTAATTATGGATTGAAGATGTTACAAAAGGACCCTCGCATGAGTGAACTTTGAGGCAGCCCAAAGATACCCCAGCCACTGACGGGGGAACAGGAGACAGTTTTCTTTTTTCAGAAGCATCCGAACTCCCTGGAACTCTCTAGCACAGAGATTGGGGTTTGGAACGCGAAAAGCATTACAGTTGCTGCGGTGTCCGATTCTCTTCGTCGGATCTTGAAATTCCCGGAGCAAGCTACGTGGAAAGTTAACACCGGATACTAAACCTGCCAACAGCAGGTCTTCCGAGGTTAAGGAAGAGCTTTAGTCGATAAGGTAGAAAAAGGACGGCAAATTATATCCGTAATTTGAGATCAAGTGGCTCTAAGGATTTAATTGGTGACCAAAGTAATGTTTCAGATAACAAAATAAATATTTTTAGCAGTTACATATTTTAGTTGTTCAACGATGGAAAAATTAAAAAATGTTTCCGTTTTAACATGAATATTAATACAATATTAAATAAAAGAAAATCACACAAGTTCATTGTCTCATTTACTTTTAATCATTGGATTTTAAATACACCATTAATTTAAATAAATTGATTAGGACAGTTGTAAAAGTACTAATTATTTGTCAGTGTTGAGTGGAACAGAGGACTAAATCATCCTAACTTCATTAGAATAGACTTTTTTCTTGTCATTTTATTTATTTGTACAGACATAATATACAGCTAATCTACTTTCGTTATTTTTTAATTTAAAAATATTTCAGCATCTTTTCAATAACATTTTATAAGTTGTAGAAACGTTACAGGTTTTCTTTGTTTTTAAGCTTGTATGAAAAAATAAGCTAGTAAATATATTACGCCTGGCTATGAATTGCAATTATTGATTTATTTTTGATATTATTATTAAATGTTTTATTCAGTGAGTAAAAACAATAATGTCACTATCGTGCAACGTGGTTAATGGTAGGTCAAATTTACAGCTAATTACCGTTATTATAGATTTATAAATTCAATTTATTAATATTTTTTTTATAAATAATAAAGTCTAAACAACTATTGTATGTATAAAGGACTCATACTTGAAAGTAATACTATTTAAAAGGTGAGTACAACAAGGTTAATGTTAATATTAGGAATATATCACCGTTAAACTCGTTGAAATTACAAATTCATTTGATTAAAAAACTATTATATTTATCTGTAATTATGATTGAAAATATGAATATAACCAATGATCTCATATATATATTAAATATTACGAAAACAAACTAGAAAGCTAATAAAAATTAAAAATGTTCCGTTCATTTATATACCTTTCAGAAAGCTGAGACAAAATTATTCAAGAACATTTCCAACAAACACAAAATAAAACTTTAGTGGTGATAATGATAGTAAAATACATATTCGTACATGAATAAAGGTACGACAGAGGGTACCGTGTTACAGGGCTGGGTAGACCTTACAAGGTCTATTACAAAGTGATAGACACTTTACCTCACGGCTGAAAAAGGGCAGAAACCCTAATATAAATACAAGCTACGACAGAGAGGATCATCTTACCGAACTGAATAGCCATTACATGGTCCCTTACAAGATGATACAGATTTTTGAATTATCTCTAGGCATTAAACGGAAAGAAAACACACTGCAAATACATGCTCCAACAAACAGGATAGTATTACCGGACTGAGTAGACATTGCTTGGTCCCTTACAAGGTGATAAAGATCTTTGAATTATCTCTGGGCATTAAACGGGAAGAAAACACACTGAAAATACAATCTACGATAGAGCGGATCGTGTTACAGAATGTTGTAGACATTACACGGTCCCTTGCAAGGTGATAGACCTTTGAATTACATCTCGGCAGCTAACGGGGAGAAAAACGACTACAAATACAAGCTACGACATCAAGGATCGTGTTACCGGACCGGATAGCCATTACATGGTCCCTTACAAGGTGATAGACCTTTGAATTAAACCTCGGCAGATAATGGGGAGAAAACAGACTACAAATACAAGCTACCACAAAGGATCGTGTTACCGGACTGAGTAGACATTGCATGGTCCCTTACAAAATGATAGACCTTTCAATTACTTCTCGGCAACTAGCGGGGATAAAACATACTACAAATACAAGCTACCACAAAGGATCGTGTTACCGGACTGGGTAGACATTAGCCTACATGGTCCATTACAAGGTGGACCTTTGAATTAGACCTCGGCAGCTAATGGGGAGAAAACAGACTACAAATACAAGCTACCAGAAAGGATCGTATTACCGGACTGAGTAGACATTGCATGGTCCCTTACAAAATGATATACCTTTCAATTACTTCTCGGCAACTAGCGGGGATAAAACATATTAAAAATACAAGCTACCACAAAGGATCGTGTTACCGGACTGGTTAGACATTGCATGGTCCCTTACAAGGTGATAGACCTTTGAATTACCTCTCGGTAGCTAACGGGCAGAAATAAAAATAAAAAAAAATAAATAAAAAAAAATAAAAAACAGTGGAAATACAAGCTACGACAGAGTGAATCGGTTTACAGGACAGGGTAACTTTACATAGTCCCTTAGAAGGTGATATACTATTGCATTACCTCACGGCAGCAAACTGGGAAAAACCAAATGGAAATACAAGCTACGATTGAGTTGATCGTGTCCTGGGACTTGATAGACATTACATGGTTCCTTAAAAGGAGATATACTACTGTATAACTTTACAGCAGCAAAACGGGAGAAACTGGACTACAAATAGAAGATACGACTGAAAAAACTGGATAGCAAGGTTCTTTACAAGATGATAGACTATAGGATTACCTCACGTAGCAAACTAGCAAAAATCCGACTGCAAATACAAGCTAGGAAAAAGTGGATCTTGTTAAAGGACCGGATATGCATTGAATTGTCTCTTACAAAGCGATAAGACTATTGCATTACCTCAAGGCAGCAAACGGGGAGAAACCCGACTGAAAATACTAGCTATGACAAAGTGGATCTTGTTAAAGCACTGGATGGTCATTGCATGGTTCCTTACAAGGTGATATATTATTGCATTACTTCACGACAGCAAACGGGGAGAAACCCGACTGAAAATACTAGCTATGACAAAGTGGATCTTGTTAAAGCACTGGATGGTCATTGCATGGTTCCTTGCAAGGTGATATATTACTGTATTACCTCACGATAGCAAACGGGGAATAACCGACCAGAAATACAAGCTACGACAGAGTGGATCGTGTTCCAGGACTAGAGAGACATTACATAATCCCTTACAAGTTGATAGACTATTGCATTACTTCAATGAGCTAAGGGGGAGAAAAACGACTGGCAATAAAAGCTACTACAGAGTGGATCTTGTTACAGGACACGATCCATGCATGGTCTCTTAGAAGGTGATAAAACTATTGAATTATCTCTCGGCGGAAAATGGGGAGAAAACCGACTGGGAAAACAAGCTACGACAGAGAGGATCGTATTACCGGACTGGGTAGACATTACACGGTCTCTTACAAGGTGATTGACCTTTGAATTACCTCTCGGTAGCTAACGGGGAGAAAACACAGAGGAAATACAAGCTACGACTGAGTGGATCATGTTACGGGACCGGATAGACATTACATGATCCCTTACAAAGTAATATACTTTTGCATTACTTCTCTGCAGCAAACGGGGAGAACAACGACTGGAAACACAAGCTACGAAAGAGGGGATCGTGTTACAGGACAGAGTAGACATTACATGGTCCATCAGAAGATGATAGACAGGAAATACAAGCTACGACAGAGAGGATTGCGTTACAGGACTGGGTGGAAAATATATGGTACGTAACACGGTTGTAATATAACAAGTGTATTAGGAAGTTTAGCCTCAAACTTGACAGAAGCATGAATGGAAGAAAGCTAAATATACCAACATAGTATTGGTAAGCACTTTTATTAATAGTAATAAAACGACTATAAAGCCGTTTTGTACTTTTGAATTGTTTTAGCTATACATTGCAGAAAAATAATGATTCATTGAAAGTGTTGTTTTCAACTATAATTATAACGTTTAAGTACATATTTAATGTAAGGAAAACATATGTTTATACAAACTTTGCAAAAATAAGCCAGAATACTTCAATCAAGCAACATTAAAATTGGACAGCAATGAGAATCATAACGTTGTTACAAAATGCCTGGCTGTGAGAGTGGTGCATTCTTTGTGCGAGTCTTTCATAAAAAGAGACAGTTTTAATTTGGAAGACAACTTTAATTAGTTTTGACGCGTAATTTCATTTAATGCCAGAGTCTTATTTTAACTTCAGGGACCTTAAAGGTCTCTTTTGAATTCTTTGTTAAATTGAAAACACTTGATTTAATTTCTAGTTAATATTATTAACCTAAATTGAGCTAAAAACCACAGAGAGATATTGATGGGTAATTTTCCAAAGGCAGTGAACGTATGAAACTTGTTTCAATACTAAGGGCTCTCCACCTTATATACTATTAGTTGTTAAGTCTGTTTCACTATTCGAAAAATGCCCAAAACAAGGCTTCCTTTTTGAATGACTCGGTCCGTTTAGTGAACGTATTCGCAACACTTGAAATGTCATTTGATAAGTGAAGACCTGTTTTAGTGAACCATAAGATAAGTTTCATAAAACCTGGAGAGTTTTTATGATATTGTTCTATCGTTAAATATGTGATACTTTGAAAATCATTTTTGACTATTTCAATTAAAAATGTCATAATATCAACTTATAGTCCACTAGATACCATTCAGTCCACACGAACCATTCAGTTGAAATAGAAAAGCATGTTTTAGCCCACTGACGATAAGGTTGTATTGCTACTGTAGAGCTGTCTGGGCCTGTCGACTCTTCAGTGGTGCCTTGGCAGTTTGGGAAACGGTCGCCTTAAAACATCAACTGTAGAGATACAAGCGTACATAGGGGCGAATGAGTTTGAGTGCAGTCATCATTACTAAAGTTGACTATTCCTTTTGAAGGCCATTTATCAATAGCCCAATAGCTGTGTCAACTAAGAGGCCTACAGATTTAAGTGGAATCCGATCCACGCCGTATAGGTCTGATTTTCAGTTAACTGAAAGCCTGATATTTAATTACCCTCCCTAGACAGCGTTCGAACCCTGACTATCACATAAAATGGATATTCCAGACACCTCTTATTAGTATTCACGTTACAGTAACCATTGAGTGAACACTGTGAATTAAGAGAACCGAACATCACCTACAATCTCCACAACACATTGTCCCCAATTAGATGGGTTATAAAACCACACCACTAGTGCAAACATTTTTGGATTTTGCTTTCGCAATCCTTTTTATACAGAGAGGGAAAAGGTTTAAACAGTGCAATTGTAAACGGTTTACCGCCATAACAGTGGCGTATGACATGTTGGCACGTAGTCGACACTTGACGCAATAAAACAAAGCAGAGTGAAACCATGTAAAATGGCGGTGTGCAAGTGTAGCATGACAAAGTCGTGGCCTACATCACACAACTGTGGCCAATGGGAGTCACGGGGAAAGTCAGCTGGAACTGATATTGCGTAAGGCTGGAAATAGGTAATACGCTATGTTATATATATATGTCAGAAAATAGGTCTAAGGTTGAGGCAATCTATTACTGTCCAAAGAACATTTGAAATGAACAAATTTATTTGTTCAAAATTTTACTGAAAATTTTGTGTAAAATAAGAACATTTCGAGCTTCAGGTTGAGAATAATTATTCCCTTGATAAGTTTTCAAATATATACCTGACCTAAAACCTAACAGTAATACAACTGTTAGGTTTTAGTACAACTGTTGTAAATTAGTACAAGTATCCAAACATACATTTAACAATCATATTTACAACACTAGACATTAAAATCGCTTAGCACAATTCCATAGACTAGCCACATTTGAAAAAACCTGGATAATATAGTATTAACAATTATAAAGTCATTACCACAGGAAACTGAAAGCATACCAGATAATTTCAAACTAAACAAAAAAATATCTTAAACTATGAAGTTTCTACTTCATCACTGCTTCTACAGCCTACAAGAATTTTGGGACACATGAACCCCTATCTCAATCCCCATTATGGCCTAAGTCAATAGCCAACTAGCTTACCCATCCTAACCTGTAAACCCCTCCATAGGGCACATCAAGTTTAAGTGTGCCCTATGGAGAAAGGCAACTTAAAGTTATCTTGAAGAAAGGCAATAATTTTAAGTGTGATAACTACAGGCCAGTTTCCATTCTCCCCACCATGTCGAAAATATTTGAAAAAATAACTCTAAACAGATTGAGCAGTTTTTTTATAGAAACACAGCATCCTATGTGAAAACCAATTTGGCTTTGTTAAGACAAAATCAACGACCAATGCTATATTCTCTCTACTACATAATGTAGTTAGAGGATGAGATAGGAAAAACCACTGTGCCGGCCTATTTTTTTATCTGAGCAAGGCCTTCGGTACAGTCAACCATAGCTTGTTGCTAAATAAAATCGTTCACATCGGAATACGAGACCATGGTTTTCGTCTTATCTTCTAGAATGATTTTCGTCTTATCTTCAGGGTCGGAGGCAGTTCGTGGGAATATCCGCAGTGAACACTGCAGGTTATCAACTGCGTCATTCCTCTGCTGTGACCACAGTAACTAGTGGCGTCCTCCAGGGGTCTATACTCGGCCCAATTTTGTTTTTAATTTTTACTAACAATCTCTCACTGAAAGTAAAAACTGCCCAAGTTTGCCTTTTTGCTGATGACACTTTCCTCTCAATGTCTCACGTCACTCTCCTTCTCGAGAACAATTAGAAATCAATGCTCTTCTGGAATCTAATAACCTCCTTCAATGGTTTGAGGATCATTCACTTAAAGTCAATTCATTAAAATCACATCTCATTAAATTTCACCTTAGTCAAAATTAGTCTCATTTTGACTTTGGGTTCAGTGTTTTCCTTGGAGACACAGAACTAGAATCATCGGAGACTGTGAAATTCCTGGGTCTGACTATAGACGATAAATTGAGTCTTTATCCCCATATTATGAATGTATCCAATAAAATGAGCACTGTAATCTTCATATTGAGGAATCTGGCAGGGACGGTGGGCCCTGAGGTCCTTCTCACTGCCTACTACGGATTGCTATATCCACACCTTGTTTATGCAGTTTCCGTGTGGGGTGGGGAGTCTCAGAGGACGCTATTCTTGTTTATATTGAAAAAAAGCAATAAGGATGATATTTTCATTAAAAAGGCGTGATTCTTGCCGTGAATATTTCCGAACGTTTAACATTCTTCCCTTCCCTTCAATTTTCATTCTAGAAACCCTGAGCTTTGTTAAACAAAATTTCCACCATTTTTCAACAGCTTCTAATCATATTTACAACATCCGCAATAACCACATGATTAATATTCCTTCTCATTCTACTTCTTTTTTTAAACGTAACCTTCTATACAACGGAGTCAAAATCATCAATAGCTTACCAAATGCACTGAGGATGGAGTCCGATCGCACTAAGTTCCGGCGTCAGGTAAAAACATACCTAATTGATAAATGCCATTACAACGTCAAGGAATATGTGGCTGGCGGTCATATAAAATAGTTCCGACATTCTTGATTTAAAGGTAAATACGTTTTAAGTATTTTAGTTTTCTTATTATGTAAATATTTGTAAATGCAAATGTTGTGTACATTTAATACTGACTTTGTAAAATTATTTAGCTATATACTCAGTGTATAATATTGACTTGGCAAATGCAAGATATATTGTCGATTGTGCCCAATAAATGATTGATTGATTGATCAACGAGACCATCACCTGCACCTGCGGCACATCGGTCAAGAGGACATAAGTAAGTAGCATATTGTAGACTTTTAGCAATTCACTTAATGCATATTTGATCAATAAGGATTATGATTTATTCCTGGTGGCATCACTTGGAAGTATCCCTCAAGCTGTGTAATTTTACCTCCAATTATTAAAACTTTACATAATTTATTATTGACTATCGTTCATAATTAGACGACTCATTCAAAACATAATAGTAGATGTAGTAAATTGATTCACTTGAAATTTTTAAATAGCATTGCATTTTGATATAAATTTTAATATGTTTAGTTTCTAAAATTATAAACGGAAACAAGGAATTTCAAGCATTTCCCGACTTATCTAAATCTGAAAAAATAATAATAATTGTCAGTGCTGAAAAGTTGCTCCTGTTAACAGCTGATTTGTGCATACTATATCCAAATCATAACATGTTAGTTTATTACCGTGACCAGATGAAGGTTTAATTATGAATACAGATGTAAGTTACTTTATCTTACTATTATATAAAAATCTGATGGTGTCTGTGTTACTCAATCACGCAAAAACTAGTGAACCCACTCATCTGAAATTCTGAATGGACATTCTTAGGGTCTCTAGTTAACACACAGGTTAAGTGTTAGAGAGGGCTCCTTAGCCCTAACTTCGCCTGGTAAAATAAGACAAACTTTAACTTTTAACACATAGACCTATATTTATTTTGAAATTCCATCAGGAAACCACCCCAGTAACCAACCCTGAAACTGATAAACCAACCCCTATGGCAATACCAATTTGACAATTAATTGTTTATAATAGTTTCATTAACTAGCTGTTGGAATAGATAAACAACTAACACAGTTATGAAATAATACCAGGACCAAACCTACCCACAACCACGGTAACTAGAAAAGACGGTAGGTATCAAGACGAGGATATAGGTATGATGCGCAGTAGATGTGACGTCACATGGGCGAAATCACCTGGTTTGATTATTCGATCAAATACTGGTAACTAAATATTCCAATCGCGTGGAAACATTCAGCTAAATAGTAGGCTAAATATTTACCACTTATCAGCTGAAATTGTAAACTACTGGAATTGAAACATTATTTTTGTGTTTGTTGTTACCATTTCACCCATGTGACATCATAGGAGATGATGCGCGTGATACCTACCGTCTTCTTTCCTCGGGGTACCGTGACCACAACGCATTTTTGCATTATATAGATGCCAGTAGGTACAGGTTATGTATTACTGAATGCAATAAGCACAATATAAACATAAACCCCATACAAAAGATGGGTTACTGTGCTAGTTTCAGATAAAATCAAGTAAATAGTCAACTTATATTTTTCTATCAACTAAAGCAACAAATACCGACCAATAATTCATTTATTTCAGACTAAGCCACAGCAAAGCGTGGCCGCATTTACATCCCACCGTTCCTCCGACTGACCAGACGCCAATGACACCAGCCGGTCAAATGTTCAACACAGCCTTGAGGCCCAACCGTGCAACACTCAGTAAACGGGGCTAAACTAGCTGAGTCCGTCCCGATGTTAGACTCTCAACTGTTCAACACAGCCTTGAGGCCCAACCGTGCAACACTCAGTAAACGGGGCTAAACTAGCTGAGTCCGTCCCGATGTTAGACTCTCAACTGTTCAACACAGCCTGGAGGCCCAACCGTGCAACACTCAGTAAACGGGGCTAAACTAGCTGAGTCCGTCCCGATGATAGACACTCAACTGTTCAACACAGCCTGGAGGCCCAACCGTGCAACACTCAGTAAACGGGGCTAAACTAGCTGAGTCCGTTCCGATGTCAGACTCTCAACTGTTCAACACAGCCTGGAGGCCCAACCGTGCAACACTCAGTAAACGGGGCTAAACTAGCTGAGTCCGTCCCGATGTTAGACTCTCAACTGTTCAACACAGCCTGGAGGCCCAACCGTGCAACACTCAGTAAACGGGGCTAAACTAGCTGAGTCGGTCCCGATGTTAGACTCTCAACTGTTCAACACAGCCTGGAGGCCCAACCATGCAACACTCAGTAAACGGGGCTAAACTAGCTGAGTCCGTCACGATGTTAGACTCTCAACTGTTCAACACAGCCTGGAGGCCCAACCGTGCAACACTCAGTAAACGGGGCTAAACTAGCTGAGTCCGTCCCGATGTCAGACTCTCAACTGTTCAACACAGCCTGGAGGCCCAACCGTGCAACACTCAGTAAACGGGGCTAAACAAGCTGAGTCCGTCCC
This sequence comes from Stictocephala bisonia, assembly GCA_035578905.1. Lineage (NCBI taxonomy): Eukaryota > Metazoa > Arthropoda > Insecta > Hemiptera > Membracidae > Stictocephala > Stictocephala bisonia. Next base: position 137,258 of record JAQJVL010000084.1, read on the forward strand.
GATGTTAGACTCTCAACTGTTCAACACAGCCTGGAGGCCCAACCGTGCAACACTCAGTAAACGGGGCTAAACTAGCTGAGTCCGTCCCGATGTCAGACTCTCAACTGTTCAACCAGCCTGGAGGCCCAACCGTGCAACACTCAGTAAACGGGGCTAAACAAGCTGAGTCCGTCCCGATGTTAGACTCTCAACTGTTCAAAACAGCCTGGAGGCCCAACCGTGCAACACTCAGTAAACGGGGCTAAACTAGCTGAGTCCGTCCCGATGTTAGACTCTCAACTGTTCAACACAGCCTGGAGGCCCAACCGTGCAACACTCAGTAAACGGGGCTAAACTAGCTGAGTCCGTCCCGATGTTAGACTCTCAACTGTTCAACACAGCCTGGAGGCCCAACCGTGCAACACTCAGTAAACGGGGCTAAACTAGCTGAGTCCGTCCCGATGTTAGACTCTCAACTGTTCAACACAGCCTGGAGGCCCAACCGTGCAACACTCAGTAAACGGGGCTATACTAGTTGAGTCCGTCCCGATGTTAGACTCTCAACTGTTCAACACAGCCTGGAGGCCCAACCGTGCAACACTCAGTAAACGGGGCTATACTAGTTGAGTCCGTCTCGATGTTAGACTCTCAACTGTTCAACACAGCCTGGAGGCCCAACCGTGCAACACTCAGTAAACGGGGCTAAACTAGCTGAGTCCGTCCCGATGTTAGACTCTCAACTGTTCAACACAGCCTGGAGGCCCAACCGTGCAACACTCAGTAAACGGGGCTAAACTAGCTGAGTCCGTCCCGATGTTAGACTCTCAACTGTTCAACACAGCCTGGAGGCCCAACCGTGCAACACTCAGTAAACGGGGCTAAACTAGCTGAGTCCGTCCCGATGTTAGACTCTCAACTGTTCAACACAGCCTGGAGGCCCAACCGTGCAACACTCAGTAAACGGGGCTAAACTAGCTGAGTCCGTCCCGATGTTAGACTCTCAACTGTTCAACACAGCCTGGAGGCCCAACCATGCAACACTCAGTAAACGGGGCTAAACTAGCTGAGTCCGTCACGATGTTAGACTCTCAACTGTTCAACACAGCCTGGAGGCCCAACCGTGCAACACTCAGTAAACGGGGCTAAACTAGCTGAGTCCGTCCCGATGTCAGACTCTCAACTGTTCAACATAGCCTGGAGGCCCAACCGTGCAACACTCAGTAAACGGGGCTAAACAAGCTGAGTCCGTCCCGATGTTAGACTCTCAACTGTTCAACACAGCCTGGAGGCCCAACCGTGCAACACTCAGTAAACGGGGCTAAACTAGCTGAGTCCGTCCCGATGTCAGACTCTCAACTGTTCAACCAGCCTGGAGGCCCAACCGTGCAACACTCAGTAAACGGGGCTAAACAAGCTGAGTCCGTCCCGATGTTAGACTCTCAACTGTTCAAAACAGCCTGGAGGCCCAACCGTGCAACACTCAGTAAACGGGGCTAAACTAGCTGAGTCCGTCCCGATGTTAGACTCTCAACTGTTCAACACAGCCTGGAGGCCCAACCGTGCAACACTCAGTAAACGGGGCTAAACTAGCTGAGTCCGTCCCGATGTTAGACTCTCAACTGTTCAACACAGCCTGGAGGCCCAACCGTGCAACACTCAGTAAACGGGGCTAAACTAGCTGAGTCCGTCCCGATGTTAGACTCTCAACTGTTCAACACAGCCTGGAGGCCCAACCGTGCAACACTCAGTAAACGGGGCTATACTAGTTGAGTCCGTCCCGATGTTAGACTCTCAACTGTTCAACACAGCCTGGAGGCCCAACCGTGCAACACTCAGTAAACGGGGCTATACTAGTTGAGTCCGTCTCGATGTTAGACTCTCAACTGTTCAACACAGCCTGGAGGCCCAACCGTGCAACACTCAGTAAACGGGGCTAAACTAGCTGAGTCCGTCCCGATGTTAGACTCTCAACTGTTCAACACAGCCTGGAGGCCCAACCGTGCAACACTCAGTAAACGGGGCTAAACTAGCTGAGTCCGTCCCGATGTTAGACTCTCAACTGTTCAACACAGCCTGGAGGCCCAACCGTGCAACACTCAGTAAACGGGGCTATACTAGTTGAGTCCGTCCCGATGTTAGACTCTCAACTGTTCAACACAGCCTGGAGGCCCAACCGTGCAACACTCAGTAAACGGGGCTAAACTAGCTGAGTCCGTCCCGATGTTAGACTCTCAACTGTTCAACACAGCCTTGAGGCCCAACCGTGCAACACTCGTAAACGGGGCTAAACTAGCTGAGTCCGTCCCGATGTTAGACCCTTTTGCCCCGCGTCCGCAACTTAATTTTTTTCGCACACAATTTTATACATGGAGAGATAGCTTTAAAATAAACGGAATCAAACTAGCTTATCTTCTTCCTAACTCGAGAAATTTCGTGAGAACCGATTGAATTGGAATATATATACTAAAGGCGGCGGTAAATAAAGTAACTATCGGTGTTAAAGAAGACGGGTTAGTATATGTCTTACATCCTTAGTTGGATTTATTAGCCAATTTCCACGCTAGATCCCCAGACCTCGTTAAACGAAAAGTACTTAGGTGACGTCTGCGGTGGATTGCAAACTTTGTTTAAAATCTCTTTCTATTTCCTTTCTAATGTCATAGTTTATGAACAAGTCCACCATTATTTTCCCTGAAAATGGTCGATTGAATATTTAAATAATTGCATTTCTTTACTAACAATTTATACAACGTATGATTGAAAAAATACGCATATTTTATTAATCTACCAAAAGGAAAATATCACTATACAATTAAATATGAATTCAAAGAAACAAACGGATAGTATCTAAACAATCCTAAAAAATTAAAGAGGAAATCGGGGAAAATCTCCAATTTAAATATCAGTTGGCTTACTCTAAACATCAATCCAATTCCACAGATTTTCTAACCAAGATAAGCCTACTAAACTGACTGTTTCTATTATACATTTGGGCCGGACATTAAGATACCTGCGAGTTATATAGCACTTGTGGGGGTTCTGCAGCAGAGGAGAATCTTTCCACCTCTGAGCTGCTTTACTTTCCGAGCGTGACTAACTTCAGCTTTCCAGTGCAAACTTCCACAACAGCGTTTAGTTGAAAAAAACCAATTTAATGGACTGTAAAAGGGGTTTAATTGTTATATGTTGTATACATTATTATTCATTGTGTTATTGTTATTATTATTTGTTTTTTGAAAAATATATAAAGCTTTAATTTAATCGTTCTAAGTTTAATTCGTTAGTGTTAAACAAACCCAATAGTGACCACTGCTGCTGATAACGTTGTAGGCGGGGCTTGGTAAGTGTTATGAAAAGAGTTAACATTACAAAATCAAAAACAAATTTAACTGTTCTTTAAGGTGGTTTTACTAACGAGTTTATACAAATAATAATATTTGATTTTCTTGTTATAAGCGTCAAGTAATCCAAAATGCAATTATGTTTTAGAACTACTTCCAACCTATACTGCATAGTTAATATACTCGTTATCTTAAAAACATTAAACTTTATAAATTGGGTTATTGTTCGCAAAACACGTGAACGGAGAAGATAAAGAATATAAGAAGCATTATTAAAAGCACAATTACTGAAAACTAAGCAGATAAATTAACAAATTGAAATTAAATGCTTATTTAATTTTATACCATAAATAGATCACTTTAAAATCGGATATCTGTGCATTGTTGTTTATTATTCACCATTGCAATTATCATTTAACACCATTATATGCCTGATTATGATTTTAAAAATTATCTTCCAAAAATAAACCATAATCATTATCCATATTAATTAAATGAAAAAGCAATAATGTTCCATTAAAAAATAAATTAAGATTTATTCTTAAGTAACACACTTTATTTCATAGTTATCAGAAACATATTAATTTTGTTAAAACGTTATTAATTACCATCAATCAGATGTATTCAGTAAATCTTTTAACCAACAACGTAATTTGAATTAATTTTTCCTACTGTACAAAAATATGTTTGTTTAAATATGAGTTATTACCTTGTAGACATTTGATTTAGCTTTACAGTCGACATATCGTATTGTGAGTATTTTTAAGTGATTGTGTTTAAATTAACTACCTCGTCCTACAATGTGATTGAAAGTTTTCCTTTATTTTTAAACCCATTTTAAGGGGTTTTTTTAACTATAAAAATATGTGTGGTCATCTCTTGAGGCTCCAATATTCAATTTGAGCTAAACTAACCAAAAACATAAATATATAAATTCCTTTCAGGTATTTTTTAAATTATGACAAATAGTGTTTTAATTAGCATAATACGTTTTGGTACATATTCAGTACAAGTAAACGTCACACAACACAAATTTATTACAATATAAGCACAAAAAGCACAAATATATTACAATACAAGTACAAAATGCACAAATATTATGGTGATTGATTTCAGTGAACCACGCTCACCTTCCTCAGACCAGAGGGATTCACAAAAGACATTATGACATTAAGTGTGTCAATCTCTTGAGGCTCTACAATATTCAAGTTACGTTAGTTTAACCAACCAAAAGATACAAATATACAGTAAATAAAATACGAACCAACTTCTCACCAAACCACTTACAATGTTACAACGTACCTGCAACATAAAATAAATAAATTGGTAAAATCACAAAGAGTATCTTGATGAAAACATAAACAGCTTAAGACAAGAAAAATTATGAACAAGTATCCATTAAAACTAGTCACGTAATTGAGAAAAAAATAAAATAAACACCTGGATGTTCCATACATGGGATGGTTCACGATCCAGTGACTTTATGATTGTTATAGTTAGAACAAAATTTAAAAAAAGGCAGAATTTATTATTTAAAAAATTGTTTGAACAGTAATCACTAATCATTTTATAAATAATTATTTACTTCAATTAATACTTCAATTATTGGTTCAAACAAAATTAAAAATTAATGCATTACACAGTTCGATATACTTTTATGGTTGGATATAGACTTCACAAAAGTCATATATTAAAACACAATAAATCTAAGTAAACCTAACTCAGTTAGGTAATAAAAGTGCTTAATAAAATATTCCATTAAAGTCTTTGTCATTTTCATTTAAGTATACACGATGCAACTCTGTGTTTGAACGTAGATTGCAGAACATTTATGTTACATTTGTGGCGAGTTGTTGGTGTATAAGGAAGGGATGTTATACCACGATATTGTCAAGTTGTTAAACAAATGTGTTACATACGTATTTTTAGTGTTACTGAACGAACGAACTCTTTATTCTTAGAACTTCGCCTTAAGTGGTCGGTGTCAAAACTAGGTGCTGTGATGTGGCATCTAAGCGATACTACTGGGATGCCACGTCACAGTATGGGCGGAACGTCTGGTATCTTGTAAATATACCTTGACACGGTTGTCACAGGAAAATATACATTCTAGTTAGAACTATATTCATTCAAATTTTCAGAAGAAAAAATAAACCCAACTACATTGTTCAACAACAAAAGGTATCATTGAGAATGTTACACATAATCTAGAATAATGATCAGACCATTTACAATAGTAAACAAATAAAACACTTCGGAACTAAATATTACATTTATTATGAGTTTTAAATGTCGAAATGTGCCACGTGTACCACATAAGTGACTTTATCTGCATTGCATTTAAAAAATAATATATATTTCTAAATACTTCCAATTTTACTTATTATAGTAAATATATAGAAAACTTATATTACATTTTTAATATTGCACAAATAAACTACATTGCACTAATAGACTTTAATAAGATAGAAGTTTACGCAGATGAATAAAGGTTTGGATATAAAGGAAAATCTACATCAGTTAAAACATATCACGAAATAGTACAACTACATTGAAACCAAACAGCCACAAAGCGTATCTGTCATAATTAACGGCCAGGCTTGCTATCCACGCAGCCACAAACATCTCTCGGCATTAAATATACCCCTTCAAATAATTAGAGCCGTGACACGCAAAAACTGTGTATGGTAAACACAGACGTTGGGACTAACAAGTGTTGAGCCGGCAACTCACCCACTGTGAGCTCTCGATGGCACAGAGACAATCATCATTGTTCTCTTTTGGAGAATTCACGTATAGTAGGCGTGGAGAAAACTGATAAGTAAAATATATCATAAATATCTACGAACACTCAATATTTAGTTATATATATAAAAAAAATTTGTGGGAAGGCTATTTTAAACAGCCTTCATAGAAACCAATATAAAAAAGTTATATTGTCCTCTTTACAATGAATTTTTCAACTGTGCATGAAAATATTCTAAATGCGTTTTTGAAAAAATTAATAAATAAAAAATAAATATTTTTCCTTTGCGGTAACCGGCAATTTAGTACACTATTCATGCCTATGTAGGCTACGTGTCCAGCAAAGCCTCCTTGATGCATTCAATGAAGACACAACTGGTTGGATGATGAGTCTAGCATGATTTATTAAATTTGTCGTGAAAAAATTCACAGAAGTTCTTATTTCTTCCTAGTTACATTGTTTGTTTACATCGTGCATTCCATCCTACCACCCAGATCAGGCTACCTGCGGTGGTAGCGGGGCAGTCCCAGTGCACCCCCATTTTCATGTTCTCAAACAAATTTGGTTACAATATTGTAAACCAGTTATTTTCACTATTGGACGGTTTTAGTTTAAGATGCCTCTGAGACAGACTTTCACTAAATTCGAGGTGAAAATGATTCGAAGTGTGATTTGTGTTTTTTAGAGGATGGTGGTGATAGCGCGGCAGTCCGTCCGAACGCGGCAACGTCGCACTGGCTTTCCCGGCACTAATCAAGTGCCAAGCTACAGAATATCATTGAACCCTTTTGAATACAAATCAATGTAATATGATTATCAATAGTGACGTATCATTACTTTTCATATTTAAAAGATTAGAATGAATGTAAAACTATTAATTCTACGATCACTAGAACCCAAGAAAAGGTCTTTTAGGATATTGATAACACCTTTTCTTAAAAAGTTAAAATCCTGAAATTTATAGAATTTACAGAAAACATTTTTTTCAACCATATATATATATATATATGCGATTAAATAAAGATTTTTAAAAAATAATAAAAATGTAACGTAAATGTAGTGTGCACAGTGAACACTAGTAAATATTCCGGTATCTTTTTTGTTCCAATTAGGATACAGGTATTAAAAATTAAAATAACATTGGAAAAAATATGCCTTAACGTAAAATTACAGGACGAAAACAACGTTGTGTATTTTTCGTAAGTCTCTTAGTTTTAAAGTAAACAACCTTCACCCTCAGGTACCCATCCTCTATGTGCCGACAGTAGTGCCCTAACCCGGCACTACATTTGCTATGTAGCTTTGGTGTGTTTATAGTTACCACATAGTAAACAACCTTCAACCTCAGGTACCCATCATCTATGTGCCGACAGTAGTGCCCTAACCATAAAAATTGCCGTGTAGCTTTGGTGTGTTTATAGTTCCCTCATAGTAAACAACCTTCAACCTCAGGTACCCATCATCTATGTGCAGACAGTAGTGCCCTAACCATAACATTTGCCATGTAGCTTTGGTGTGTTTATAGCTCCCGCATAGTAAACAACCTTCAACCTCAGGTACCCATCATCTATGTGCCGTCAGTAGTGCCCTAACCATAACATTTGCCATGTAGCTTTGGTGTGTTTATAGCTCCCGCATAGTAAACAACCTTCAACCTCAGGTACCCATCATCTATGTGCCAACAGTAGTGCCCTAACCCGGCACTACATTTGCCGTGTAGCTTTGGTGTGTTTATAGTCCTCGCATAGTAAACAACCTTCAACCTCAGGTACCCATCATCTATGTGCCAAAAGTAGTGTCCTAACCATAACATTTGCCGTGTAGCTTTGGTGTGTTTATAGTCCCCACGTAGTAATTGTGATACAATAAATAACCTGTGGTTAACAATAAATAATAAAACGTTACCTAATTTTTAATAATATTTATTCGGGAACAAACGAAAATATAAATGAAAAGAACATTGTGGCTGTTAACGCAACAACCAACATGAGAACCGTGTAAACTCCTTTACCAGTAAATGGCAACGTTAATGACCTTATGTTGTGTTTAGTTACCTGTGCATTGGCTGGAACACAACAGGTGTTGTAATAAACGTAATGGCTATTAATTATTGAGGTGTGCAAACACGATGGTATTGTATAAATACGTTAGTTGTAACAAGCGAATGTTTATCGAAGGTAATTAAAAGAGGGAAATGATATTTTTTAATTTAAAGAGTACATTAGTTAATTTTAATGACAATTTATACTAAACAATTAGCAATCTTAGTTTATTTAATTACAAAGTCGATTTAGATCCCATGGGATCTTTATTATTTGTGTTATATACTAAATCAAGTTAAAAGTTAGGTTATATATATACTTGTTATTAAACACTTATCTAAAATAGTTATTTTAACAGCTTTTTAGTGAGAATTACGACAAAAATAAGAGAAACTATTATGGGTACCTTACAGATTTTCTAAATGTTTAAAATTATTTCTGTTCATGATGGATTCAAATTTAATTTAAAAAATGAATTGTATATATTTTTTTAGTCAACTACAGATCAGACAAAATCTCAAACATACCCATGTCAATTTCATCTTTACTCATTCATTTAAGAATATATATTTAAATTATATGTACAATAATATGTATTTAATCTTTTATGTATATACACTATATATAGGACGTTTAATATATTATTATGATATCAAGGCATGATAATCTATTAATATTGATAAATATAACGAATACGAACTGAAGAGGATCAATATTTCTTTTCTGTCTTTGTGTAACCAGTTTTCCAGGAATAATTGAAAAAATAAAAATAAAATATAAAACAACAATATTAAAATGTGTAAAATAATAATAACAACATAAATAAAATCAAGAAAAAGTAATAAAGGTGCAATAGAATTAAACAAAAAACAATAATAACATTATATCAAAATAATTAACAGATCAATAACAGTACCGAAACTAATAAGAACATATTTGATTAAATAATGTAAACAAGTAAACAGTTTAATGAAATATAACTTAGGTCCAGTTAAGATGGTTACATGTTTTTGAAATAAAAACCAGTTTACGTAAACTGGGTCCGACCAAAAAAGAAATAAATAAAAATACGGAGTGTTTTCACAAGACATGTAAGGAATCAAGGCAAAGTTTACGCAAAGCACGTACCTCGACAGTTCAAGAGACACAATAAGTTGCATATTATTACGTTTGCGTTGCAATAAGAGAAAACCTTTACATCACCCTTGCCAAGCAGCGACTTTGACACAGTCGGAACTCTCCTTCAAGTACGTGGACGTATAGAGGTACTGTTTACACAAAGCACGCACATCGACAGTTCGAGAGACACAGTAAGCTGTATATTATTACGTTTGCGTTGCAATAAGAGAAAACCTTTACATCACCCTTGCCAAGCAGCGACTTTGACACAGTCGGAACTCTCCTTCAAGTACGTGGACATATAGAGGTACTGTTTACACAAAGCACGCACATCGACAGTTCGAGAGACACAGTAAGTTGCATATTATTACGTTTGCGTTGCAATAAGAGAAAACCTTTACATCACCCTTGCCAAGCAGCGACTTCGACACAGTCGGAACTCTCCTTCAAGTACGTGGACGTATAGAGGTACTGTTTACACAAAGCACGCACATCGACAGTTCGAGAGACACAGTAAGTTGTATATTATTACGTTTGCGTTGCAATAAGAGAAAACCTTTACATCACCCTTGCCAAGCAGCGACTTCGATACAGTCGGAACTCTCCTTCAAGTACGTGGACGTATAGAGGTATTGTTTACACAAAGTACGCACATCGACAGTTCGAGAGACACAGTAAGTTGCATATTATTACGTTTGCGTTGCAATAAGAGAAAACCTTTACATCACCCTTGCTAAGCAGCGACTTTGACACAGTCGGAACTCTCCTTCAAGTACGTGGACGTATAGAGGTACTGTTTACACAAAGCACGCACATCGACAGTTCGAGAGACACTGTAAGTTGCATATTATTACGTTTGCGTTGCAATAAGAGAAAACCTTTACATCACCCTTGCCAAGCAGCGACTTCGACACAGTCGGAACTCTCCTTCAAGTACGTGGACGTATAGAGGTACTGTTTACGCAAAGCACACACAAAGCATGTACGTGGACGTATAGAGGCACTGTTTATGCGAAGCACGTACCTTGACAGTTCTGGAGACACAGTAAGTTGCATATTATTACGTTTGCGTTGCAATAAGAGAAAACCTTTACATCACCCTTGCCAAGCAGCGACTTTGACACAGTCGGAACTCTCCTTCAAGTACGTGGACGTATAGAGGTACTGTTTACACAAAGCACGCACATCGACAGTTCGAGAGACACAGTAAGCTGTATATTATTACGTTTGCGTTGCAATAAGAGAAAACCTTTACATCACCCTTGCCAAGCAGCGACTTTGACACAGTCGGAACTCTCCTTCAAGTACGTGGACGTATAGAGGTACTGTTTACACAAAGCACGCACATCGACAGTTCGAGAGACACAGTAAGTTGCATATTATTACGTTTGCGTTGCAATAAGAGAAAACCTTTACATCACCCTTGCCAAGCAGCGACTTCGACACAGTCGGAACTCTCCTTCAAGTACGTGGACGTATAGAGGTACTGTTTACGCAAAGCACGCACAAAGCATGTACGTGGACGTATAGAGGCACTGTTTATGCGAAGCACGTACCTTGACAGTTCTGGAGACACAGTAAGTTGCATGTTATTACATTTGCGTTGCAATAAGAGAAAACCTTTACATCACCCTTGCCAAGCAGCGACTTTGACACAGTCGGAACTCTCCTTCAAGTACGTGGACGTATAGAGGCACTGTTTATGCAAAGCACGTACCTGGACAGTTCTGGAGACACAGTAAGTTGCATGTTATTACCTCGCATTGCAATACGAGAACCTTTACATCACCCTTGCCAAGCAGTGATTTCGACGCAGTCGAAAATCTCCTTCAAGTACGTGGACGTATAGAGGTACTGTTTACACAAAGCACGCACAAAGCAAGTATGTGGACGTATAGAGGCACTGTTTATGCGAAGCACGTACCTTGACAGTTCGAGAGACACAGTAAGTTGCATATTATTACGTTTGCGTTGCATTAAGAGAAAACCTTTACATCACCCTTGCCAAGCAGCGACTTTGACACAGTCGGAACTCTCCTTCAAGTACGTGGACGTATAGAGGCACTGTTTATGCAAAGCGCGTATCTTGACAGTTCTGGATACACAGTAAGTTGCATGTTATTACCTCGCATTGCAATACGAAAACCTTTACATCACCCTTGCCAAGCAGTGACTTCGACGCAGTCGAAACTCTCATTCAAATACGAGGATATAAGAGGCACTGTTTACGTGTATTAACCTGTTGGAAATTAGTATGACACATAATTAAACTTTGGACGAATGTGTATATAAATGTTAAACTTCACTCACCAGTTCACATGGGCGCGCTGGCCTGTGTGTGTATGTGAGCTTTATTCTATGTGTGAAGTAAAGACCGTTAGCTCAGTGGGAACTATGCCCTCCAAAGTCCATAAGTAACCACACCGGCATTATTATACTCATAATTATTGTAATATGTACTATTAAATATGCAATTCTGTGTATTTACAGTTCCTAATTATTATCAAATAAGACCTATAAAAAGTCATTATATAGGATTTGTAAGGTGGTATTAGACTTGGAGATGTCATTATAATACATTTTTATACATGACTCATTTTACACACAGGATATTATGTTAAATTTTCATATTACAAATTTCTAAAATGAGACTTTTTGAAACTGACTAAACTAACAAGCGGAATGTTGGCATTGCGTCTCAACTTGTTTTCATTTATTTTGTTATTTAGTTCAAAGGTGGAATATATTTAAATAACAATTATAATAACAAATTATTACATAACAAATAAATACATAGATATGAAACTACGTTATTGTGTAACTTAAATGGACAATATAACAGTGTAAAGACATTGCTAATCGTCAAGAACTCACTCACTCAAAAACTTAAATCCAATATTACCCTCACCTAACAAGTATGAACATTTAGTTAGTCGATTACATTGGTGTTATAGAATCATATAATTTGATAGATATATTATTTTGCTAAGCATTAAGTGTATAATTAACAGAGATATAAAAGTAATTATTATAAAAACCTGTAAGGAATGTTAAGTGTATTAATACTATCATTACCTTGATTTAAAAATTCGCATGATACTGCGTACAGTCAAAACACTAAAGGTATCAGAGGAAGGAATGTGAAACACAATAGTTACATTATAGAATGTTTTACTTAAGGATTGGAAAAAGTAAATGAAGCGGAAAATATTTTTTTCTCGTATACGCTTTTATTTTATATTTTCACTTTTATACTAGAGCCGTATTCTACACTTCCCCTGGCCTTTGACAAAGAAAAGCACTACTTTATTAGTATATATCTTTATTCAAGAAATAGTTTTAAGCGATAGAAAAAACGCAAAACTGGTGATTAGAAAGGCGAATTCTTTTTGAAAGCACTAAAAAGTTCAAACACTTTACATAGATTTTAATGATAATCTAAATAGAATTATGATAAATAAAAATAAATAAGTAATAAAATCCTGTCGGCACTAGTAACGGAGTGTTGCAACACTTGGGGACAAAGTGTTGAGGAGATTGACGGGGATAGCTTCAATGGCAGCCACTCAATGGTTGCCATCGACGTGAACAGTACTATAGAAGTCTGGGGTGGTAATCAGGGTTCGGATGTTGTGCAGGGAATAGAACTCAGTATCAGGATGGACAATAATTAAAAAAATCAGACCAATACTACGTGGTTTAGATTCCACGCAAACCTGCAGATGACTTAGTTGCCCTGGATATTGGGCTATTAATAAATGTCACTTACTCATAAACTGTCCAACTTAGTAAGTAGCTAAATCTACACTCATTCAACCCTCATACTACGAGCAGCGTCTTAATAATGAACAATGAAGAAAAGGTCTATTCAAAGCCAATACAAATACAGTACTTATATAACGGTATTTAGTTTTAACATTTTATAGGGTGCATTTTGAAGAATTTTATTTAGATAAAATTATAATATTTTCAGTGGCCAGCGTTGAGAAAAGAATGTAGTCATCAAATATCCGGAGAGTTGTGTTGGTGACAAGTATAAAAATAAAGGAAACTTGTTCTTGGTCTGAAGTTGTTCAAAGTGTTTCTGTCTCGATAAAACGTTGGCTTGTAACTACTGTATTACACTTGTATAAAACGACGTAAAAGCCCTGCCAGTGTATTCGGACGTAACGTACACTTCTTGCATTCAAGTGGCTGTGTTTCTATTCAAAATATTAGAAACACGTAATTTTATACTTACCTAAATTAACATTTTTAGCAATTTTAAATAACGGTAGATATTTACAAACGCTGCCTTGAACGATACATGTTAGGTGTAAAGAAGAATCTTAATTCATTTGTTATTTATGGACATACATTAAATTATGCATATTTATAAATATAAAAGCCAAATTTTTACCAACAAGCCAAATATTGACGGAGCAATATTTGTGAAACTCGGCACAAATATTCATTAAATGCTTAACAATTGACTAAGAACTATTACACAAGTAATTAACTAAATTAAATCAATAAAGAAAATTAAAATTCCTAACCAATAAATGCATAAATTTAGTACCAAACTCTCTCTTGCAAGAACTGTTTTAGTTAGGGCTAATGGTGTTTTAAGATTTTATTATAATTTTATTTCCTTGAGTAAAATGTTCAATGTTTTAGGGCCTAAATTAACTAGAAAGAAAATATTGAACTTTTGATCCGTTTGTCAATCCATACTCAGTAATTAAAGTAACTATTTAAAAAAGTGTACATAAAAACTGTACTTTAATCAATACAACTAAATAATTCTTGAATGCTTCATCTTCGACCATCATCAGGTTAACTTTCCTTCTTTTAAATTTTCTCGCAAAAACTAAGCATTTTTTGGGGCTGAAGACACATTCAACTACTTCAAACTTCATGTCGCTGTGACATAGGAAGTCATCACAGAACGGGAGAGAGTGGGACAGCTTCCTTCCCGGCCAATTTACTTTCTACCGGTTTCAATTAAAATTCGCCGGTGTTAATAATTTACACAATGCAGTGCTGAGCGGCTTCAAACAATGCGCCCCATGAATAATACAGGTTCAGCTGGGAGTGTACGTACTGTGGCAGACGGAAACGCTAACTGTGTGTGAATTGCAAATAGGTTCAGTACCTAGAGTCACCATGTGTACTAGACACTAGTTTACCTTACAATAAGTGCCTCTAAATAATTTATATCTTGCCCAACAAGGCTACGACTTAAATGAAACGTCATTCTACAAGTACCTCTACATTACGTTGTTAAAGTGTCTCTGGTTAATAAATACATATTTAATTTATTAGATCATACAATTTCCATGTAAGAATACAAATGTGCAGATTGATTAGCAAAGGCCACTTTCGACAGTATTCTGATGTTTAATTGTGTTCGTGCTTGGTTAAATGTACTGTACATACTTTTTGAGCATATGTCATACATACATATTTGACTTTTGTACATGTTCAAAATATGTACAAGTAGATTTGTTTTCAACATTTAAAATGTGTGTTTAAGAACCAGATTGGTATTATTTTAACAATTATTGAATTGATATGAAAATAAATCAAAATTATTACTTTCAACATATTTAGAATGTTTCATAATGGAATAAAAATAAAAATATCACAAATTGTTTAAATTAATTTTGAATAAAAACTTAATATTGTGCTACCTAAAAAAAAGAAATAAAATATTTCTAAACATTTAAAAATATATATCAGACCTGGTTTGACAGTGTACTTATAAATAAAACGTTTGTAGATGTTATAAGAAACCAATGTTTGTTTGCAAATGTAGGTGCTTTAATACGTATGTATAAAGTAGTGTTTATTTTTGTACTATTACAGTTTAGTATCCAAATGTTATACAAGTCTGCGACTAAATTTTTATGTAATTAAAATTAAATATTTTTTTCTCAAATTTAGTTTTGACCTTCGAATATATATTATGTCTATGTACAAGAAAAGATAACTGGGCAAAATTATACTTCTGGTTTTTCAAAATAAAAAAAATAATAATGAGAGAAAAATATTTCTACTGTGAACTGGTTCATGGAAGAGTTAAGTGGGTTGAAGAATTGGATTGTGGTATCACTGTGGATAGGTTCAAGGGACAGGCGGTCCTGATGTTCCACTCGACTGACCCGGGCCATCGCCTCGGTCAGGACGCACGGATTGGCACGACCACTGGGGGGGGAGGGGGGGGGCAATCGCGTCCTTTCACTGGTCACGACTCTCGTCGCGAATCGAGTTATGGATGATCAAATGGCGAGGAAAGTATAACAACATCTCATAAACAATTCTCAGTTTAACAGTACAACTGACTGGGAAATAAGTATGCTTTACTGCGGCAGTTACCCTACCTTAATAGCATGTTCTTAGAACAAGTAGGCCTAAAATAAGTTTAAAAACTAATAAATACAACCCTATAAAAGTATAATTTATTTCAATTTTGTGGATATAAAATACAGACAAAAAAGCTAGTAAGCGTGTCACATATACAATTCAAAAACGTACACAAAGAACTAAAAAAGCTTAAACAAAACCATAGTAGGTACATAAACTTTGTACATTGGTCTTATGTGTTCGATGTTAAAAACTCAGTATTATTATTATAAGCGATCAAGAGACTCTAAAAGTAAAGCTTACTAAACAAAACTTCATTTACTGACTATTCAATAAAAATAATTCACTGGAATCTAGATCACTCGGAAAAACATAAAAACTCAAAAAAATCTCAGTATCGGTTCATTAAAATTGTTAAAACATAAGCGATCAAGAGACTCTAAAAACAAAGCTGACTGTAAAAGTCCTCAACTACTGATTAATGAATACAAATAATTTACTGGATCTAGATCTCTTGGAAAAAACAAAAAGCTAGAACAAAACATCAGTGCCGATATATAAAAATTATTAAAGACTCAATAATACTATGCGCGATAAAGATATTCTAAAAGCACAGTTGACTGAACAAAACTTAATCTTCAGATTATGCAATACAAAATATTTCTAGAAAAAAAAAAAAATAATAAAAAACCTCAGTACAAGAAAAAGGAACTCAAAACATACAAATTACTAAAAACTCAATATTATTACACACGATCAAGAGACTCTAAAATCACACCTCACTGAACAAAACTCTATCTACTAATTACTTAATAAAATAATAAACTAGCATCTAAATTTCTTGGCAAAAACAAAAAGCTTAAAGAAAACCTCAGTACATAACAATTATTAAAAATTCAATATATAGTTTTATAAGCCACCAATAAACTAAGAACTAAGCTAACTGAACAAAACTTTGTATATTGATTAATGAATAAAAATGATAAACCAAAATGTATATTTCTCGGTGATAACCATGTCTAGGTACTATTTAGCCTCCACTATTTACACTATCACCCCACACTCATAAAAAACGATAAACGTTCTACTTTAGGAACACTGACCTACTATTGTAAGTCAAGGGACAATAGTAACTGCAATTTGGTTGGGTGCTTGTTCTTAATTATATATGGATTGCAGTTTAAAATGAAAGATTATTACAACGAAGACGTCACGTCCGTGACGATTCTACTACGAATATCATTATGTCAAGAAATAATTACGCATTGGTCTAAATTCAGCACCTATGATGTATATTCAAACAATGTCAGCAGTATACATTTACACTGATATATAATTAATTATTTTATTTGTCAAAATAAAATACAAACAGTGTAAAAATGCAAATATAAAAATGTAACAAGATAACTTTTACTGTAGTAACGACATTACGTAAACATTCTCTAAACCACTTTAAATGATTAATGACACGAAATCAGTATTTAATAATGAAGCAAGTGAAATTGCAGATACTGTCGTTTGATGGCAATGGCCATTGGTGACCGGTGAAGAAAGCTAACGGGGCATTAGTGAACTCTGTCAGAGGTTAAGTGTTCGTTTGCCAAGAATCACTTTCGTTTTTCCTAACGTTCTGGCAATACCGTTCTGTAAAAACAGGCCTGAGTTCTATAATGTACGTCTCTCATAAAGTTTTAGACTCATCCAGTATTAGAGCTAAAAATATTAACAAACTTCAGATTCTGAAACATATATTGATATAATCAACAATTTAGAATTTATTGTATAAGCATTTTATTGTATAGAATTTTAGTGGACAAGCATATATTGAATGAATACTATTTTAGTAGGTATGTCTTATACGAGTATTTTAATAGCATTTTTAGTGATTAGTATTTTGGTTTTGTTTATTTAGTAAAACAAAAGCACTTTTTTAAAACTAGAACAAAAAACCGCAATCGAAAAATAAATGAATAACAAATAAATTAAATTAAAAAAAAGTTATAATCATTCTTTCTATACAAGTATATGCAAAAGACAAATTACTATACGACTTAAAAGTATTGGGCCAGGGTAGATAAGGAGAGTAAAAATGCAAATAAAAAATAAACTATGCTTTTAAAATAGCCCACCATAGTATATTACCTACACGTAGAATCTACATCCATCTACAATTTATGCTATGGCACAATAGAGAGAAAATTGAATCAACATTTTGAAACCAATTTTAAATGTTTTATATTCTTTTCAAAGCATTAATATGGAAACGTACGTGTGGGCGGCTCGACATTATGTCACAGAATACGTAAATTTAGTATTGAACTTCCACTAACGCTTCCCTAGAAATTCACTGAACGCAGTTAAAATTATTTAAATTCAATATAATTTTGTAGTAAATTGAAGAAAGTGTAACACATTATATCCTTTAAAGAGCCCATTTAAAAATAGTACTGCAATGTATAATTTATTTCATTCAATTCAGCTTCATATATAATGTCATCAATGATGCCTAAATTTCAATGTATAGTAAATAAATACCTTCCCCACACTATTATATCATCATGTATATTTAATTAAATATTTTTACTTCAAGGAATTATAGTTATCATTCAATAGTACAAAAAATCATATTAAATGCGTATTTTAATAAACTAGTCATAACTTAATTTTGGAAATTACTTAATCAATTATATGACACAAATTATACATTTATTTATCTAACAATCCTCTAAATTGACCCAAAACTTTTCTATTTTCATATTTATTCACCACAAGAAATTATATGTACTGGCTATCAAGTGTAAACATATTTGCTATAAAAGTGACTGTTGCAATGGCAGTGATCATTTCCCTTCCTTCTTCATCAAGACTTGGCAGTGGAAGCATCTCGATATAAAACGCAGTTGAAATTATTTAAATTAAATATAATTTTGTAGTGAATTGAAGAAAGTGTAATTAGAATAACATTAAAAGTGTAAATGATAACATAAACATAATAAATATTGAACATCAAGAAAGAAGATTTATTTAAATTTGGTGAGATCTGGCCATTAGTAAAATTTCTCTTCATCCTGGACTTTCAAGACTAGATAGGCTCTACCTATCATTCAAGACTACATAGGCTCTACCTATAATTCAAGACTAGATAGGCTCTACCTATCATTCAAGACTAGATAGGCTCTACCTATCATTCAAGACTAGATAGGCTCTACCTATCATTCAAGACTACATAGGCTCTACCTATCATTTAAGACTACATAGGCTCTACCTATCATTCAAGACTAGATAGGCTCTACCTATCATTCAAGACTAGATAGGCTCTACCTATCATTCAAGACTACATAGGCTCTACCTATCATTCAAGACTGGATAGGCTCTACCTATCATTCAAGACTAGATAGGCTCTACCTATCATTCAAGACTAGATAGGCTCTACCTATCATTCAAGACTACATAGGCTCTACCTATCATTCAAGACTACATAGGCTCTACCTATCATTCAAGACTTTACCTTCATTCCACATTATATCCACCCTTCTGAATTTCAAATTTTTCTATAAATTTTATTGTTTTCTAAATTAAGCAACACGTTTTCTTTATTTTGTTTTAATACAAATCAATTAGACTACTTGAACCATCAATGAAGTCAAGCCAGTACGATAACCTACTCAGAGATTTTGTATTTTAGAAATTTCGAATAAACTATCTTATACCCTAATATGAACAAGCCGAAGACAAATATAGAAGAAAAGTTTTAACATCAAATTAAATTAATATATACTAATTGTTATTATAAAATTTGCGAGACAGCCAATTTGAATATTTAATAAATTCCTTTTATTTCATTGAACAGCTACAAATTAAAGATAAAAAAGGAGATTGCAGTACCTGAAATATATATTAGAAGCCCTATTAGAGATTACAATAGTACATAAGATAGTGGTAAAGTAACTGCAATGGGAGATGTATATATTACAAGTTCTTAACGTGGGCACGACGGCAAATATCTGTATAGAATGTAATGATTGTAGCTTATTTAAAAATGAATTTTTAAAATAACTTGAATTTAGTTACTAAAATAATTCAAGTACAAAATTATAAAAAATTAAATGCTTTCAACAGCATGTCGATTTAAAATTGATTTACCCTAAAACTATTTAACAAGTTCAAAACTTCGCAAAGATAACAAAGCAAACTCATAGAACAATGTTTCACCAACTGTCAGAAAAAAGTACGTAGTTTTAAATCTACTTTCCTGTGTTTAAAATACGTCATAAACTAGATAAACAATTAATGGTGAAACAACAAACAGTGTGTTAAAAAACCAGCCGGTCAAACTTCAATTAAATATTGTGTAATGGAACATAAAAATGCCTTCGGCCATCCAAATTAATTCGTCCACTCGATGTAAAAAGAATTCGATTAGTGAAACGTTGGAATGCCTGCAGATGAGTTAGTTGCGATCATTCGGTTAAACGGTCAATACGATTACCCTAATACGTAGGATCAAGCAGCCGGTAACGACCGCGTCAAGCAGTTATTTACACTATCGCATCATGGACGAAACATCTGGTGATGTAAATTATGTAAGCGCAGGAAATTTAATGAGGACCATTCCGCTTACAGGGTTAAATATCCAAACTATAAGGAAAACGTGAAACTTCTCATTCTGAAATAATTCATATAAATTAAAATACGTTTAATATTTAGATAGAATCCGTTATTTTAAAGAATTTACTACAACATTGTAGTACTACTATTAAAAAAAAAACCAAATTATAGTCAGTTACTACGAGAATACTAAATAGTACTCAACTCGTTCAAAACCATCTATGAAGCTTGAAATTGAAGCCTGGATGAACTGCATGGATTCATTACACTTTATCTATGTGTAGTTAGAAATTATAATGTATTAAGGTAGCCATTTCCCAAACCGCCAAGTACAAGCTGTGCTGGAAGGTGACAGATCTGTAGTAGTTATACAATAATGACACCCAGGTACTTGTAGTGGTCGACTCTCTCTACGACTTGACAGTCGCAGTGTTCTTTAGCGGGGTCATTCTACAAGCTGTGCTGGAAGGTGACAGATCTGTAGTAGTTATACAATAATGACACCCAGGTACTTGTAGTGGTCGACTCTCTCTACGACTTGACAGTCACAGTGTTCTTTAGCGGGGTCATTCTACAAGCTGTGCTGGAAGGTGACAGATCTGTAGTAGTTATACAATCTTACCGTCAGCGGGCTAGAATGTGCTGTTATAATGTATTAAGGTAGCCATTTCTCAAACCGCCAAGTACAATCTGTGCTGGAAGGTGACAGATCTGTAGTAGTTATACAATAATGACACCCAGGTACTTGTAGTGGTCGACTCTCTCTACGACTTGACAGTCACAGTGTTCTTTAGCGGGGTCATTCTACAAGCTGTGCTGGAAGGTGACAGATCTGTAGTAGTTATACAATCTTACCGTCAGCGGGCTAGAATGTGCTGTTATATTTCCCAAACCGCCAAGTACAAGCTGTGCTGGAAGGTGACAGATCTGTAGTAGTTATACAATCTTACCGTCAGCGGGCTAGAATGTGCTGTTATATTTCAACTGTACGGTTAGTGTGAACACTGTATGATTATTGAAGGCCAAATCTAGAGTACCATGAGGAGAGTTTAAAATTTAAAATCGTCAAGCATGACGTTTCACATATTTAATTGTAAAATAACTATAAAAATAAAATTCTTTACAAAAACCCATTTATATCATTTGATAATTCATTATTGCGATATGGTTTTATTACGGACCCAATAATTCAAAGAGAACGCCATTTTGTGGCATTTTTCGGGAAGCGAAACGGCCCTCTTAAATTATTGATTAAGAAGAAATATGTGTTCACTTAAAATTACTGCAAGAATTGTTTATTTGATGGGCAATGACCACTTTAGCAGTATGTTACTAAGTTTTTAATAATGATCAGTATTACCGATATCAACATTATCTGTTTGAAAGGAAAACAAATATTACTAGTAAGCAAAGGGACCCCGTTTTTAACAGACCGTTCCGTTTCACAAAAAACACAAGAAACGTTTTCTATTTTAAGGATTCTTACAACACTTGATTTGTCATTTGATAGGCGAAGAACTATTCTAGTAGATACATGTTTATTTTCGTGAAAAATTGAGTATTTTTTAAACGTTTGCAGTTAAAAAATATATGACACTTTATATGGCATCCTTGACGATTTTAAATTTAAAAAACTCACAATACGAGTATCTACTTATGGTCCATTAGATTGTGCCTTTACTAATCATACAGTGTTCATATAACACATAAAAAATACTAAACGTTTTTATTATTTATTATAAATAATAAAATATAATAATATTAATGAAAAAATAATAAAATCGGGTGGACCGATGCTTGTAAGTATCGAACGAGGCAACTTAACCAACCGATTATGTTTTCATAACCATTGTTAATAAAAAAAAAAAAAAAAAAAAAAAACCGTACAATTGAAATATAAAAGCATGTTTTGGCCCATTGACGGTACCATTGTATGTCTACTATATAGGACTGTCGAATTTACAGGCCTTGGCTTGCCAGTTTGGGTAACAACCACTTAGCAAAAAAAACTGCGAAACTTCTTTAGAACAGTAAGGTCAAAATCTTACACGCCCCCAACTGTATTTTTCACAGCATTGTTTTAAAAAAAGATACGTAAACCTAACCTAACTTAAATTAACCTCCTAACCTATCATAACCTGCGATACCCAAGTTAATCTGGGTTGCTACCCAAGCTGATCACGGGTGCTTCCAAAGTTCATTACGTATGCTACCCTAGCTGATTACGGGTGCTATTCAAGTTGATAACGGTTGTAACCTAAGTTGACCACTGTTAACACATACAATACGTATCTCTTCATTATTTAATATTGTTGTGAAAAATACAATTGGGGACATATAACAGTAATAATACTTAATTCAGTCTACACTGCAGCACTAAGGTCTAATCCCTTCTACGACTTAAAATACAAGGTTTTAATATTTAAACTATATATGTCATGTGTATTATGTCACAAAAAGTTAATCTATTAGTTTCACATTGTTAGTTACCCGCTTTCCAATTTACCAGATCGCAAGTTTCATGGCTGAGCGCAGTTTAAACAAACAGAACGAGTCCATGTTCTCTCGCAGTTTGAGATTTATAAGTTTAAAACAGTAATTTTCGGGAAAACCAGAACTAAACCTCCAATCACGCTACGATCTATCGAACACAAAACTCTTCCTCAATGAAGCGAAGGAAAACGAGTCATCCCGACAAAGGAACTATTCAATGTGCGTACTTGGACGAAACGACTCACTGGTAAATGTATTTCCTCAGTTAACAGCTAGTACATAAAGGAAGCTTCGTTGTAAAAAAAAAAACTTACACATTTCTTATAGTTCATAGGTTCGTTCCTACTCATATTTTTGTTACAGTAAAAATGTGCATGGTATTGGAAATAGAACATGTCAACATTTTGATTATATTTACAAAAACGAAAAAGAAAATCTAACATATCTTCATAAATAGATGTATTAGTTATTTTAATGTTGTTGACATGAGAAAAACTTACATGTAAAATACATTAATATATTCATAAATGACCGCTTGAAACCACCAGCTTATATTCTGTGACCAAATACAGAAATATGGTCTGGGGATTGTACAATGTGAGGATGGCATTGAGGTTAACTAGAGTGTTTCGAGAGCAATGTGGCATCAACGAGAGACCGGAAACGGTATATTGCACCTGGAAACGGCAATATGTGAACACTCTATAACCCACTCCAGAGATATGGCTTGCTGGAAACGGTATATTGCTCAAGGTAAGGATGCATTGAGGCTAAGTGGAATGTGTCATGAGGAATGAAACATTATCGGGGACCTACTGGAAACGGCAGTCTGTGTTCCTTGATCAATTACAGAGACATGGTCGGCGGGAAACGGTACATTGCACAAGGTGAGGATGGCATTGAGGCCAAGTGGAATGTGTCATCAGGAATGAGACATTATCGAGGGAGCAACTGGAAACGGCAGTCTGTGTTCCTTGATCAATTACAGACATGGTCGGTGGGAAACGTGTACGTTGCACGAGGTGAGGATGGCATTAAGGCCAAGTGGAATGGAACATTATCGCGGACCTACTGGAAACAGCAGTCTGTGTTCCTTGATCAATTACAGGCATGGTCGGCGGGAAACGTGTACGTTGTACGAGGTGAGGATGGCATTGAGGCCAAGTGGAATGTGTCATGAGGTATGAAACATTATCGGGACCAACTGGAAACGGCAGTCTGTGTTCCTTGATCAATTACAGAGACATGGTCGGCGGGAAACGGTACATTGCACAAGGTGAGGATGGCATTGAGGTCAAGTGGAATGTGTCATCAGGAATGAGACATTATCGAGGGAGCAACTGGAAACGGCAGTCTTTGTTCCTTGATCAATTACAGGCATGGTCGGCGGGAAACGTGTACATTGCACGAGGTGAGGATGGCATTGAGGCCAAGTGGAATGTGTCATGAGGAATGAAACATTATCGGGACCAACTGGAAACGGCAGTCTGTGTTCCTTGATCAATTACAGACATGGTCGGCGGGAAACGGTACGTTGCACAAGGTGAGGATGGCATTGAGGCCAAGTGGAATGTGTCGTGAGGAATGAAACATTATCGGGGACCAACTGGAAACGGCAGTCTGTGTTCCTTGATCAATTACAGACATGGTCGGCGGGAAACGGTACGTTGCACAAGGTGAGGATGGCATTGAGGCCAAGTGGAATGTGTCGTGAGGAATGAAACATTATCGGGACCAACTGGAAACGGCAGTCTGTGATCCTTGATCAATTACAGACATGGTCGGCGGGAAACGGTACGTTGCACAAGGTGAGGATGGCATTGAGGCCAAGTGGAATGTGTCATGAGGAATGAAACATTATCGGGGACCTAATGGATATAAATATAGCGTATTTTATTTAGTTAAGACCCGTCAAATGGACATATCATTGGTAACGTAGAGAGAGGTAGTCGATATTTTGGAAACTACATGTTTGTTATTTAACTGATTTTCTATCTGAAACCAACCGTGTTCAACAAAGTTAAGGTTATTAGCAACACTTTAAGGTTAATATTAAGGTTTAAGGTTAATAATCAAGGCTTAAACTTGTGTAAAGTACCAGTTTTCATCATGGGATGTTTGATAAACATTTGCTGAGTATAACTGATACAAAAAGCTAGTCATCTTGATGTACGACATTCTAAAAAAAATACACGTAACCAAAGTATCTTTATTAGTCAATAAAATCTTAATTATTCGTTAATATTTATCAAAACGCAACAATATTCATCGAGCGAGATAAAAGAAAGACATTTCATCGCCAAGACAAGGGATTGTCACAACAAGACGGCGACGACACTAAGTGGCTTAGCGGCCCTTTCCAAATACCAGATGTCCGTCTTAATTTTTAAGACAGTCGACTGGATTCAGAAACAAGTTTAAAACCCCTTTCACTTAACTTTTGACCCTAAAATAGCCATTTTATACGTTTATTAAGAGAGTTAATTAATTTCTATAACATTTGACCTCGATATACGAGGCCTCAACTAAGAGCAAGAGGATCTATTCCCGATCCTTTTAATATGTAAATATTAATTATATAATATTTACATAAAATTAAATATTAAACATTCAATTAAACATTCAAAATTCAACGCTAAAAACAGTATTAAAGTTTGTAAAATATATCAAGTCTACATAACATTTTTATTTTGTAAACGATTATTACTACATAAAATTTTATGGTACATTCCATACAGTATTAAAGTTTGTAAAATATATCTAGTCTACATGAAAATTGTATTTTGTAAACGATTATTACTACATAAAATTGAAAGCTGTAAATATTATGGTACATTTCATTCCATACAGTATTAATGTTTGTACAAAATATCTAGTCTACACGACAATTTCATTTTGTAAACGATTATTACAACATAAAATTGCATCTATAGCAGTTGTTAAGGAACGTAATTCGGGTACCGTAAAAAACTCCTCGCTCCCATTATCCCTCTATCTTCCTCCTCGCTCTGGGATTGGTATCCGGTAGTTGCTACTACTCACCCTGAGTAGTGTGGACTCATCCAACAATGACAATCATTATTATTATTATTATTATTATTATAACAATTAATCGCAGCTAAAGTAAGAATAGTGGCAGCATGATAATTCATTCATATTATCCAAACGTCTTGCCTTCAATCACCTGGATTACAACACAGCACTTGCAAGATAAACTAGTGAACATTTTCATTTTGGGATTAAAATAATACAATAAATCTTACCGTACAAACGTACTACTAATATCCATAATCTGCTAATTAAAATAAAATTCACGTTTTTGTACAAACAATTACTTACCTTTTACCATTTTTTAACTTATATAGCCATTTTAGATTTGGATGTATTTAACGAACAATATACGATCAACAGCTCAGTTGGGAATTCAAACATTTGAATATTCACTCCAGAACCAGTAAGCCGGCATTTTTGTTTACAGTGTTAAATGTTGTTTACTAAGAATATCTGTTTCAGCTGCTTTAAGGCAGTAGAATAAAAATTGATTAAAAAATAAAGAAGTAAAAGAATTCATAAAGACGAATAATGTCTTATACATATATAATTATATGTATAAATGTTTAAATATGTTATTATAGAAGAAGAAACAAAGACTCTATTCGATGCTAAATTAAAAAAGTATGTGTTGCAACGTACGAATTGGCGTGACATTGTATGAGAGTGCAACATTGATATTGCATGTGGGGTGGGTTTACCCAGTCAACAAGAAATATGTAGGATAAGTGGGATATATCCTAACCATCGTATGTAGGGAGAGTTGGAAGGTCTATGAACACCAAGACTCATTAAACCAGGCGATTACTGCTGTGCAAAAACGGAGGTAAAATAAACTCAACTTCTTTCACTTTCTGAATTTAAAATTACTTGGGGAAGATATTTGAAGACTGGGCTCAGGAAATGAGGAAAAGCTTCTTATCGACTTGGCCCTTGTGAAATCCCCACTGACAGGCGTGAGGTCTCGCGCCTTTTCCAATCATCGGGGTTTTACAAAACGTCGGAAGTTCGAATAATGGCTTTTGAAATGAGCTTCTTTGGATTTCAGTTGTATTTCTTACAAACCGATGTTGTTAGGAATTTAATGATTTGTTTTTATTACGCAATAAATTGATACGATAAACGGATGGGAAATAATTTACCTATACGTGTAATAAATAACTAACCCTGTGTAACATATGTTTGTATTGATTAAAGGTTAAGTCATTAAAAAGGAAATGGCTGCTATCTACATAATATACTATCTAATATAAACGTGGCCTATTTAGTCTTTATACGTTTACCAACTATGAACAATTGCATTAATATTTTAACTGAATACAGACAGGACATTAAATAAAATTGTTAAGCATACAATTTTTATGCTGTTTGGGACACAATTGGTGGACATAATCAGGCATTTTGATAGAATTTGTTTATGAACACAATTTATTTACTATAAAACTTGTGACACAGTCGTTTTACTACTAGGTAAGTACTGTACCTAGTAGGTCAGTCGGTTTTTACAGTCCCATTTCTTTTCAATTTCAGAACAAAATGAAAAAAATCAATTTAAGAAAATGTAAATTACTTTTATACTAAGAATGACTTAGCGACTACGAAAGGGGCATTTGAGAAATATATTATAAATAAGCATTGTATATTTATATTGATTGATGAATTTCAAAGTAACAGTTCATAAGAAGTACGGACAAAATTCAATGGAAACAGTTTGAACCATCTTCACAATCAGTAAAATAATTTTAGTTTATTCTACAACCAACACTTGTTCATTTATTGATCGACAAAAACACCCTTGTTTCACGATATTACTGATTCATACTGACATTATATTTTCTTCAGGGCGGCATTACGGTACTAGTAATAAAGATTTCAAATTTATAAAATACAAGATTGCGTTACGAACCAATTTATCAATGTTATTTTACGATTTCAGGATTAACATGATTTAATTTAGGGATTAATTAGTACTACACAGACGATAGTTGAGAAAAATAAAAACAACATTTCAACGATATAAGGCGTGGATGGAAGAGTATGTTTCTTCTTTAAGTATATGCAATTTAAATATGAGAACATTAATTAGGCTTTGCAGCATGAATCAATCACTGATGGTGACCTGGAGAATATATGAAAGGTTAAAAGAAGTTTGGGTGAAGTTTTATATAATTTTTATTAAATAATATTTTGAAATTTGGATTTAAAAAGGCTGGAAGCAGCTTTACTATAAACATAGGATTTAGAATAATGCTAAATATTAAAATACATATGATTAAAAAAATCTAAATATTTCCTTTAAAACAAATTTGAGTTTCACAAAAGAAAAATAATCACCATTTTGAACAATGTTTTTTACTGTTTGTTACTGTCAACCTTTTGAAGCCAACGTTGATAAACAGTGTATAAATGATGATTTTCATTTTTAAATGGCCAGCTCATGATTTTATTAACATTTTTTTTTTAAATTATAGAGTGGTTGTAGCATTCTAGAGGGGATATACACACATGGTGGATACATCTTCATAGTGCAATGTTTCAGACATTTAGGTAGGATTCCATTGATCTTATATCTAGCGTTATACTGTCCAGGAGTTGTAGCCATCCTGTGAGTCTAACACTGTTTACAGTGTGTTGGGCTTCAGAAAGTGCTAACCCTAGTTTATGTTATAACTATACTTTACCAACTCAGTTCACACAGTACTTACCTGCAACAGGAAAAATACATAATATTAGCATAATTATTTAATGTAACTTACAATTATGTATACAATGGTATAATTAGTAAACTTTTATACCAAAATTACAAAATCTTAAATAAATAATTATATACATTTACAACGAAACACAACAAATAAATATATATTCGTTCAAGCAATATAAGATTAATTTTTAAAGTATCTTTGTTACCATGTTATTAGTATATGTGCAAACAAAATAATTTTGAAATTAACCACATAGGCCTAATATGCTTTTAGAAAGTATGTGTATATTTTTAAAGTATTTTCTACAACACCAAATTTAACACAGTTAGAAAGTAGAAAGTCCTTATAAATAGTTATTAGAATGTTAAATATTACTTGATACTCGCGACCTGGCTGGGGTTTACAAATGAACAAAGTTTGCATATTTCATGAGTGAAGAGAGTAGCCTTGTCGAGGGGAAACTTGAGGTGGACGATTGGGTTATACGAAGTCCCTCTATAAAACATGTTTCAGGGGTGAAGAGAGTAGCCTTGTTGAAGGGAAAACTTGAGGTGGTCGATTGGGTTATACGAAGGCCAACTATAAAACAGGTTTCAGGGGTGAAGAGAGTAGCCTTGTCGAGGGGAAAACTTGATGTGGGCGATTGGGTTATACGAAGGCTCTCTATAAAAAGCCTTGTCGAGGGGAAAACTTGAGGTGGACGATTGGGTTACAAGAAGGCTCTCTATAAAAAGCCTTGTCGAGGGGAAACATTGAGGTGAACGATTGGGTTATACGAAGGCCCACTACAAAATATATTTCAGGGGTGAAGAGAGTAGCCTTGTTGAGGGGAAGACTTTGGGTGAACAATTGTGTTACACGAAGACCCTCTATAGATTTTTTATGAATGAAGAGAGTAGCCTTGTTGAGGTCGGAACTTGAGGTGGACGATTGGGTTATACGAAGGCTCTCTACAGTACGTTATACGCCAAACAGTTAAGCCATAAAACTACAATTAATTACTATCTGATGTAACTTTTCAGTAATGTTGTTGCGCAGTTCAGGAGGTAGAGTAACTGAAAAAGGCTCCTGAGTTCGAATACAGCTGCGACTGATTCTTTTTCCGTGCAACTCTAAAAGTGGCACTGGTCTGTGACAGAGACGTGGGACACCAGCTTTTGAGTACACGGTGTCCGGCATGGGGGGGGGGTGTGGAATTCGACCGGATCAGTGTTTTTTTTTATAGTTGCATGGAACCAACGCCTCTGTTTTGTAAAATTTTACTGACAGTAAAAAAGCTCATTTTACTGGTGTTTTTTAATTGGCTGTATTTTAAAATTAATTTAGTCTTTATATTGAAGTACAGTAAATTAAAAATACATATAAATAACTGGAATTAAAACACGACACTAATACACGTGGCAGTATAAGACATGCATGACATAATCATTAGGCTACAATAAATAATAAGTCAATGAAAATTAGGACAAATACAAAAATCACACGCGGAGGGGTTAAAATATCACGAAACAAGGGATTTCTCCACCAACAATTTTACAATGAAGTTGTGTCGTTTAAATATCCGTTTTGGCTAGTGCTATTTAATATCCCATCGATACAAAATGTAAATAAAATTGTTTATGTAAATTGCATTTCTAAGGAACGTTTCATTCTAAAAAGATTTAACACATGTAAATTTAATAGTAACTAAACACTCTAGTTATTATTATTTTATTGTGTGAGGCCACATGCGTTATTAATTAATTCATTGATATAGTGTACCAGAATGTTGGTCAACATTTATATTGAATACCTCCCAAGCTTCAAATGAGGCGTATAACAGCCAATCGTATTGACCGTTTAACCGAACAATCATAACTAAACTGATTTACAGGCATTCCAACGTTTAACTAATCGAATCCTATTTACATCTAATGGACGAATTAATTTGTAAGGCCGACGGCATTCATATGTTTCATTGCACAGTATTCAATGGAAGGTTGGCCCAATTGTATTTGTGACTAATAACTGGAGCGCCGATTTCCTTCATACTATTAAATTCACAGTACAAGTAAACGTCACACAACACAAATTTATTACAATATAAGTACAAAATGCACAGTTATTTTACAATACAAGTAAAAAATGCACAAATGTTATGGTAATCGATTTCGGTGAACCACGCTCACCACAATATTTGTGCATTTTTTACTTGTATTGTAATATATTTGTGCATTTTGTGCTTATATTGTAATAAATTTGTGTTGTGTGACGTTTACGTGTACTGTATACATACCAACACGTATTATGCTAATTAAAAATCTATTTGTTTTAAAGTTGCATAACTGAAAACTGTACATTTATAGGAAATTTGTCAATAATAGTATTTTCTTTTTCTATCCCGTTTATTCGAGTTGTGTAAAATGAAAAATATTTTTGTAACTTTATAATCTTTTGTTTTTTTTAAGATTTTAGTTTTCTTAAAACCGAAATATTTCAAAGGCAATTAGTAACCCCCACCCGCCCGTGTTTTATTGTTAATGCTATATTATGTGTTCTCTATAACATTAACATGACCGTCATTTTAAAACTAAATGCATTTAAGAGTCCATTTTTGTTAAAATTACACTTTGAATGCATGAGTGATCTTTAAAATGTCAACTCAATCGGTTGAGTCGTTCTACAGACGTATATGATTTATTAAGAAATAAAATAGCGGATAACTGGGAATAGAAGAGTTTTAGAACATAACTTTACACGGTAGTTTTTCTTTATTATAGCTCACAGAAATAGTTCATGTGTTGTCCGCGCATCACAGATACACGCTTTATATTAAAGGCAAGTATTAAGCTTATAAAATGTTTAGTATGGCAGAAATATAATAATCACTTTTTATACAAAGTTTGGCTTTCAATTAAGTTATTTGAATTTTCAAACCATTGTTGAAACTTAATGAATGAAAGCTGAAATTAAATTAAAACATGACAGAAAGAAATTTTCAACTCAAAAAGCGTTGTTGACGTAATTAATGAACATTCCCATTCCCAAACACACAGTTCCAACAACACTTCCCACGGAATTAAATAAAATCCCCTCCAATTAATTAGGACCACTGCAAACAAAAAAGTTTCAAGATAAACTGGGACGTCCGGACTAACTAGTGTGGAGCTCTCGACCGTACGGACTAACAAGCGTGGATAGCTTTTATTAGTCATTTGTATGCCAGGCATATACAAAAATCTTCACGACTCAAAGTTCACGCAGATACAACAACACACTCGTATATCGGAAGGATACGTGAAAATTAACACTTTATAATTTTAGTATTGTCACACATACGTGAAATAACACTAGACCGTTACATTTGTTTAATTATATTATAGATTTTGACAAATGCCTGTATCATTTTGAAAGTGCACGAAAAATATCTGTATAATTTTGAAAGTGCATGACAAATGTCTGTATCATTTGGAAAGTGCATGACAAATGTCTGTATCAGTTTGAAAGTGTATGACAAATGTCTATATCATTTGGAAAGTGCATGACAAATGTCTGTATCAGTTTGAAAGTGCATGACAAATGTCTGTATCATTTTGAAAGTGCATGACAAATGTCTATATCATTTTGAAAGTGCATGACAAATGTATATATCATTTTGAAAGTGCATGACAAATGTATATATCATTTTGAAAGTACATGAAAAATGTCTACATCATTTTGAAAGTGCATGAGAAACGTCTATATCATTTGGAAAGTGCATGACAAATGTCTGTATCAGTTTGAAAGTGCATGACAAATGTCTGTATCATTTTGAAAGTGCATGACAAATGTCTATATCATTTTGAAAGTGCATGACAAATGTCTATATCATTTTGAAAGTACATGAAAAATGTCTACATCATTTTGAAAGTGCATGACAAATGTCTATATCATTTTGAAAGTGCATGACAAATGTCTATATCATTTTGAAAGTGCATGACAAATGTATATATCATTTTGAAAGTACATGACAAATGTCTACATCATTTTGAAAGTGCATGACAAATGTCTATATCATTTTGAAAGTGCATGACAAATGTCTATATCATTTTGAAAGTGCATGACAAATGTATATATCATTTTGAAAGTACATGACAAATGTCTACATCATTTTGAAAGTGCATGACAAATGTCTACATCATTTTGAAAGTGCATGACAAATGTCTATATCATTTTGAAAGTGCATGACAAATGTCTATATCATTTTGAAAGTGCATGACAAATGTATATATCATTTTGAAAGTGCATGACAAATGTATATATCATTTTGAAAGTACATGAAAAATATCTACATCATTTTGAAAGTGCATGAGAAACGTCTATATCATTTGGAAAGTGCATGACAAATGTCTGTATCAGTTTGAAAGTGCATGACAAATGTCTGGCTCATTTTGAAAGTGCATGACAAATGTCTATATCATTTTGAAAGTGCATGACAAATGTATATATCATTTTGAAAGTACATGACAAATGTCTATATCATTTTGAAAGTGCATGACAAATGTCTATATCATTTTGAAAGTGCATGACAAATGTATATATCATTTTGAAAGTGCATGACAAATGTCTATATCATTTTGAAAGTGCATGAGAAACGTCTATATCATTTGGAAAGTGCATGACAAATGTCTGTATTAGTTTGAAAGTGCATGACAAATGTATATATCATTTTGAAAGTGCATGACAAATGTCTATATCATTTTGAAAGTGCATGAGAAACGTCTATATCATTTGGAAAGTGCATGACAAATGTCTGTATTAGTTTGAAAGTGCATGACAAATGTCTGTATCATTTTGAAAGTGCATAACAAATATCTATATCATTTTGAAAGTGCATGACAAATGTATATATCATTTTGAAAGTGCATGACAAATGTATATATCATTTTGAAAGTACATGACAAATGTCTACATCATTTTGAAAGTGCATGACAAATGTCTATATCATTTGGAAAGTGCATGACAAATGTCTGTATCCGTTTGAAAGTGCATGACAAATGTCTGTATCATTTTGAAAGTGCATGACAAATGTCTATATCAGTTTGAAAGTGCATGACAAATGTATATATCATTTTGAAAGTACATGACAAATGTCTACATCATTTTGAAAGTGCATGACAAATGTCTACATCATTTTGAAAGTACATGACAAATGTCTACATCATTTTGAAAGTACATGACAAATGTCTACATCATTTTGAAAGTACATGACAAATGTCTACATCATTTTGAAAGTACATGACAAATGTCTACATCATTTTGAAAGTACATGACAAATGTATATATCATTTTGAAAGTACATGACAAATGTCTACATCATTTTGAAAGTACATGACAAATGTCTACATCATTTTGAAAGTGCATGACAAATGTCTATATCATTTTGAAAGTGCATGACAAATGTCTACATCATTTTGAAAGTGCATGACAAATGTCTATATCATTTTGAAAGTGCATGACAAATGTCTATATCATTTTGAAAGTGCATGACAAATGTCTATATCATTTTGAAAGTGCATGACAAATGTCTATATCATTTTGAAAGTGCATGACAAATGTCTATATCATTTTGAAAGTGCATGACAAATGTCTATATCATTTTGAAAATTATGAAAAATTCCTGAAGTATAAGTAAACACCGACGGATATTTAAACTGCTGAATATCTGAGAACTTCACATATTGTTAACTGTAACTGGTAAATTTTAACAAATATTAATTTTTAAGTTGTTTTAAGTTTTAAAAGAAAGCGTATACTAAATAACATAAAATCTAAAATAATTATATAGATATTATTCTCGTCTAATCATTACATCACAAGGACCCTTTTATCAAATTTATACTAGCAACTAAATATACAATATATATATATATATATATATATATATATATATATATGTGTATATATATTAAACACTTTAAGCATTAGATTTCTCATACAAATGAACAAAAACAAAAAATCTAACCCCAAAAATAACTTCAAAAGCAAAAATATAACTAAAATAGTTCAAAATATTTAAGATAGACTGAAAGACAAAGATCTTGGAATGGTGAAAGGAAGCACCAAGTATGACAGTAGCGTGAAGTGTGTAAGCTGCAGATTATTACATTTGAATTGCAATAAGAGAGAAGGGCAGCGAGACGATGTGACACAGTCAGTAAGAGTTCTCTATAAAACTGCATGAATACTAAATTGGTAATGTTACAACCCTCTCGACCTTCCAGTGAGTAATAAGTACTTTTTTATATAAAGACTATAGTTAAAAAACGACGTGGAAAATTAGGTGAAATGTTGCCGATTCTTTTTTTAAATCGAAAAATATGCTATAATGTACATATATTAAACCTATAGATTGTAAATATATAACAAATAGCTTACGAAACATAATTAACATGTAAATAATGTACATTTAATCTTCAATCCAAAATATTTACTTATTTTACTGTGATAATACGATACATCTGTTTGGAGTCTATATTAAGTTATAACTAGAATCTACAGTTTCCGGTGACAACCGCGTCAATGTGCTATCTACAATATTTACAAGATGACCAGACGTTTCGCCCATACTGTGATGTGGCATCCTCAGTGGTTGTGCTTTTAGAGCAGCTTTTGTGGTTCGTGTCTCAGAGAAACCACTAAGGATGCCACATCACGGTATGGGCGAAACGTATGGTCATCTTGTAAATATTGTAGATAGCACCTTGACGCGGTTGTCCCCGGAAACTGTAGATTCTAGTTATGACACCAGCCGCTTAAGCCTAAGTTCTAAGATTATATTAAGTTATGTTTAATATTTTACACCGGGCGTGTTATAATATATTGACTTATGATCAATTGATATAATTAATTATCATGCATAAAATAGGACAAGTGAACGCCATAAAACACAAATATATAACAATACTGTATAAGGACAGAATGTGCAAATATACTTTAAGTAAAAATTGCACAAATACAATATAGAGTGATTTCAGCAAAATTCGTTTAGCTTCCCCGGACCAGAGATATATGTTTCCGATATTTAAACAATAATTATTTTATTCGTCCACTGAGGTTTATGTTTAAAATGAATACAGGAAAATTACGTTTGTTGTGATATAATTAGTTAAAAACCCGTTAAACGTTGGTTAAACAACGTATCTTAGTGGAGATATGTATATATAAAATAAAAAAAATAAAGAAATAAAGTTTTAGAAGAACGATTTTATAAGAAGGGTTTAGTGTTATTAAGGAGCCATTAAATGTATCGTGTTTAGGGTGGGTTTACAACTATCAATTAAGTTCTGTGAAGCGTAGTAAGAAATAATAGCTAGGTTATTGTATTATGTGGGCTAAAAAACTTCTAGAGATTCAAACCTGTTTAGAGAGGTTTGAAAAACCATCAAGTGTTTTATAAATAGGGTTGGCTTTTGTACACTAAGGAACCATTTGTTGTTTTAGAGAGGGTTAAGTGAGTGTGAAATAATAATTTAAAAAAATCACTGAACTGTGTGTATTGTAAATTAAAGTGCACAAAGTGTATTAACTTGTATTCAAAGTAAATTAAAACCCATGTTCGTCGTTTAGTGGGAGTATAAGTGCATGGCCTTCAGCAGTGTTGTTAGTGGCAAAGGGGCGTTAGGGGAGTGGTCAAGTGCCCGTCTTTACTCGTCTGCGAGGGTACTACATTTATAACACTTGCTATGGCTGGTGCCCAACGTCGTGTTTTCAGGGTATATTATTTTCATACATTATTCTATTACTCGTATAATGAAGCGATCTGGTTTTATATGGAAAAAATACTTTTTTTTGTGAAGTTAACAATTTTGAGGCTGCAGTCGAGACACTTCAGTACCAAAGTTGTACAGACTAATCAGTACACTTCAAAACAATAATTACATAAGTTAAATTTATATCTAACTAGATTTTTTACAATCGCTTATAGCTCAGTTTCATAAATCAATAAATAGTATTAAGCGTTACTGTATCATTAATCGATATGTATTAATACATATTGACTAATGTATTAATACACTTCAGTATCAAAGTTGTACATACTAATCAGTAAGCTACAAAACAATCAATGGTATTAAGCGTTACCGTACCATTAATCAATATGTATTGATACATTAATCGATATGTATTAATACACTTCAGTATCAAAGTTGTACAGACTAATTAGTAAGCTACAAAACAATCAATGGTATTAAGCGTTATCATATCATTAATCAATATGTATTGATACATAAATCGATTAATATTATTAATACATATTAATACACTTCAGTATCAAAGTTGTACATACTAATCAGTAAGCTACAAAACAATCAATGGTATTAAGCGTTACTGTATCATTAATCAATATGTATTGATACACTAATCAATATGTAATAATACACTTCAGTATCAAAGTTGTACAGACTAATCTGTATGCTACAAAACAATCAATAGTATTAAGCGTTACTGTATCATTAATCAATATGTATTGATACACTAATCAATATGTATTAATACACTTTAGTATCAAAGTTGTACAGACTAATCTGTATGCTACAAAACAATCAATAGTATTAAGCGTTACTGTATCATTAAACAATATGTATTGATACACTAATCAATATGTATTAATACACTTCAGTATCAAAGTTGTACAGACTAATCTGTAAGCTACAAAACAATCAATGGTATTAAGCGTAACTGTATCATTAATCAATATGTATTGATACACTTATCAATATGTATTAATACACTTCAGTATCAAAGTTGTACAGACTAATCTGTATGCTACAAAACAATCAATGGTATTAAGCGTAACTGTATCATTAAACAATATGTATTGATACACTAATCAATATGTATTAATACACTTCAGTATCAAAGTTGTACAGACTAATCAGTATGCTACAAAACAATCAATGGTATTAAGCGTAACTGTATCATTAAACAATATGTATTAATACATATTAATTAATGTATTAATACACTTCAGTATCAAAGTTGTACAGACTAATCTGTATGCTACAAAACAATCAATGGTATTAAGCGTTACTGTATCATTAATCAATATGTATTGATACACTAATCAATATGTATTAATACACTTCAGTATCAAAGTTGTACAGACTAATCTGTATGCTACAAAACAATCAATGGTTTTAAGCGTTACTGTATCATTAATCAATATGTATTGATACACTAATCAATATGTATTAATACACTTCAGTATCAAAGTTGTACAGACTAATCTGTATGCTACAAAACAATCAATGGTATTAAGCGTAACTGTATCATTAAACAATATGTATTAATACATATTAATTAATGTATTAATACACTTCAGTATCAAAGTTGTACAGACTAATCTGTATGCTACAAAACAATCAATAGTATTAAGCGTTACTGTATCATTAATCAATATGTATTGATACACCAATCAATATGTATTAATACACTTCAGTATCAAAGTTGTACAGACTAATCAGTATGCTACAAAACAATCAATGGTATTAAGCGTAACTGTATCACTAAACAATATGTATTGATACACTAATCAATATGTATTAATACACTTCAGTATCAAAGTTGTACAGACTAATCAGTATGCTACAAAACAATCAATGGTATTAAGCGTAACTGTATCATTAAACAATATGTATTAATACATTAATCAATTATTACACTTCAGTATCAAAGTTCTACAGACTAATCAGTATGCTACAAAACAATCAATGGTATTAAGTGTTACTGTATCATTAATAAATATCAAATACATGAGAATCACATTTTTAAGATTTTGATCGTTCATTTGAATACAAAATTACAATAAAAACTCATAAATTTAAATTTAATATTTAATCAGAAATCTATATATTTTTTAAAGTCAAACAGTAAATTCATTAGTTTTTTTTTATTTACTGTTCCAAACAATATAAAAATTAAAACTTTCCAACAAAACATTGAGCCAAAGTGCCGTTTTTCATTTAACACTGGTCATATGGGAATAAATACAATATGGCGACTAAATCTGTAGACTCTTAATGGTTTATTTTAAGAGCTCACTGGCAATTTGTCTTTGCTTTTAAATGTTACTTTATAACAATATTAATGCTAGATCAATCTTTACTTTAATTTCGATCTGTAAAAGGCTTTAAAGCATTATATTCAAAAAAAAAAAAAAAAAAAAAAAAAAAAAAAAAAAAAAAAAAAAAAAAAAAAAAAAACAGTCAGGAGAGTAAAGGGAGAGTTTTATGTGTTCTGTCAGAGGGAAAAGTGTCAGTTTATAATTTCCTGCCCAGTACAGCCTCTTGTGTTCACAAAGCAAAGCTCGACCTCTAAGGAGGGATTTCCATTAATCACAGCACAAATTGCACATGTAAAAATGTACGGCTCAATGAATGTTGTCTGTTGTAAAGATCTGGCTAATCTGGCTGGCGCAGTGTCTAAACAACGTTCCTCTTACATTAAAAATGTACGGCTCAATGAATGTTGTCTGTTGTAAAGATCTGACTAGCGCAGTCTCTCAAAAACGTTCCTCTTACATTAAAAATGTACGGCTCAATGAATGTTGTCTGTTGTAAACATCTGGCTAGCGCAGTCTCTCAACAACGTTCCTCTTACATTAAAAACACGGAACATTCCCATAATTGAACCGAAATCAGATTGTTTAACTCATTTTATGTAGCTGGAATGAAATGAAATTTGTACGTTTCGGAAATTGGCGTAAATCAATTAAGCAGCAATTAATCAGTTAAACGGTCAATACACTCGGCTATTTCATTCCATAATTGGAATACGGATCGGGACTGAATTAAATGGCAACCAATCACTCTCTAGAATCCAATTAATTATATGAAAGCGGCTAACTTGAAACTTACATTTAGGAGATCTTATTTTGATAATTCACTGTTATAACTCTTTTTTAACATTGACACCCATTTGCTGGTTTGTACATAAATATAAAATCATTTCATATAGAATCTTTACCTAAGTTTTGAAACTTACATTAATGGAAATTTGTCTTGAAAATTAACTTACATAATCCCATTTAACCATTTAAAACAAGTGAAGTACACAGGATATAGACTACTGAAGTCCTACGTACGAAAAAAATTGTATGGTAACAATAGCAATAACACAACTTAACTGTAGTAACATAAGTAAGTGACATAACAAAGGTTAAGTGGTAGAAAGGAATCAATAGTCCTGACTTCACCTAAAAATAAAGTCAATTTCATTACATACAACACAAATTGTTTGTAGCTTTGACTATAAAAACAAGAAAACTGTCCACTCATATAGGTCCCATGAAACCGGTTTTCCTGTTCGGTGAACCTCCCACCCATACACATACAGTATATTTACACTCCTAAATTTTGCAATTGCATGATATACACACTCTGCTCCATACAATCACAGTTGGTACTGACCCAGCCACCTACCCACGTACAGTAGTATTTTGAAAATTAGTTCATGTTCGGTTTTCACAGGTAGCGCCATCGATTTTCTCTCTATATCTTTCTATATCTATATCTCTCTATATCTTCATCCCTCTATCTCTAACACATGCTGAAGTGATTAATATCTGAGCTAACAGTGCGCCAAACAGTCGTCTTAGCGCATATTTGGAACCAATGACCGTTGGCACAGACGTGCGTCTACAGCAAATGCGTGCCTTAGCCTTAGACAGTCTGTGTGTTTCCATTGTCAATGCTATAACTTCGACGTAACATCACTACGAGACCACAGAACCCTGACAGCCACATTCACAATAAAGTTATGCATCGCAAAACTGTAATCTTCCCATTCTCTCCAAATGACTGCAATACTTTCCCGGAACCCACCAAGACAACAGGAAGTAGACACGTCCGGCGATATTACCTTCCTAATGTAGCCAAGACAAACACGTCATCCAAATAACTGAATGCATCTCGAAGCCGTAATCGAGCTCAGACTGTCTGGCGAATCGCAACCTATCAGCGCGGGTGAATAACGTAACGCATCCATTACACTTAATGATACAAGGAAGTAACGGGAAAATCTCTGTTATTTAACAGCTCTTACCCCTTATTGAGGGATTTTACGGCAAATCAATCGATACGAACCCATCGATCGATCGATGTAGTGCGCGCGTTACTTAAAGTGTCTATAAAGGACGTCTACTTTGGATTTATTCCCATAAGAACAATGTTAAAAGCGGAACTGAATAGTGACTAACGATTGGTCAGAAAATTATATAATTTTTAAATCTTGTTAAATAGCGAAAAAGTTACTAGAGAATCCACATTCTAATTTAAACAAACATTTAATAAAAGTCGTAGTACGTTTAATATATAGTTTAGCTTTTTAATATTTTTTTATTAATTAGGCTGAAATAAAAATTCGGTTTAAAATAAATAGTAAGTGAATACATTTTAAATAGTGAAATAAGTATTTTTTAAAAATATATTGTCAGAATAAATTCTACAACTAACTAACTAAACTAAGTGTTTTTATATTTATACTCTATTAAAGCTGTATATTGCAATAAGACCTATTCTCTTATCTAAAGCTCTTCACAGTCAATGATTAAAAGGAATATTTCTTTTTATATTTATTAACTTTTACTTACATAACCTTTCACTACATGCTTCATTTTTATATTTATTCACTTTTACTTACATAACCTTTCACTACATGCTTCATTTTTATTCTTATTAACTTTTACTTACATAACCTTTCACTACATGCTTCATTTTTATATTTATTCACTTTTACTTACGTAACCTTTCACTACATGCTTTATTTTTATATTTATTCACTTTTACTTACATAACCTTTCACTACATGCTTCATTTTTATATTTATTCACTTTTACTTACATAACCTTTCACTACATGCTTCATTTTTATTCTTATTA
Organism: Stictocephala bisonia; assembly: GCA_035578905.1. Lineage (NCBI taxonomy): Eukaryota > Metazoa > Arthropoda > Insecta > Hemiptera > Membracidae > Stictocephala > Stictocephala bisonia. Next base: position 178,579 of record JAQJVL010000084.1, read on the forward strand.
ACTTTTACTTACATAACCTTTCACTACATGCTTCATTTTTATATTTATTCACTTTTACTTACGTAACCTTTCACTACATGCTTTATTTTTATATTTATTCACTTTTACTTACATAACCTTTCACTACATGCTTCATTTTTATATTTATTTACTTTTACTTACATAACCTTTCACTACATGCTTCATTTTTATATTTATTCACTTTTACTTACATAACCTTTCACTACATGCTTCATTTTTATATTTATTCACTTTTACTTACATAACTTTCACTACATGCTTCATTTTTATATTTATTCACTTTTACTTACATAACCTTTCAATACGTGCTTCATTTTTATATTCATGTACAACTCTATAGAAATCGTATGACTATAGAATCTGAATGTCTGAAAATGGACTGACGTAAAGTCATCCATACAAATATTCCGGAGGTTTTCTGAAGAGCTACATCTAAATATTACTTTTAATGTCTCGATTGTTATAACATACAAGTAATTTAAATTAAAAAGTTTGTTTCTATGTATACTAAAAAAGATAAGATGGGCATAGACGCAGATTTTAATTTGACCAAGACAACGAACGACCTTGATTAGCCCAAGAGAGGGCCTCAGTCGATTGAGCAGTTTTGTTTATCTTGTAACCACTGGAATAATTGTTTCCAAACCAATGATTCTGCATGGGTCTATGACAATTAGTCAAGAAGCGAACGTAGGTACATAGAGTAAATAAGAGTGAGACATCTGACACAAACAAGGGATTGAACTAAAGGTAGAAAAAGGAATGTTTATCTTTCAAATTATCTTTTACACAAAATTCTCTTGTACGTTCATTACGATCTCAAGTTTTTTAATAGTTTTGGTAAATTTAGGTAAGTAATAATCACCTATAGCATATATCAACCTATAGCACACAAAATACATATAATAATATACATAATATGAATTAACTGTTGATTGTAACATTTAAATATTAGTATTAAGATCAAAGTACACATCAATCTTTGCATCTATAGATTGTAACATTAAATATTAGTATTAAGATCAAAGTACACATCAATCTTTGCATCTATAGATTGTAACATTAAATATTAGTATTAAGATCAAAGTACACATCAATCTTTGCATCTATAGTTTTTTTATTATTACAAGTTCAGTCTAAAATAATTAACAATTTTATTTAACTATCAAGTGATTGTTTTGCAAGGATTTTTAGATTTCATAAACATACTTTTATATAAGAATTGAAATCTGTATTTTCTGATACTTTTATTAGTGTGATATAGTTATTAATACATTTATTAATGCGAGTGTTTTGTTGTTGTTTAATTTTAGCACTTATTTTATATTTTTTTTAATAAATAAATGTAGTTACACTCACTTCTAAACTTCATGTTTTTTATTTTATCTTCCTTATAATAATATTGATTGTATAATTCCTTTTAATTATTAACAATAAAATGTTGATTCACTGAACTTCTACCACACTCACAGATCTGTAGTTTTTGTGGATAGTACTATAATCCATTTATTTTTTTGGACAGACTATAAATTTTTTGGAAAAATACATTTTTTTTTGGATAGTAGACCTACTATAATCCATTCGTTTACATTTTTGGACAAACAAAATTTCCAATTGAATTGAATGTAATACGGCAAAAAGAATTAATGATATTACTCAAATGTGATCGTATGCAGCAATTCTTGGAGTGAAGGTCTTCGCTACGTACAAGACAGCCTTCAATCGCTCCGTTTCAACACTGCAGAAGGGAACGGTACATTGCGCAAGGTGAAGATGGAGATGACGCCTGGCATGCAGGAATGTGATGTAACGGAGAACGAGCTATCATCTGGATGGGACTGGCGGATGTGGGCCGAGGCCTTGACCCGCTCCCGGGACAAGGTCTGCCGGAAAGAGAACAGAGAAAGCGTCTTTGACTTTCGTTTTCTCTACTACGACGCTAGAGGCGCCAGATATTTACTACTCATCGCGAGTAACGAATCAAATATTGCTAACTTGGCATAACCCTACCTACTGACGTTACCAATTCTGTCACAGCCTGCGCCATTTTAAGAACGCCTTTTTAAGACTTTATTGTTCTAAATTTTCATTAATAATCCACTGAGGTAAGATAAATCAATTATTTTCTGTACACAGCCCATTTGCCTGTTTTTTCCAATATTCTTCCATTCCTTTCGATGTGGCCTTCTTTTTTTTCTTCAGGAATTTTTCTTTCATGAGTTTAGGTTTTTCTTCGAATCTCAAATTTTCATCTATCTAATGTTGTTTACTAGGTTATTTCGTTCTAATTGATTTATATTTTTCTACTGTAAAGGAAATTGGATATTCGTTTTCTAAATCTCTTATCCTCTATGATAAAATGTGCAAGAAACTTATCCTTCTTTTTCTTTTTGAGTCCAATAGTTTTCGATCTCTTTAAACATATTTGTATTTGATACTATTTGTGTTTTTATTGTTATTATAAAAATAGCTTTAATTCTTTAGTCAAACAATCCAGTACGTGTCACAATGCTTAAATCTGAAAACATACAAACTGCATTGAATTTCAGGGTTTAAATCCAAAATCACAACGAAAAACAAGTTTTTACTGATCAAAACCATTTGGGAACCTATCTGGACAAAGATCTGCTGCTCTGGGCCACAACAAGTAATACAAACATATAAAAATGATTCAACAATTTTGGTTTAACTTGATATAAAAGATTGTTAGAGGACCTTGGTAAGTATCAAATAAAACTCTTCACCAGTACCTTAATATTCCAACAGTAAGACAGGAAATTATTAAATATAAAGAACATTATTTTTTTAAACTACAAAATCAATCCAATCACCAAGGCGTGAACTTATTGCACAACGTTAATTCAGGCTAGGACTAGCTAGTATCTAAGAATTACAATAGCTTTGTACGATTGTTTTTTGGTGTTACTACAGTTATTGATAAATTGACTTTGCACAGCATTTATACATTTCACTTAATGTTCACTTAGACCAGATTGTAAAATAATAAATTGTTAAAAAAGGAGTATATCTTAATTTTGACATGATTGTTTTTAGAACTTGGCAGTGTTATCATCTACAAACTGAACGTGGTTACAGTTGTATGGGCAGACCACAGAATGAAAGATTGTGTCATGCCACGTATACAAACATTCCTTTATCAAACTAAAGAAACTCTTTTTTTCATATAAACTAGTTTTCCAAAGTTATGTAGTAATAAAATATTACGTGAGAGACACAGATCACTACAATTACCAATTTCTGTATTGGACAGACCACAGCCTATACCGACGCCCGAAGAAATTTATTCATACAAAATATCTAAGAATCGCTTAACATTAGCCTATTCAAACTTAGAAGTTAAAAATAAACCTCTTTCATGGTTCTAAAACCTGCATATTTTTCATCCTCTTAATTTTATTGATACAAATTTAAAATCATTTTCTTAACACAGTTATACGCATAGCTACACAGCAAGACACATAACATATACGTTTAATAGACCTACTAGAAAACATATTTACTAATATATACGTTTGTTTAATCAGATCAATAAGTGATAATTATATCAAAGTTACCGTTATTAACAATATTGGTAAGTAAACTAAATTTTTTTCTAAAATAATAAAGCATTTTATTTAGCAATTTTAAAACAAATGTACATTTCAAAGTGTTTAGAACAAATTATTAAAATTTTTGTCACTTTTTTACCGCGTTTTTTGTTCCATTCTTTAGATGCTTATTGATGTTAAATGATTTATGACCTAAACACTTTTTTACTTAGTGTTCCTTAGTAATATTTCTTCCTGTTTCCTGTATTATATCACATAACGTCAATAAGTTAAAACTGTCTTATACACGTTATATGGTGATCATTCAGTTTGTTTAGTCTTGACCGTCAAGCTAGTGACACAAATGTCATGCTCAAAGCATTGTTGCTACAGGAAAGATTTATATTTTCCTAGAATAGGTCATACTTTAGGACCATTAAGGTGCATTGTCCCAGGAGCGACTCTTGCGATAGTAGCTCACAACGTCATTGCCCCTGAAGCGGTTGGTCTAGAGCGATTCTGGTTCATTCGTATGCTGACTTGCAAGAGAAATGGTAGTTATGAGTTTGAGGCAGAAGTTGTTTTTGAAATACCTTTTGGTACAAGAGATTGAGGACGAAGAAATAATAAATATAGTATTTGCGCCACGAGTTGGTACGCATGACATATTTGCAACTAGACAAGTAGAAGGCTATTTTAGAATATTACTAACTAACCATTTGCAAGCTGACGACACACTTTTATCTGATTTTTTCAGACTTTCAAAAGAACAGTTTCAGTTTGTGGAAAGTTTAATTCGGCAGGACTTTACGAAATCGACTACGAACGGAACCTCTATCCGATCACAGCACAAGAGAAGCATGCTCTAACGTTAAGGTATGGCAAAATATTGTTAAATATACATTCTTCAAGACTTATTTTCAAGTATTCTTCGAAGACATTCCAATAAAACAACCAAAACTATAATAATATATGTATACACTCGACACCAATCGCTCCGCGACTGGGACTGAGACTGCCCCCAGACCAGGCTCGCTACAGTCGCAAACTTCAGTCGCTAGCCGCGTCAAAGACAATGGTCCCATTGGAAACAACGCTTACCAGTGTCGAGCTACTGTAGCTCAGCTACTATCGCTCAGCTACTATCGCAAGAGTCGCTCCTGGGACAATTCTCCTTTAGATGAAAACAGAAATTGTTGAGGCTGTTTAAAAATTAAAATATAAATAACAAACAAATCATAAAAAAATATTACATATTCATAGATATACAGACTAATTTCGTTTCACTAGCAAATCTATAAAGACTTCTAAGAAAATATCTAATACAATAATGAAACTAACAAAATAATAAAATACACAACTGTCAAAATCATAAGTAATATTGGAGATTCACTGTGTCTCAAGAGGTGTTGAAATGTGGTTTGGTGCCTTTCACAAATATCAGCCATTCCAATGATATGTAACTAGTTTATAAACGGGTTTCTGGATCCCTTCACTTAACATTTGACCTTCCAGTTAAATTCAATATCCTAATGGAAACTTAATATGTAAAGCACACGATACAATTAATTATACACTACAACTACATCCAACCTCTCCTGCTCAAGGGAAGTTTTTAAAATTTTTCAAAAATGTTGATAGGATTCTATATACTAGTACAATACAATTTAAAAGGAAATAGTTAGTTTAATTTTATTGTTATCTATATCAAGATATTACATAAAGTATCAAGAAAAAATCGTTTTACTTGTTTATTTTTGTTTATTGGGTGAGAGGATAAGTATAGAAAGTCTGATTGGTACTGCGCACAAGTATTAATTTTACGGTTGAAAACAAAAGGTATAGAGTACCATTTTGGACTTTTAACTGCCATAAATACTAGTGAAGAATTTAAGCTACATAAAACAAGTATTAATTTTACGGTTGAAAACAAAAGGTATAGAGTACCATTTTGGACTTTTAACTGCCATTGAAGGGTGAATCACGAAATTTTACTGTGAATACGTAATTCGATTTGGAAAAACATCGATGTTGGGGTAGAGCGGATACAAACAGCATAGTTAATTTTTTTATTTCTCCCTGGTTGGTTACCTTATACCATTCTTTTATAAGTTTCGTATTAAGACATCAGCATCCTGTGTCATCAGAGTTTCTATATGATATTCCAATCCACCATACACGACAATAACATACGACAGTGGAATGAAGTGTTTTAGAGGTGATGAAACACCTATGAAGGGGAGACGTATGCGTATGGAGTGTAACAATCCATTCAGCTGAGCCGTCATCTGATTCCAATTGTATTGTTCACGGCTTATTGAATTCGCGTCTCTACATTTCTGTTACAGCTCTAGTGTTGTAGTTTACATTTTAACTAAAATAAAAGTTTGTCAACTTTTCGTCAATTTAGAGATTCAAATTAAGATCTTTTTCTAACACTCGTTATGTTCGCAAAACTTACGTAACTTTGTAAACAACTATTGTAAATCAAAACAAAATTTCAAAATAATTATAACATTTCACATGTTTACCCCTCTAAGTGCCAAGTATTTTTTGAGGTGGTGTGTCCAAAAATCCATACCTATTTTTTAGTTAATTTTTAAGGGTTTAGTAAACAAAGTTCAGAGTCTGGTTGTTTTTAAGCTATAAACACAATTCTTTTATTGTTTTTCTTATAAAAAAGTGAAAATACATAATATAGTAAAACCTACGAAACGATAACATTTCTGAATAAAAATCTCATTTACAAAATACGTTTCTCTATTTTTAGTTTTTAACCAAAATATTATTACTACAAAATTGCTAGGCTTATAATTACTAATATCACTGAAAAGAGAAATTATAGATGTCTGCATATTGACAATTTCCCTTCAGTAACTAAAAATTTAACTTATTGATATAACTTTTTACATAATTTACCTACTTCACATGTCTTTGGTAGCCATGGCACCTAAGAATACCCATAATTGAGTTACATGGTATAAAAAGTAATAAAAACACGAAAACAATGGAAACAAACTTAAAATTGATAAAACCTATAACTATTAAATGGATATGAAAGCTTAGGTCATATTTGTAAATGACATGTTTCTAGTCTCTTAGGTAATCTGAAATAACTATCTTAATGGTATTTTCACTAAGAGAAAATATTAAGCAATCCATACGTACACAAACAAGATGCAAATCTATTTTATAAACAAAATGTATACATACAATTAAAATATAAACAACTTTATTCGGGCCATACACATTCTAAACAAACCCGGCAAGGTATTAATAATGAACCGATACGCAAAGCCAAGGAAATCAGCAGACGGCATTGACAATGCCACCTAGCTTACGTAAATGTATGGGTAGCTACCGTATGTGTATGGGTGGGTGGATGGGTCAATACTACCGCACGTGTATAGGTGGGTGGGTGGATCAATACTACCGCATGTGTATAGGTGGGTGGGTGGGTCCATACTACCGCACGTGTATGTATTATCGTAATAGCCACTGACCTTCCGCCACTCGCGATATACCTTTCTGCTCACGAACTTGCATGAACATCGCCATGTTGCCCAGTCACATAACTGAAATAAAACCCGCCCGCCCATACACAAACATTGGTATTGAATACACGAACAGTGGTATTGACCCACCCCCCCGCCCATACACGAACAGTGGTATACTACTGTACGTATATGGGTGGGCGGGTGGGTCAATACCACTGTACGTGTATGGGTGGGTGGGTGGATTAATACCACTGTACATGTATGGGTGGGTGAGTAGGTCAATACTACAGTACGTGGTAATAATATATAGCTCTTTCTGAGGAACAGTTGACCTTAGTAACAATGACATCACTTGTTTAACTTCACTCATTCGCCCCTCATATTCGGCCATATCTTGACGGGATCTTACCGATGAATAAACTTGAGAGCCCAATATGTTTTGCGAGTACAACATTTAATATTTAGAAGGTTGGTTTTAGAACTGTTTTGTACCACTGTACGTGTATGGGTGGTCAGGTGGGTTTACCACTGTACGTGTATGGGTGGGCGGGTGGGTTGTACCACTGTACGTGTATGGGTGGGCAGGAGGGTTGTATCACTGTACGTGTATGGGTGGGCGGGTTAATCGTTTCCAAGATGGCAGTTGGTTTGATTTGCTAGGATTAACTCTTGCTTTTTTGTCGTTAATTTATGCTTGTTTCTGTATTTATGAAAATAAGGGTACTATAATAATGTATTACAAAAATAACACATTTTTATTTACAAAAATATACTTTACTAAATTTAAATTATTAATCCTTGGATTTTTTGTGAATTTTTTTTAGCGTTCTACAACATTTGTCGTTGGCACTTTTCGGATATTTGATGTCCTGCAAAATCAGACGATGATGCTCAAAGGGTTACTACACAATTCGAAAATAAAAAATAATAATATTTGTGTATGTGACAAAAATTACTTCAAATGTGAGTCCGAATACACGACACATACACTAGAGAGTAGAATATCCGAAAATCAATAATTGGAACCACATAAATTAAGAGAGTACAAACGTAGTATATTAAAAATATTTAATAACAAAATCAGCTAGACTATGTAAATGATTTATAGTCTACTCCGTCATATTGTGGTTTGCAAAGCACTTGAACCACACCTACACAGAATAATTACCTGTAAAAAGTACCGAGCAAGTACCTGCGAAAAGAGTACAACGAATTGGATTTAAAATTAGTGAGATTTTAACTAAACCCTTTAAATTTAATTCCATAAAAGAGTGTGGCTTTTAATAATACACTTGGTTAAAGATATCAATAATTTAAATATCATCATAGTTTTTGTCATAAATTATGAAAAGATATACATGAAAATATGTTTACTGTCAGGAGGTCAATTAGTGATGTTGTAAATAAAGACCAGCACCAATCACGTATATCACGTAACAGATAAAGGTTTTACAATTTAAACAACATATTTAAAAAAAAGCACACTAAAATATTATTCCTTTTCACAAGAAAAGTATAGAGCGTAATCCAATAGTTATTCTCCTTAAACATTTATATTGAAGTAGTTGCAAAATACGGCAACGAATGTATCTAAGTGAATTCACCTTCACCTATGCAATGCTAGTTTCACTAGCCCAATTATTTGGATATGGAAAATATCAAGAAATAAAGTAGATTATAAATGAACTCCAACAATATAAATGAAAAAAATCGAAAACTACTCTTATTAAAAGATGTCAATAAGTAAAAATAAATAACTACATACCAGAAAATAAACACATTTTAGCTTCTTTTATACTCAGATCTCTAATAAATGTTTATAATATCAGTTTCAATAAATGAGAAAAAAACCTAATATGACAACTTAAATCTTTGAAGTACTCCGTCAATATTTTGTGACCTAAAAAATAAGTCATGATTCTAAATTTTAATTGAGATAAAAATAGCATGATGCTACGAGGTTAGCAGTAGAAATATTCTTGTTCTAATATAGATGCCTATACGATTAGGGATGGCAAGTATCTTCAACATATCACAGACCAAATACCAAAACATTAGAGTTCGGAGTTGAAAAAATCATAAATAAAAAAACTCCTTTCAGAATAATATTACTATATAATTTAACACTGAATAAGTAATAACATGGTTATAGAGAAGAGCCACCCACTTATACATAATACAAAGGTTCCTTACGACAAAAATAAAGTTACGTTTATTATAAATGCATGTTTATACATGAGAGGCAATTATTTTTTTTTATTTTTTTCTAGCAAAACAATGTACAATATTGTGTAAAGAATAGTTGGAACCCAACATATAAATATGGCCAATTATAAAACAAATTTTTAAAATAAACGGAAGGATAATATACTTCGATATATTGGTATTTTGCTTCTAGAGATACATCATCTCAATTGTTTACCACAGTCATAGGTTCTAAAGGACTCGGAATAACTTTGAAATTAAACATACTAATTTACAATAATGATTACAAAAAACATTCTAAGAATTAAATTTGATGTGCTAATTTCTAGCGATGAAGTAAGGCCGAACAACGAAGTGAAACACTTCCCAAAGTGCTGTGAAGATTTCTAAGTAATCACAAACAATGTACCCTTCAAACATAACCAAACGCTTAGATATAAATACATATGGGTGTGCGGTATGTACCCTAAATGGTAGCAACGGAAATTTATAACTTTTCTGTAACATTGTAGTTACAAATGAACAACTAATAAAATCATGAATAAACTTTTACATACCCAAAGTGCAAAGTTTTTAGATCAAAGCATTATCCTAGTAAACATCGTGTCCTTCGATACAGAATCTACCTAAATTATACCGCGGAATCAATGGTTATTTTACAACATGTTTAATTGAAACTGCACTAAAGTATCTGTCCATTAGACCAAATATTACAACTTTGTTGAAACGCGTCTAGTTTATTTTCCTTCCCAAATTAAAAATAATACAAAGGTACTATACTGTTTAAAACAGGAAAGAAAGGTTGGAACATCTATACCTCCACTTTTTCAATTTAGAATGATTCTCAAATAGTTTGGAAATATTTATTTTATCAGTGTTATTACATTGATAAAGAAAGATTTGAGTAGTAACCAAGTATAGTTTTATAGACAGTAAAGTAACCCTGCGCTAATATTTCATTATTTCGGGTGGTTGAAAAAACAAATCTGTTCGTGCTGTTTTTAAGAACTTACTCAAGCGCAATTCAATTATTGATTAAATATAGAAAACTGAATTTAGCCAAAACTTAAAGGATACATCGTCATGTACTAGGCCACCCTTCTTAAGATCACATATTAATAACTGTGGACAACATCAGTCAAAGTGTCAAAATTTGGTGATTCAGTTTCTAATAAGTAAAATGTTTGTGGCACAGGGTCTATTCTGGGTATACCTCCCTATTTACGATAACGGTAGGGTATTCTGTCCATGGAGTTGGAAATATCTTTCATATTGCGACATTTCAAATATGTTGCATTAGCTTGGGATCTGAATTATGACTTTTGTTTGGAATTACAATAATCAAATGCAATTAGTCAAAACAATTTTAAATGAATATTTATACAAACATCAAAAACAAATAACATTCATTTCTTTTTAAGAAGATCAAGATCTTGCTTAAAGCCACTGATAATGGTTGATGGCATTCTTCTTGATGAAACAAACACTGTCAAGTTCCTGGGAATTCACCTAGATAGGGCGTTGACCTGGAGCTGCCACATTGACAGCGTTTGTGCAAAAATTGCCTCTGGTATTTTTGCTTTGAGAAACATTTCAAAATTTTGCACAGTTAAGGTACAGTTAATGGCCTATTTTGGTCTCATTTACCCTCACCTTACCTACGGAGTAAGACTGTGGGGTAGCTGTTCCTTAGACAAACTTCAAAGAGTCTTTCGGCTACAAAAAAGAGCAATACGAATAATTTCCAAATTAAAAGTTAGAGAGTCATGCAAACAGTCCATCAGGGAATTAGTTTGCTAACGCTGCCTTGCATTTACATTTTGGAGACTGCACTCTATTGTAGATTCAAATGTAATTTAACACGAGGTAGCGACATCCATCAACACGAAACAAGAAGTAGTCACAGTTTTAGAGTGGCTCGGCACCGTACATCGGCCCTGGAATGCAAACCGTCTGTAGCAGGCGTCAAAATTTTAAACATTCTCCCAGATTATATAAAAAGGGAACAAAATTTCAACAAATTCAAGTCTCGATTAAAAGGCTACTTAGTGGCTCTCGCTTGTTATTCTGTGGGTGAATTTATAGCTGACTCCTAATTTGCGGACGGCTCGGGAGAGATCCTTGTATGAATGTTAGTGCTGTAGAAGAGTGTTTGTAGTGAATGAATGCGTTAATCTGTGAACGAATGAACTCCCCCACTAAGCTTTGCTGGAATTGTTACTATAGTTATTTTATCACATCACTTAATGTATCATTAGTTTGTAGGATCATTTTTATTATAATATGACTTTTGCTATACGATATGTACATATTGTCAAAAAGCAATAAAACTATTTCATTTCATTTCGTTCTAACATAATACCAAAAGAAATATATTGATATATCGGGTAATGGACATATCGAGTTGTAAATTATTTATCTGTATAAAATTATCCACTAACTCATGTCATGACCATAAATACACCCATGTTTTGCAGTCACTATTTAGAATAGTCTACTGAATGTAACAATTAAATACATTTATCTACACCAAAACATTTGAGGTCTGTGAGTTGAAAAAAATCAAAATAAGAATAATTACTCCTTTAATTATTATATTTATTTTAAAATAATAATTTAATAACATTGGTATAGGAATGCCACCTGTTCCACCCACTGGTATACAATAAACTACATTTAATGCGTTACCTTCACGTAAAAAAAAATAAAGTTACTTTATTATTTAAATGCATGTTTTGTATACATGAGAAGCAATTAATTTTTTTTTTTTTGAGGAGAAAACAACGTCAATATTTAGTGATATGATATATCGGACCAAAATATCGATATGGCCGATATTATCGAAAGAAAATATCGATTTTAATATATCGAGAGGTATTAATCGATATTTCCGATATATTGATATATCATTGCTATCCCTATATACCATTCATCTTCCCATTTGTTTTAGACACACATGTCATAGTCGTTTCTTCAGACCGGGAGTGGACTGCACTAGAAAGCTTAAAGCGATTACTAATTACCAGGTAATGGCCATGTACTAACCACTGTACATTGCTAAGGGAATTAATCTAGATAGTCGACTAACTTTCTAGCGATGTTAACGTTAAGGCAGGGGACAAGAAGTGGAGACACTACAAGAAAGTGCTAATGTGATGTGTTCTAGAGGTTTTGTCGACTCTCACTCATCATATTGTACCTAATGGGCAAACATTAAGCACTGTAAACCACTTTAGTATATATCCACATACGTATGGGTGGGTGGGTAGGTGTATACCACTCTACGTGTATGGATGTACAACTGACAATGTCGTAATTTTCATGTAACATTTGTAGTTATATAACTTAACAACATAAAAAAATCATGAAAATGAAACCATTTTTTTACTTGTTGAAGCCTTCTTAAATGTCTTAAAGTTTTAATTAAATCATAGCCAATATTCAGTTAAACATCGTGTCCTTAATACAGAATACTACCTAATTATAACACGCGAATGATGGTTAATTCATTATTCAAACATAGTTGTAATTTCAACTGCCAACTAACTGTACTTCAACATAAATAGACTTCCATCTCAGTTCACACTTATGTGAATAGTTTCAGTTCTAAGTTTACCAACTTCTCTCTTCCTCAACTTAGTTTACGCATTGTTGAATATATTCTTTAACAAAAGTGACTAATCTGTTTAAAACAGGAAAGAAAAGGTTGGAAAACATCTATACCTCACACTTTTTTTACATAATTAGGAATGATTCTTAAATAGTTATGGAATATTTATTTTATAGTTTAATACAGTTAAAGTAACTTTATATATTTTCTTATTCGATTGTTGAAATAAAATCTCCAGCTTCGTGCTGTTCTCCTTAAAGCAAAACTACTTTTCATGCGACAAATTCACATTATTATCAATAAAATATGAGAAAACGAATCTTAGCCACGACTATTTATAGGTATACCACTCATGGTACAGCCAACCCTTCTTAAGATCACATCTTGTAGAGTAAATGGGTGGGCCAACAGTCAACACGTCAAAATACTATTTGGGTGACTTAATCAGCTGCTATAAGTAAAATGGTGGGCGGGTCCATGGTGGAAGTAAGTACCTCCACCATTGACGAATACATGGTGGAGGTAATTACCTCCACAATGGAAGGTTGGCATCTATTGATATTGAATTTTCAATATGGTATGCATTTATCTTGGATGAATCTGTAATTTATGATTTTTTGGTTTGGAATTTACAATATTGGCAAATTGTCAATTAGGAAACCAAAAAGAACAAATTTCAAATATTTAACATAAGGCACCAACATTTACATATAAATTTTCGTTCGTTAGATTAAGCTCGAAAATGTTTGACATATACATGGACGAAACGCTTATGCAACAATGTTATTTTTTCTTTAGATAATTTGATAATTTAATTTTTGAAATAATTGTGTTCCATAAAGTATAGTTTTAAATCATAATAATTTACTCGAAACCGTTAAATATCGGAGAAACAATATTGTTCAAATTAGTTTCTTTGAAATTCAACTGACGGCTACTCTGGAAAGAATAAACCTACTGAAGTCCGGTTTAAGATAGTTAATTCCTCTTGAACAGCCCTTTCATTTGATACAAAACTTGACCTAGGATTACACTGAATATTTTCGTTCAAGTCCTCGTGGGTCGTTCCCCTGAAAAGATGAAACGTCACTAATGGCGTAAAAAAGTGTGTTCTTTGTAACTACGACGATGTACAAGATTTCACTTTTACAAGGAAAGTCATACAAAAGTTGTGAAAGCGTTTCCATATTTTTTTCCACCCTGTATAGATTTAGTACAAAACACCTGATATTGTATTCAAGTCCATCATTTAATTTTTAAAAATTCCTGGCAGATAACCGAGAAGTGAAAAATGTATAATGTATACTGCTGCACCAAGAAGCAGTGAGATAGGGAGCGAGAACAAACTGATTTTACCGAGTAATATTAAGTTTTTTTTTTTTTTTTTGAAAATAAGTTTGTAATTTACAAATAATATAAGCAACCATACCATAACGAAAAATGGAATTTTCTAATAGTTTTATTCAATTAGTTTGTTATTTTTACCCACTCCTGATTAAAAATTAATAATGTTGAACAATTAGTAAGTAGCAATGATTGTATATTTTCAATTATAGTAATTGGAAAGTATATTTTAAGGGTTATTATAAAATTAGGTTTTGACACATACGACTATTTTACACGATTTCCATCTCTGATAACCAGGTTATATTTCCTGAAAGCATCCGGTGCTCTCGATTGTTTTTGACAGTTAAAATGTTTTGTGTTAAAGTCTAATTCCCAGTTGGGATAATGCTACGATAGTGTTTTACGATTAGTAGGAATAGGCGTTACATTTACATGAAATAAAGATTAATATACTATTTTTTTCTACATGTGGTAGCTAGGGAGTATGTTAACTGTAATAACATTTAATTAACCCGGCACGAAGGACGGGTATTCTGCTAGTACAATAAAACACCTGCACATCGTGTGGCGAGGAGTAACATGCTAACGTTAGTTATGGTCCCAAGGGAGAGTAAAGTGAGTTAAGTAAAAATATACTCGTAAATACGTTTGCCAAATCCTTGCTACATAATTAAAAAGGTTCTCTGAATTAGTATTATTTCGTCAAACCCATCTTTTTTATCAAAAATAAAAACAAAATTTGATTTATTTGTAAAAAAGTAACCCACAAGTTAGTCTGTTTTGAACCACCTTATAAAATTAATACAGAATGGCCTATAAATCAGCGATTAGATGTCAACGGGAAACAGTGATAATTCTTATCGGATCGTCGTTTCCAGTTTCCGGGAAATAACGGTTATTTATTGAAGCTTCTGCACCTTTGTTTATTATTTTCAATTTTACAATTCAAAAAGGTCTTAGATAATTGAAAACATTTAATAATAATAAGTAGCAGTGATACATTTTATATACTTTAACTTGTATTTATTTTTCGATTAATGGGAATTGATAAATAGGGTGATTCATGAAATTATCCCCCCCCCACTTCTACATTATAAATAATTGAAAAAAAATAATATAAAAAAAAGGTTTAAAAATGCCTCGGTAGCGAGTCAAAAAGTGGCAAAATATTGGCAAAAAGTGAAATAAAACCGTTCTAAACTTCTGAAAAGTTAAACTAAGAGGCGAATTCGTTTGTATCATATGTATTTTGATCTAGGCAAGCAATTAATATCAATTTTAACCATTGGATTATTACGTATACAGATGGGTTACAAATGTTTTCCCAGAGACGAGAGCAGCTTATTGTCAAGAATTACTCAAACACTACTAAAGGTACGGTTCTAATATTGATTTTGGTAACTTTTCAAAGTCTAAGTACATAAGATTCGACCAAACTCACCACTTATTTTAACTTTTCAGAACTTCAGTATGGCTTTTTTAATTATTTTCCCGGAAATCAAGATGAAACTTTTTGCTAGCTGTAATTCGCTAGCGATAGTTTTCAGACCAGTGTTTATATAACATTTTGTTATTGTTTTTTATTTAAACATTAGACCTTTTTTAATTATTCTTATTAGTAGTCTGTACTGTAGAATACGGGGTGTAAAAAATCTACTTCTAATATAGACATATATATTTATACACATCTAATATAGATGTGGTTCATTTACCATCTGTAACCTACAAACCATTGTCCCGGATACGTTATGTCCCTTCACTGGAGCTGTGAGGGCACAATTTTTGTCTGGTCCCTCCCTGTTCCCCATTCCAACTTGACGTCATACCTAAAGAGAAGATCTTACTACGAGGTATTTTGGTATTTCTGACTCACCGAGAAACGCAATGAAATAAAACATTTGCATACGCAACTTTCCTTGGTAATAACTCAACGCTTTACAGTCATTTATCAACCTCCTTCTATGAATAGACAATATTCTTTACAAGTATAATTGCACCACCATAATAGTACTGTTTAAGAAAAACTTCCATATCACATCACATTACTGTTTTACTAGATAAGGGAATTAGTTTTAGGAGTCAAAGTTAAGAGATAGAAGTCAGTGAATTTCTTTTTTTCATTTATTCATATACAAAAATTAATAAACATTTTGCAAAATATTTTGACACAAAATAGAATATAAAATAACAATTTAAATATTGTATAAATTAAACAATCATAAAACAATGAACAAGAAATAATAAAAATATTACATGAAAATTAACAAATAATGAAGCCAAATTATTAATGGTATTATTATATTCTCAAATATGATTAACTAGGAAAAATATAGGAAGATGACGTCTGAGGCTGAAAATATTCAAATATAATAATTTATGTCACCTTTAACAATTATTTAATTTGTTACAAACTAAATAACTTCAATTGCAATGCTATTGCTTTCATTGGGACGTGTATATTATATAAATATAATATATTAATGTTATCATAAAAAATAATAACTGAGCACCCTTTCAACAGTTTTTTATTACATTAACACGACCGGTTTCGGCATTATGCCATCTTCATAGGTGTTTAATCACATATACACCTATGAAGATGGCATAAATGCCGAAACCGGTCATGTTAATTTAATAAAAAACTATTGAAAAGGTGCTCAGTTATTATTTTTTATTATAACATTATTATAAATAGCAGCCCTAGGAATTACAACTTTTCTACAAATATAATATAATATCTTTATTATTAATGTAATATTATATATATAATATAATAAATATAAATATGAAATAAAAGATATATTTAACTTTTTCGAACGAAATATTTGACCCATTTATAATTAGTCAGGTAATATGGACGACTAAATTCGGAAAATAATGGTTCGATGTATAAGTAAGCGTGGGGAGGAAAAATAGATCTTGAATAAGACTTTTGGCAGTTGAGAGTTACCAAACGGCTCATACTAGTAAACTACACACTAAACCCGTTTACTAGACTAATTAGACCTTAATTTAACTCATAATTTTTTCATATTTAAATAATTATATTAAATATTGCAACTTTGGTAAAATTTAACTTCGTGTTTATTAACATATGGGGAGAATGACTAATGATAGTATCGTAATAATATGGAAGAAATCTTCCAAGCCTTATGCTTAAAGAATAAGGTTTATATTTGTTAGTATTATCTTTAGTTAGTTTTCATATGAAGATTGAGAATAAGATGAAAACTTAATGAATGGTTTGAAAATAAAATAGCTTTTAAATAGTACTGAGTTAAAAACTAAGTGTAATGTACATTATATATTTGAAATTAATAAATTTTAATTATAAATAATCATCTAACAACAAATCTTCACTAACGTTCACAATTTCATTTAAACATTTGTAAAAATTATTTACGGATGCTTTCCTTTAAGCATTACACATTTTTATGTTCATACTACAAGGAAAATTATGTTTGATAACATGAAGTTGTTTTAAAATATTTAATAAAGTTATACAGAATTTACGAGACATTTTATAGTTAATTCTGGAGAGGAAGCCCTCAGACGGAGCCGCCTTTCACAGACGTCCTTTTCTCCTGCCTCTTAAGGCACTTTTGCTATAAGAGCTCTTTGTGCAAAAATAAACCCACCTCCTTTGAAAAAGTACTTGAGCCACGTCGTCGTGTCAATAATTGTGTTTATCCTGGTAACTAAAGGATTTCTTTAAGAGGAAAGAAAACTGCTCCATGTCCTCATTCCTTTGTTGATTTAGTCACTTGTGCACGAGACATGTTTTTAACAAAATATATTCAATAGTGCACTGTGTTAAGTGACTTGATATTCTTTCATAAGAGTTCGATCCATTATATTGACTGTTGGACGAATAACTATAACCAGCAGAAAATATAATATAACATCGTAAATTGTTTGGTGAACAAAACGACGAAACACCAAAAATATGAAAGATTGAAAACATGCAGTAATATTATTATTTATTGAAGAAACATTAGTTAAATATATGGAAGAAACAGTATTGGAGAGTAAGTTTGATGAATTTTACATGATAATGCAATTAAGGATATTTTAATTTCCAAATACTTTCTTTAAATTGCTAAATAATAATAAAAGAAAATAGTTTACATTTAAAATTACAAAAATATTGTTAACAAAAATTAAACATTTTAAGCAACACGTTTATTTCTTGATTAGTGGGCCAATCCACAATAATATTGTAATTTTAATACTATCGAATTAGTTTATTAATGTTACGTTTTCAAAAGTAAAAAATAACCACATGAATTCGTGAATGTTCGCATTTTATATTCAAACTTGTTTAATATTAATGTAAAACATGTACTATTCGAATAAAAACACAATTAACTAGGCTATAAATTTCGGTGGTTTGCAGTAAAATTTTAACAAAATTGAAGTTAAGTCAATAATTGCCTATTGCACTAATTTGTTATGCCCAACTCATTGAGGTGTGAATGAATGTGAATTGCGTATTGCAGAAAATGAATGTGTCAGGATCATGTGCATAGGTGATATGGAGCGGGCCAATCGTAGGTAATTGGACAGGCCGCAATCTGGCCTATATAGAGGTCAAGTGCACTAATTGTCACAAATGTCATTACACACAATCGTGCGTCAATTGGCAATCAACTGCTTGAGTTTCCAAAGCCGAGTTGCAACATGAAGTCAAGTTACAACGGGAAACAAACTTTCGTAAGTATAATATAACAAGTTATAAGTTTTGTAAATATTTTTAAAGGCAACAGTGCATTATTGAAGATAAATGTACACAGTTAATTATGTACTTATTATAATACATATTATATAGTAATACCACATTACTTAATAGTGGAATATTCATATTATTAGGAAATAATTAAAGAATAACTGAGTCCCTTTTGGAGATATTTTATTCATATTAAATCATCACCCTTTCGGCCATTTTCAAGTACACACAATCAACTAATAGAATAATTCATTATTTAGTGACAAAATATAAAATATATTATATCAGTTAATAATTTCGACTCTTTGGATAAGTTGTTGATATTTTCAATATTATTTTGAAAGTTTCGTATTTGATCAAGTATTTTGTTGTTATTGTTAGTTTGTGTGTTCAATAAGTTCATCGTATTTAATTTTTGTGTTAAATCTTTATGTAATTTTTCTTTTGCAATTATTTTATGACCTTTTTCATAAAATGTAATATTTTGTTGTTTTCTTTTATGTTTGTGTACGTGTGGTATGTGGAGAGTAAGTGTTCTGTGAAGATATATTTCATTGTAGTTGTTTTATAGCTTCTGAAAGCTTGTATATGTTCTTGAAAGGGTGTTTAGATTAGTCTTCCAGTTTGTCCAATGTAGATTTTATCACAACCTGCACATTTAATTTTGTAAATGCCTGATTTGTTACAATGTTGTTATTATTGTATTATTGTTGTATTTTATTATTGTTGTTGCGTGTTTATAAACTTACTTTTAATTTGTATTTTGAAAAACATTTTTGAATAGCCTATTTAAGCTTGCTTTGTGTGGTAATTTTATAAATATTTTCTTCTTTAGATCTTGACTTGTTGAGTTATGGATATGTGAAAATATTATTCTTTTCTTCATGTTCGATAAAACTTGGTTTATGTCAATTGTTCAGTGCTACAATTTAATTATATATTTTTCTTTTTGTTGAGCTTCTTGTTTATTAGTATGTTTTTAAAACGACTGAACATAAAATGAAAAGCTGATAGTTTGTATAGCCAGGAATAATTAAATTTGGATGGTTTGTGCAGGTTTTGCTAATGACTATGACACAAAGTTTTGTTATACTTAAATTTGGATAAGATTTTGTTTTAAAATATATTTATACATTCCTGTTCAGAGATATAAATAATTGTAGTACTTGTAGCTTTAACAAATAAGTCGATAAAAAATAAATGAAAAAGGATTGCTTACTTCTTTGATATATTTTATTTATTTCATAATAAAACAATTGACAAAGTCATTGAAAGTTTTATCATTATACTTCAAAAGAGCAGTTTAAAAGAGTTCGGAGACTTTTTATATAACATTTGTAAAAATATATATTTTATTATTTCTTAAAATATATTTTTATTTTTTAATATACTGTTTACAAATAACATTGATCTAACGTAAGTACGCGTTTAATACTTCCTACAGGCTAATTTTAGAAATAATTATTATGTCATTTGACAAAAGGTTTTATCGCACTCGCATAGTTTAAATTTAACCACAAATTATCGCTTATTCATTGTCGTTATAGGCCCCACAGAACAGCTGATGTCATAAACACTCTCATGTCTGCAATAACAACACCACACATGACCGACATAACTAACACGACAAACTGTCACACGCAGTTATTGGTTCTGGCCGAGCCATTAACAAAACCAGCGTGATTATTTACAACTCACTAACAGAGTTGACAGCCACAATGTAGATCATATTTCTCAATGCGAAGTAAGAACTGCCGTTCAGCAGTGACCGAGCTAAACGCGTTGACCAGTATGCTTATACATGTAATGTATGCACAATTTCCTCTCGATCTGCGTCTAATATTTAGCGCATATAGGGATTTAAGCAGTGGAAATGCAATTTTCCACCGCTTCACCGTCGTACATCTCCCGTCTGTACTCTACTATGTTTTCTTTAAAAAAATAACTGTGAGCTAAACAGATTTATTTATTGTTATTATTCATGGCATTTATGGAAATGTCTTTAGGAACTAACTGTGAGACTCGCCATTTAGAATACTCTTCATTTAAAAAAAGAGTAAAACCCCTTCGGGTTTTTTTTCATATCACCGTAAAACGCCTACGGGCCGCGGTGATCGTGTTTTGTAAACCCCTTTCTTACGAGTGTCTTGCGTGCGTTCTTACGAGGTTAATTTTATACTTCATTTCGGACATCTAGAGGTCAGTCAGGCATCCTTTCTCACTTTTGGCACGTAGTACTATGTGGGCGCAGTACGCAACAGTTCTCCATGTTTCTTCACTTTGCAGCATTGCCTCCACTATGTGTCCGCGGTAACAGGACCTACCGCGGAGACAAGTCCTCTCTTTCCTCAGCGAGGCGCCCACACATAAAGGACAAGTGATGAACATCATCCTCGTCCTCCGGGCAGGACGAGTGCAGTAGGCGGAGGCAACCCTTAACGCCGTTCTTCGTTGCATTGCTAGCACGAGCTTACTAGGTACAGCAAGCTCATCTTCATCACACTTGCCCAGACTTCAGCGCCGTGAAGAAGAATGGCGTTTACGGTGGGCATGAGGAGTCCTCTTTTGTTTTATCTAGGGTCACCAACATTCCCCATTAATCTCCTGAGCGACGAGACCACCTTTGCTGCCTTTACGCATACTGCTTCGATGTGTTTCCAGTAACGGAGACGACAGTCGAGCATCACACCCAGGTACTTCACTGCTCTCTTGGTCTGGACCCTAAAGTAAAGGGGATATCTGTAGCGATTCTCAATTGCTACTGTTACTGTCAAGTGAGCCTAACAATATCGGACTTAACAATTGCCAACTCGAGTCCGTAGGTCTCCATCCAGCTTCCAACCCAGTTCATTCATCATCTGATTCAGGCGGAGCTGTGCCAACACATGAGTCCTGTCCGTCATGACGACGGCCGTGTCATCAGCTTAGCCTACCAGGAACACATCATGAGGCATCTCAAGGCGAAGCAAGCCTTCGTATGTGACTTTCCAGATCGGGACGAGAATCGAGCCCTGTGCCGTTCCTGTTACTTTTTGTGTATGTGGAGCTATACAGTGTTCGTACCTTGTTGAGACCATCCACCTCGACTAGACCGTTCCCACACCTCTGTAGTCAGATAACAGCAGTATTCTACTGTGCAACACGGAATGTTTACACACTGCATAATGCTTTGAAAGGCAACGTTGCACAAAGCGGAGTAACTGTGGAAGTTAAAATATACAAAGAAAATATTTACTTCATTATCTAACTGTGTACCAGTGTTTCCGTTAGTATGGCATTTATTTTCCTTACTATATCTGCTAAACGATGAAAAAATATTTGAGCTAAAATTAAAATTAAATTACATAAAAGTATATGAGTTTATGTGCACTAGTATTACCCAACGATATGATGTTTATTTATAATACTTATCTATGAACTGTTATTTTAAATATAGAAAATTACCATTATATTTAAAGAATACATTCCGATATTTTTCATATAATGCATGTAAATACATATTTATTCCATATGAAATTAATGAATGGTAAAACAGAAAATACAAAAACTCGTATAAATAAATACACCAATAATTATACTTATTTTTGGGGCTTTATGATTGTTTTGATAAAGACAAGAATGGTTTTGATATACACATTCGGTATGTGTAGGAGCTGAAATTGGAGAGAGAGACACACTTTATAATATGTATACAATAAATAAACTTAAATAATATAACATTTCTAAGAAATAATATATATATAAAACTATTATTTTAAAATAACAATTTTTTATTTATCTGCTCATAAGGTAAAAAAAATTAATAAATAGTATTAGGTTTTGTACTGTTTTAAATCAAATGCAATCTAACTTCTACAGTTAAAAAAGCGTAATACAGTAAAAAAAGTATATATAAATATGAAAATACCATTTATGACAATTTTATGAATATGAAATAAGTTATTTATTAGGCAGGATGGCATGCACCAATGGGTATTCATATAAATAATTACATATTACGAAGCCATTCGGGATACATTTTTGTTTCACTATTTACGGATTGTTTGAATAATTTGCCTGTACTTTCGTTACTGTTACATTAGCTTTGTTAATTTCATAGACAGATATTAATAGTTCTATATAACATAAGATATTAATAGTTCTATATAACATAAGATATTAATAGTTCTATATAACATAGTATAATTTAATTTATATATTTGATTACGTAAGCGAGTCGGTCACCACTAAATTTCTCAAACTAAGAAAAACATAACACAGCTGGATAGATTTAATTTTAAAACTTGAGGGCAAGGACGGCGAGGAAATATCAGAAACTTAAAACATTACATAGGCTCCACCTTACATTGAAAAATCCGAAGATTTTCTATAACTACAGTTTTTTTATTAACATATAAAAGATATTTATGATGGTGTAAATATTTCTTATTCTTAGTGTTATGTTTAATTGATATGTTAAAATTAAACGTAATAGGAGATACATTGATTGATTGTATTCAAAGCATTAATTTAACAACTAGAAATTAATAGTTATATTTCAAACATAGAACTATTGTTAGGTAGCAACCAAACGCAGTGTGAGTGAGCTACTGAAAATAAAATTACAACATATGACGATTTTACAAGATAAATTTACCTTACTGAGATATTTATATCGAAAAGTTATAGACAGAGGCCAGGGTGACACGAGCATAGTGAGTAACGGGTTAGCAGGTTTATCCGCTACTTTATTAAAACGTATTTCAAGATAAAGCACGATTAATACAAAAAAGCTGTTTTAGCTCATCTTCCTTACAGCGCGCGAGCTGAAAAAGACAGGAAAAAGTTTAAATGAGTGTTAAAAACACTCCCTTGAACAAACTTATTTCAGCATCGATGTGTTTTAACAAATCTCTACGCCAAGAATGTTTTTATTTTGGAACACGTAATATTGTTATTTCAATACTGATCTTTTTTCGAACAATATTTACCTGTTTAATCAATGCAATCTAATTTTGTTCATAAAACCATCCAATAAGCGTTACTGATACTGTCCATACTTTAAAACTATAGAAATTATGTTTTCTTGGATTATTGTATTTAGTTAGATGTAAATAAAAACAACGATTCTTAAATGTTTACATTTATATATGTATATGAAATATATTATTTTTCTTTACAACCTTAAGTTTTTGTGTGGCAATTAAGTAATTACTCTGTGTTCATACTTCTTATTCCATACAATAACATTGTAAGTAAATTGTACAGAGGTTAGCTTTTTAAGTTATTCTAATTCTCGGATGTCAGACACCGACACAACTAAGTGCGGATTTTAAGGCGAATTTTAATAAATACACGAGTGTAAGATGAGTATGAATTACCCGTGTAGTCTGGTTACTAACTGAGAGCGACTGCTATCGAAAGGGACATTTATTAATAGCCCAATTGCCAGAACAACTAAGGGACATAAAGCTTTATGTGGAATCCGGTCCAAGTAATATTGGTCTGATTTTCCGCTAATTGACAATCTTGACACTCAGTTCACTCTCCTAGACAACATCGGGACACTGACTACCATCTAGACTTCTCTAGTTGTGTTGAAGCCGATAGCAACCATTGACCGGACACCGTATCGACTTACCGCCTACTATCTCCACAACATTTTGTCCCCAAGTACCTAGATTACGTAATTTTGTTCAGTGCTGTCCTGTATATATTTTTGTAATCTCAAAAATTAACATGTTTATATTTACTTTATCCGTATATTTCACACTCAGTTTGCATAAAGAAGGACGAAATTCAGTTCCAACATTTGCTTAGTCTATACGTAGTTTTACAGTAATTAAGTGTACTGTTAAATAGGCACAGCAACAAATGGGTTTCTAAGGTCGAGGGTTAACAATATAACCTTTGGCAATTTTATATCTCAATCTTAAGTTGTAAAACATTTACAGCTAGCAAATATCTCCTGTCGTTTTATTAGGAGAGAAGGTTGTAACATTTTACTACATTTATAAAAACGTTGGCGAGATAATAAAACTATAAATTTATACTATACATTATATTCTTCAGTATTGATGTTGTTATAAAAAATAAATTACCTTTTACTCCCTTTTTCAAAATTCAATTATTGCAATATAAAATAAAATTAATAAAATAATACAAAACAACATATTTATCTTAGAAACAAAACTTTATAATATGTTGTTTCATACTAAGTCTAAGAATAACAATAAAAAGTGGTTAAATATATTTATAACTAGTAAAATTAACTTGAAAATTTAAATTGTGATGAAACAAAACTTTAACGGTTAACACAATATCTAAATTAATATTACCCTTTTATATTTAAAACGAGTTATTTTAATTGAAATGTAGAGAAAATAGTTACATTTCTGTAAAAGAAACTATAATTTAACGATGTTAATGTTAGACACAATACATTCCATACAAATAGGTATTGTTGAACACAAAGCTGTTCCATATATGCATATGCAAGTTGGTTCAAGTCGAATAAAGCCATATTTGTGATAAATAAAATACACCAGTCTAAGGTTCAATTTCCTGTATTGAGTTGGTAACACGGAGATGTTTGCTGAAGTATCGTCTGTCTGCTATTTGTTATATAGGTACTGTTATCATTTATTTCATATTTAACTTCATTATTATTTACACTTATTTTATCAATTAATACCGTGTTGGCAAGTTTTTAATACATAAGTAAATTTATATACATAATCATATTTTAGAGAACCCTTAATGATAAATAGTCTTGCAGTTGTAATACATACCTATACTGTTAACATTTAAAATGACCTATATTTTATAAGAATAATAATTGTTTTACAGTCATTATTTATAGTTAAAAGTTGATTGTTAAATCAAAGTAAAATGTATCATAATTGTAAATAGTTTTGTAATTAGCATAATACGTGTTAGTACATACACAGTACAAGTAAACGTCACACAACACAAATGTATTACAATATAAGCACAAAATGCACAAATATATTACAATACAAGTACAAAATGCACAAATATTATGGTGATCGATTTAGATGAACCACGCTACCTTCCTCAGACCAGATGGATTCACAAAAGAATGGAAAATGGTGTTCTACAACTCAATTTATAGTTCTATGATCACGTGACCCATTAGCTGGAATCGTCAAAATGGCGGCTGCTGCAATACTATTGGTTAATCCCTATTGGCTGTTACTTCTGTTCTTTTAATAGCTGAAAATACATTATTAAAAACTATTTCGGAATCAAAATTATCCTGTTCATTCATTAATTTATCACGATCTTTACATTTTTCTTTAAAAACAAATAATTCTTCCCAAATATTCATAATACGACCCTTCTTAAAAACTTTTAGAATATCTACATTTTCATCTATTTTATTCAAACAGTGAATAACATTCAATGTATCATAATTTGAACTCTTAAAATAAACATAAGCTTGCTGAATTAGGAATATAATATTTTATGGAATTGCACGATCTATTTAAGTATAAAATAAATGAGGATGTATTTCATATTGCGGTATTGAAAAACCTTTAAATTATAATAAGTTAAAAACAAAAAAAAAATGTGACAAATAACACATACTGTTTGGTAATTTATAAATTACAAATAAATAGTATATAGTTTGAGAATTGTTTTACTCAAAACTATCAGGGATATCAATAATTTGGCCCGGAATCGGGTTTTTTTCGGAAGTGCTCTACATATAAATGGTGTAAGTTTTGTATTTTAATCACTGTAAAGTGTGGATGTATGTAAGTTATAAATCTAGTCATGATATTCGACTGAATATGACGGTTACGATAAACTTATAAAATAATAAATAGAACACCAGGCATGTTCGGGGTATGATCGTGATTGCATTGCGGCGGGAAGACTGCACTTTACTGCTGTGGCCAGACGAACCTGTTCAACGTCGCAATAATGGCTCTGACACACAAACCAATCAACTCGTTTCATCACGACTCCACAAACAAATAAAACTATAACTACATTACATTATTGATGGCATATATTTATCAACTTAATATAAAATACTGATTTTTCACTTAAAATCTTTTAGTTACCTTCTGTAATGTTTTCAATTAAATAACGTTGTTTCGATTATGAAATGTTATAAATGTTACTATACTTCTTAAACAATTACCATGCATTTCTATTTTTAAGAAAGGGTGACAGTAATTATTTACTCTGTGTTTCTTTTCTTGATATCTAGTAAATAATCTACTAGAGATCTACTAACTAAACCACCGTACTCAAATGGGTGGGTAGGAGGGTCGTCACCAACGTACCTGTATGGTTGGGGGGAGGGTCATTAATTCAGTGCGTATATGGGTGGGTGTACGGTAATTAACTCCGTACGTGTAAGGGTGGGTTTGAGGGTCATTACTTCCGTACGTGTAAGGGTGGGTTTAAGGGTCATTACCACCGTACGTGTATGGGTGAGTGTGAGTGTCATTACCTCCGTTCGTGTTAAAGTGGGTTTGAGTGTCATTATTTCCGTACGTTTAAGGGTGGGTTTAAGGGTAATTCATTTCGTACGTTTAAGGGTTGGTTTGAGGGTCATTACCTCCGTAAGTGTAAGGGTGGGTTTGAGGGTCATTACTTACGTACGTGTAAGAGAGGGTTTGAGGGTCATTACCACCGTACATGTACAGCCTACCTCTTAGCGTATCTTCTTACTAGAAATTTTGATTTTATAATCTCAAAAATCTTTTTATCTTGAAATCGTAATGATGATAAAATCAAATAAATAATAGATGTTTATAAGGACATATAATAATTAATTTTCCATAACATCAATTACTGAGGACGGTTAAAAAAACGTCTTGCTATTCAGTCCTTAAGAGATGTCCGTTGGGTTAACGAAGAGTAAACCCTCGCTAAATACACGTTCATGAAGTGATTTATTACTTTATCCCAATTCCATCACTTCTAAAGCGCTTCTTTTTGGAGTAAAACCACAGCTCAATGTATAATGCATGTTTTGTAAAAACCTTCCCTATTTCTAAGAGCAGGCTGTGTCCCTATATGATGTGATAAACATGGCTGTGTTACAAGAATCTTTATTCTTCATTCCGTACGAAGGTGTTACCCAGGTGTGCACACACTCTAATCACTGCCTATTCAATACCATAGTTCAATACACAATAAATGGTGGTGTGATAAACATGGCTTTGTTACAAGAATCTTTAATATTCATTCCAAGCGAAGGTGTTACCCAGGTGTGCACACACACTAATCACTGCCTCCTATCCAATACCACAGTTCCACACACAATAAATGGTGGTGTGATAAACATGGCTGTGTTACAGCAATCTTTAATATTCATTCCAAGCGAAGGTGTTACCCAGGTGTGCACACATACTAATAACTGCATATTCAATACCACAGTTCCATACACAATAAATGGTGGTGTGATAAACATGGCTTTGTTACAAGAATCTTTAATGTTCATTCCATGCGAAGGTGTTACTCAGGTGTGCACACACACTAATCACTGCCTATTAAATACCACAGTTCCACACACAATAAATGGTGGTGTGATAAACATGGCTTTGTTACAAGAATCTTTAATGTTCATTCCATGCGAAGGTGTTACTCAGGTGTGCACACACACTAATCACTGCCTATTCAATACCACAGTTCCACACAATAAATGGTGGTGTTATAAACATGGCTGTGTTACAAGAATCTTTATTCTTCATTCCGTACGAAGGTGTTACCCAGGTGTGCACACACTCTAATCACTGCCTATTCAATACCATAGTTCAATACACAATAAATGGTGGTGTGATAAACATGGCTTTGTTACAAGAATTGTTAATATTCATTCCATGCGAAGGTGTTACTCAGGTGTGCACACACACTAATCACTGCCTATTAAATACCACAGTTCCACACACAATAAATGGTGGTGTTATAAACATGGCTGTGTTACAACATCTTTAATATTCATTCCAAGCGAAGGTGTTAGCTAAATGTGCACATACACTAATCACTGCCTATTCAATACCACAGTTCCACACAATAAATGGTGGTGTGATAAACATGGCTGTGTTACAACAATCTTTAATATTCATTCCAAGCGAAGGTGTTAGCTAAATGTGCACACACTCTAATCACTTCCTATTCAATACCACAGTCCAATACACACATCATCTTTGCATTAGAATAGCCTTGATTGGACCTTCGAATACAATTAATTTTTATCTTATGTAACTAACTCAGAGTAGCATAATTTTGTCATTACACTTTTCTATTCTCATAACTGTTTCAATGAATAGAACTAAAAATAAAGCTATGTTGTAGGAGTCCATTAATATAAAACACAATCTTCACGTAATAACACTAATACAAGATTTAATCTTGAAAATACTGTAGGTACTACGATTTTTATAAATATTAAGTTAGTTCATAAATATACAAGAGTGTATCTGTGGGCATTTATGTATGTATTATTGGGCTTTTAATATGGCTGATTTAACATTAACATATAAGCCCTATAGTTGTAAGCATATTATCAACTCAAGGTGAATTACTGTAACAAAATAGTGTTAATGTGGCCACGTAACTAAGACCGATCGTGTAAAACTAAATTAAACTAAAAACGAACAGTCTACAAGGGGAAATTACTGTATTTCGCGAGACGTCGTTTTGTAACGAAATGACACTTGACACAGTTAGGCATAAACTGAAATCCAAAAATATCTAACTGTGTTAATCTAGAATTGAAATTCGTATGTATACGTTTCTCTGAAAAACTACAGTTGTCAACGATTTTTGCTAGCCGTATGGATTATTCTGAATTGATCTGTTTTGATAAA
Source organism: Stictocephala bisonia (assembly GCA_035578905.1). NCBI lineage: Eukaryota > Metazoa > Arthropoda > Insecta > Hemiptera > Membracidae > Stictocephala > Stictocephala bisonia. Next base: position 208,365 of record JAQJVL010000084.1, read on the forward strand.
TTTTATAAAACTTATCTGAGCAAGTGTATGACTATATACTTAAATTTTGATAGATTTAAAGATTTATGGTTTAGTTATGTCTTATGGTGAATAATGTCGTGACAGGTAACTACGTCTCTATCGATTACAATATGTGTTATGGTATAAAAATAACACAAAAACAACATTAAAAAGTGTTCTCTTTTCCTTAATTTTATAACTAACATGATACTTTCTACAGTTATGTTTACAATCATCACAGTTTGAAAGCTCCCATAAACTTGACTCGTAAGTACAATGACAAACAAAGGGAAACCCTTCCTAACATCGTATCACTGTGTAAAGCCCTCTTGTAAAGTTAACTTTGTCTCATCAAAGTTGCTACAAGGACTGCTTGTGACATTACAACTACATAACGTAAGTACAATGACAAACAAAGGGAAACTCTTCCTTCCTAACATCGTATCACTGTGTAAAGCCTTCTTGTAAAGTTAACTTTGTCTCATCAAAGTTGCTACAAGGACTGCTTGTGACATTACAACTACATAACGCGAAAAGTAAGGAAAGGTTGGATTCGTTCACATAAAACAAGGTTTGTGTTGGATTCAAAATTTAAATAATTGCTAAACGGTAACGTAGAAAGTTTTCCTAAATCGTGACAATATGTTACAGGATATTTTTGTATAGAATCAATATGGTTTGTGTTCCTTTTTCATTCCTAATTATATAAGAAGTACGGGATACTCCTGCACGCTTCACGTAACAAGCCTATCAGTCGCTACTTTAACTCCCTAAGAATTTCAAATCAATGAGATGTAACAGAAAAAATATTTAGTAGCCCTATTGCTTATTTAACAGCTGTTTTATCATGTAAAATAGATTATACCATTTTTAATTCACACTTAATACTATAAGCAATTTTTACACCACTCTAAAATTTATAAAAGTATGTAACTGTTATACCATACGTGTTAATGTAAACACAAATTATGTATTTTATTTATTATGAACATTATTTATTTTATTAACAATATTATAACTGTAATGATAAAAAATAATTAGACCTTTTAGGGCCGTAGAGGTACTATTTTTATTTATTGTTTATTCATCCGAAATAATATTTTTAATACTATACCCACTTCAACACGTAAAATGAGCCAATCAAGCCATCTTAACTTCTTGCCAGCTCGAGACATTTTGTGGGCATCGAATATACGAGTATTATGGAATAAAACATATAGCCTATATCCCAACATACATATATACAGTTATTATATATATATATATATATATATATATATGTATATATATATATATATATACACATATGTTATGTATGTATATATACAAACATATTACGTAAATATTACATACATACATATTATATGTATACATTTCACTATATTTTTATGAAAAAGAAGAGTTAATTCAAAACAAAAATGCTCGAAAGTCAGATAATTATAGCGTCCAGGATATTTGTATAAATTGATAAGGACGTAATGGTCAGTATTTGCAAACAGATACTGCGACCAGACTACGGACTGACATAACTCAGTCTGTGATTGGTTCAGAAATGGGCCATACTGCCTGGTTACCGGCCACAACCCAGAGACATAACGTCAATGTATGGCCGACCTGTGTTACACAATGACAATTGTTACAACACGGACTGTGATCAGTGAAGACATGGGCCATACTGCCTGGATACCGGCCGCAACCCGGGGACATAACGTCAACGTATGGCCGACCTGTAATACACAATGACAACTGTTACAACACGGGCTGTGATCAGTGAAGACATGGGTCATACTGCCTGGATACCGGCCGCAACCCAGAGACATAACGTCAATGTATGGCCGACCTGTGTTACACAATGACAACTGTTACAACACGGACTGTGATCAGTGAAGACATGGGCCATACTGCCTGGATACCGTCCGCAACCCGGGGACATAACGTCAATGTATGGCCGACCTGTGTTACACAATGACAACTGTTACAACACGGACTGTGATCAGTGAAGACATGGGCCATACTGCCTGGTTACCGGCCACAACCCAGAGACATAACGTCAATGTATGGCCGAACTGTGTTACACAATGACAATTGTTACAACACGGACTGTGATCAGTGAAGACATGGGCCATACTGCCTGGATACCGGCCGCAACCCGGGGACATAACGTCAACGTATGGCCGACCTGTAATACACAATGACAACTGTTACAACACGGGCTGTGATCAGTGAAGACATGGGTCATACTGCCTGGATACCGGCCGCAACCCAGAGACATAACGTCAATGTATGGCCGACCTGTGTTACACAATGACAACTGTTACAACACGGACTGTGATCAGTGAAGACATGGGCCATACTGCCTGGATACCGTCCGCAACCCGGGGACATAACGTCAATGTATGGCCGACCTGTGTTACACAATGACAACTGTTACAACACGGACTGTGATCAGTGAAGACATGGGCCATACTGCCTGGATACCGGCCGCAACCCAGAGACATAACGTCAATGTATGGCCGACCTGTAATACACAATGACAACTGTTATAACACGGGCTGTGATCAGTGAAGACATTGGCCATACTGCCTGGATACCGGCCGCAACCCGGGGACATAACGTCAACGTATGGCCGACCTGTAATACACAATGACAACTGTTACAAAACGGGCTGTGATCAGTGAAGACATGGGCCATACTGCCTGGATACCGGCCGCAACCCAGAGACATAACGTCAACGTATGGCCGACCTGTAATACACAATGACAACTGTTACAACACGGGCTGTGATCAGTGAAGACATGGGCCATACTGCCCGGATACCGGCCGCAACCCGGGGACATAACGTCAACGTATGGCCGACCTGTAATACACAATGACAACTGTTACAACACGGGCTGTGATCAGTGAAGACATGGGCCATACTGCCTGGATACCGGCCGCAACCCGGGGACATAACGTCAACGTATGGCCGACCTGTAATACTCAATGACAACTGTTACAACACGGACTGTGATCAGTGAAGACATGGGCCATACTGCCTGGATACCGGCCGCAACCCGGGGACATAACGTCAACGTATGGCCGACCTGTAATACACAATGACAACTGTTACAACACGGCCTGTGATCAGTGAAGACATGGGCCATACTGCCTGGATACCGGCCGCAACCCGGGGACATAACGTCAACGTATGGCCGACCTGTAATACACTAAAATAGGTATAGTTTACCTTCACGTCAAACAGTTCACAGTGTGGATGGTGAGAATACCAACTACATGTTTCGCCGTAAATACGGCATCTTCAGGTTAAAGAACATAAAAGATAAATAAGTCCCATTGGGATGCGTCACAAATTAATTAAAAAACACAGTTTACACACGGAAACATAAAACATTGAAACTTTTGGTAGGCCTACCACTCACATTTCACGGTCCACGGCGTGATCCGGAAGCAGACTGGAAACAATTCAATTATGTTACTGCTTCCGGATCACGCCGTGGACCGTGAAATGTGTGTGGTAGGCCTACCAAAAGTTTCAATGTTTTATGTTTCCGTGTGTAAACTGTGTTTTTTAATTAATTTGTGACGCATCCCAATGGGACATTTTTTATCTTTTATGTTCTTTAACCTGAAGATGCCGTATTTACGGCGAAACATGTAGTTGGTATTCTCACCATTCACACTGTGAACTGTTTGACGTGAAGGTAAAGTATACCTATTTTAGTCTAATTACAACAGTTCAGGGGCTACAAAATGGATTTTTACTGTAATACACAATGACAACTGTTACAACACGGACTGTGATCAGTGAAGACATAGGCCATACGAACCCGGGGACATAACGTCAACGTATGGCCGACCTGTAATACACAATGACAACTGTTATAACACGGGCTGTGATCAGTGAAGACATGGGCCATACTGCCTGGATACCGGCCGCAACCCGGGGACATAACGTCAACGTATAGCCGACCTGTAATACACAATGACAACTGTTACAACACGGGCTGTGATCAGTGAAGACATGGGCCATACTGCCTGGATACCGTCCGCAACCCGGGGACATAACGTCAATGTATGGCCGACCTGTGTTACACAATGACAACTGTTATAACACGGGCTGTGATCAGTGAAGACATGGGCCATACTGCCTGGATACCGGCCGCAACCCGGGGACATAACGTCAACGTATGCCCGACCTGTAATACACAATGACAACTGTTACAACACGGACTGTGATCAGTGAAGACATGGGCCATACTGCCTGGATACCGGCCGCAAGCCGGGGACATAACGTCAACGTATGGCCGACCTGTAATACACAATGACAACTGTTACAACACGGGCTGTGATCAGTGAAGACATGGACCATACTGCTTGGATACCGGCCGCAACCCGGGGACATAACGTCAACGTATGGCCGACCTGTAATACACAATGACAACTGTTACAACACGGACTGTGATCAGCGAAGACATGGGCCATACTGCCTGGATACCGGCCGCAACCCAGAGACATAACGTCAACGTATGGCTGACCTGTAATACACAATGACAACTGTTACAACACGGGCTGTGATCAGTGAAGACATGGCCCATACTGCCTGGATACCGGCCGCAACCCGGGGACATAACGTCAACATATGGCCGACCTGTAATACACAATGACAACTGTTATAACACGGGCTGTGATCAGTGAAGACATGGGCCATACTGCCTGGATACCGGCCGCAACCCGGGGACATAACGTCAACGTATGGCCGACCTGTAATACACAATGACAACTGTTACAACACGGACTGTGATCAGTGAAGACATGGGCCATACTGCCTGGATACCGGCCGCAACCCAGAGACATAACGTCAACGTATGGCCGACCTGTAATACACAATGACAACTGTTACAACACGGGCTGTGATCAGTGAAGACATGGGCCATACTGCCTGGATACCGGCCGCAACCCGGGGACATAACGTCAACGTATGGCCGACCTGTAATACACAATGACAACTGTTATAACACGGGCTGTGATCAGTGAAGACATGGGCCATACTGCCTGGATACCGGCCGCAACCCGGGGACATAACGTCAACGTATGGCCGACCTGTATTACACAATGACAACTGTTACAACACGGGCTGTGATCAGTGAAGACATGGGCCATACTGCCTGGATACCGGCCACAACCCAGAGACATAACGTCAATGTATGGCCGACCTGTGTTACACAATGACAACTGTTACAACACGGACTGTGATCAGTGAAGACATGGGCCATACTGCCTGGATACCGGCCGCAACCCGGGGACATAACGTCAACGTATGGCCGACCTGTAATACACAATGACAACTGTTACAACACGGGCTGTGATCAGTGAAGACATGGGCCATACTGCCTGGATACCAGCCGCAACCCGGGGACATAACGTCAACGTATGGCCGACCTGTAATACACAATGACAACTGTTACAACACGGGCTGTGATCAGTGAAGACATGGGCCATACTGCCTGGATACCGGCCGCAACCCGGGGACATAACGTCAACGTATGGCCGACCTGTAATACACAATGACAACTGTTACAACACGGGCTGTGATCAGTGAAGACATGGGCCATACTGCCTGGATACCGGCCGCAACCCGGGGACATAACGTCAACGTATGGCCGACCTGTAATACACAATGACAACTGTTACAACACGGGCTGTGATCAGTGAAGACATGGGCCATACTGCCTGGATACCGGCCGCAACCCAGAGACATAACGTCAATGTATGGCCGACCTGTAATACACAATGACAACTGTTACAACACGGGCTGTGATCAGTGAAGACATGGGCCATACTGCCTGGATACCAGCCGCAACCCGGGGACATAACGTCAACGTATGGCCGACCTGTAATACACAATGACAACTGTTACAACACGGACTGTGATCAGTGAAGACATGGGCCATACTGCCTCGATACCGGCCGCAACCCAGAGACATAACGTCAACGTATGGCCGACCTGTAATACACAATGACAACTGTTACAACACGGGCTGTGATCAGTGAAGACATGGGCCATACTGCCTGGATACCGGCCGCAACCCGGGGACATAACGTCAATGTATGGCCGACCTGTAATACACAATGACAACTGTTACAACACGGGCTGTGATCAGTGAAGACATGGGCCATACTGCCTGGATACCAGCCGCAACCCGGGGACATAACGTCAACGTATGGCCGACCTGTAGTAAACAATGACAACTGTTACAACACGGGCTGTGATCAGTGAAGACATGGGCCATACTGCCTGGATACCAGCCGCAACCCGGGGACATAACGTCAACGTATGGCCGACCTGTAATACACAATGACAACTGTTACAACACGGGCTGTGATCAGTGAAGACATGGGCCATACTGCCTGGATACCAGCCGCAACCCGGGGACATAACGTCAACGTATGGCCGACCTGTAGTAAACAATGACAACTGTTACAACACGGGCTGTGATCAGTGAAGACATGGGCCATACTGCCTGGATACCGGCCGCAACCCAGAGACATAACGTCAATGTATGGCCGACCTGTAATACACAATGACAACTGTTACAACACGGGCTGTGATCAGTGAAGACATGGGCCATACTGCCTGGATACCAGCCGCAACCCGGGGACATAACGTCAACGTATGGCCGACCTGTAATACACAATGACAACTGTTACAACACGGACTGTGATCAGTGAAGACATGGGCCATACTGCCTGGATACCAGCCGCAACCCGGGGACATAACGTCAATGTATGGCCGACCTGTAATACACAATGACAACTGTTACAACACGGGCTGTGATCAGTGAAGACATGGGCCATACTGCCTGGATACCGGCCACAACCCGGGGACATAACGTCAACGTATGGCCGACCTGTAATACACAATGACAACTGTTACAACACGGGCTGTGATCAGTGAAGACATGGGCCATACTGCCTGGATACCAGCCGCAACCCGGGGACATAACGTCAACGTATGGCCGACCTGTATTACACAATGACAACTGTTACAACACGGGCTGTGATCAGTGAAGACATGAGCCATACTGCCTGGATACCGGCCACAACCCGGGGACATAACGTCAACGTATGGCCGACCTGTATTACACAATGACAACTGTTACAACACGGGCTGTGATCAGTGAAGACATGGGCCATACTGCCTGGATACCGGCCACAACCCAGAGACATAACGTCAATGTATGGCCGACCTGTGTTACACAATGACAACTGTTACAACACGGACTGTGATCAGTGAAGACATGGGCCATACTGCTTGGATACCGGCCACAACCCGGGGACATAACGTCAACGTATGGCCGACCTGTAATACACAATGACAACTGTTACAACACGGGCTGTGATCAGTGAAGACATGAGCCATACTGCCTGGATACCGGCTGCAACCCGGGGACATAACGTCAACGTATGGCCGACCTGTAATACACAATGACAACTGTTACAACACGGGCTGTGATCAGTGAAGAAAACTCTTTGGCTCAATTCATCCCGATTACTATTGGATGAACGGCCTTATTTCGTGGATTTCATAAACCAATATGGGTTTTAACAGCTGATCGGGATTTAAGGTGCGACAATCGTAATAAGTGTTTTAGCAATACTCTTAGTTAATATTTAACCAATCAAATTTAGAAGCATTGACTATAGAAACATGAATACTGTCTAAATGGATCCCATGAAGTCGGTTCTATGTACCATGCGATCGGTTCTTGTACTATCTTCACAGGTAGCACCAGCGGTCTCCCTATCTCTGTCTCCCTCTTCAGCACATGCTGAAGTAACTAATTCTGGGTTAATACCGTAGTTCACCAAACAGTCGCCCGAGCGCTTGTTAGAGACAATTTACCGTTAGGTATTAGCATAGACGCGTGTATACAGCAAATGTATTATTTAGTTTGTTTGTTTCTATAGTCGATGCTAGAAGTTAGCCCCTATACGTAGGTTGGATTTCATGATTTATACAGACTTGGGTGACAAAAATACCCGTGACAAGTGGGAACACAGATGAGAACCGTTATGAACTGGGCCATCAATGTATAATGGTACGTAGGTTGGGCGAGGATGATAAAATAAGGAGGTAGGGATCATCAAAAGTCAGCTGTAGCATAAGGAGAGGAGAACCAATTATTTATATTATTATTTCACATTATAATATTCCCGTCATCCGGTGATATTCTTATTGCAGCATGTCACAAACGGAACCAGTACAATTCATATACTGTAGATAAATGTAGCCATGAAATACAATTTTTTTAATTTTATCACATATTAATAATTTTCATTCTAGTTGAATAAAAAAAGTACTATAATTTTGACTAGTTTTTACTGTACACCAAATTTACACCGTTATAACTAAATAACCTGTTAATTTATCGTATTTATATTTTAATACCGGGTTTTTAATAAATGTTGCAATCTTAAATTTTTGAGAAAAACAGTTTTTATCAATTCACTGAAACGTTGTTTTCTAGGCTTCTGGATGCTGTAAAATAAAATACTTGGCCTTATTGTAATCGTTATGACATATATAGTTACGATTCATTGCTTTCATATGTGTAAGTGCAGGAAATTTATATTTATTTAAATTTATCAATTTAAAGTTATTTTTAATTTATTTAAAAACGCCGTATTTACTTACACACATAAAAGTAATTTATCGTAACTATATATGTCATAAGGATTACAACAAGACCAAGTAATTAATGTTACGACCTCTAAAAGCCAAGAAAACAAAGTTTCAGGGAATAGATTAGATGTTTTTTTCTCAAAAAGTTTAAATTCGAAAATTTACAAAACTTATAGAAAACATTCCTATGAACCTGTTATTAAAATATAAATGAAATACCTTAACGGATTTTTTTAGTAATAACGGTGTAATTTAATGTACAGCAAAAACTATTCAAAAAATTCCTGTGCTTTTTTGTTCCAACTAGGATCAAAATAATTAAAACTTGTAATACAATAAAAAATGCATATGTCATAACGTAAAATCAAACTAGGAAAACAATTGTTTGATTATATTTTTCGTAGGGCACTTAGTTTCTTAGTAAACAATTTTAATACTTGGATACACATAATGTATGCGCCGACGGTACTCAATAGTGTAAAATAGATTTATTAGTACTTATGTCAAACTGTTTGCCTTATTAAAAAATTGATTTTATATACGTACACATAGATTACTCAACCAATGCTAAATGTGTGTCTGATCATCAGCTGTGTTTGGGTCCAGTAGTTGTAGGACTAATATAGTCCCATGTAGATATATTGCAGTTCATAGCAGACCAATCAACTTGGACAACTATTTATATTAGATTAGCTATATATTTATAAGTAATAATACATAGAGTCACGGCTATTATACGTTTACTTATATTTTACAAATATAATGCCTATATACGTAAACGATATGCCAACCATCAGTATTGCAAGTTAAATTATTATCACAAAAATATATAAACAATTTGACGTCTAAAACATGAAAAATCAAACTTTATTTAACAATTATGATTTGATAATAGAACTCTGGATTAAATTATTACTTAAGAATATATATCTCATTTGACAGAAATATTTTTCCAGCAATTCGGTTAGTTAGTGAGATTTGCTACTATAGCTAGTTTAAACCGCATTACACAGGACTTCACAAGCGTTCCAATATGGACCACAAAACTGCTTATACCTAACTTGAGACACAACATCAGATGAGAAATATATCTGTGTGCTCATAAATAAACGGTAGAAATGTAGCTCGGAAATAGAATGTCAGACATCTCATAGTTTAAAAAACTCGTAATTAATGTTAATTAATTTATCATAGTCGTATTCATTTCTTTTCTCATTATGCGTGCTGTATTTATATCAAAACAAACGAAAGTATAAGTTTTTTAGAAACCATTGGTAAATACATATATTTAATATCACATAAGGCAATACAAATTTAATATTTAAACTATTTTATTAAATAATTACTATCGGATGTAAATTATAACGCAATGTCCAATTGTTTATAAATGAAGATAATTATATATATATATATATATATATATATATATATATTTACAACATTTATTTATAACAAAAACTAAGTTCCTGTGTTCTAAGCTGTGTCTGTTTTCATCTTTTTCTTGTACTGTAATAACATTTTTTATTTTTTTATTTACAGTCTGTTGGTTATAGTTTAGCAATAAGTAAATGTGATGTTAATTAAAAAAAATAACATTGTATGGCACACGTCCAACTTAATGGACAATCCTTTGTAAATACTCAAATACATTTTAGGAAAGATCTAATACATCAAGTATTTTAAGTCTACAGACGCTATAATTATTGTCTGTTAAAGAGTTAGGGCAAAACGATGAGGACGATTGTTAACTTTTCTAAACATTTACTGCCAACTTTAGAAATGTCGGACTAGACGAAAAGGGCGTTTGATTGTTGATGGATGATGGAAGCGGTGTGCATTGAACAGAAGGTGGCGTTACACCTTGATAAGTCCATTGCAACACGGATAACACTTCGGCACCTACTGTTCATCAAACACATGTCAGAACCAATAAGCTCAACTTTCATTATAAAAAACGGATGTGATAGTTTAATTAAGTGTTGTCCATGTAATTTGTAGTATTCAATGATGTGTTCGTTTCTTTTTTCATCTAAGTTAGGTAAACGGTAAATTATGAGCTTATTGTAGTAGCACGACATATCTTAAGCGGCTGTTTCATTACTAAAAACTAAAGCTTCCAAACGTTTCGCCCATGCTGTGATGTGGCAACTCAGTGGTATCCGTGAGGCTCAGGAACTGAGACTCAGTGATATAGGGATATTACTGAGTGGCCACATCACATGTGCGAAGCGTTTGGTGATGTAAATACACGTACTGTAAACGATCGTTGCTGGAGGTTTACTTTTTAGTAAGTACAATATATCGACAATTTATGAATAAGAAAATGAATATTACGTTACATATTATTTACGTTTACATATTTGCCTTAATACATCCCTTTTCAGCAGACACTGATATATAAAAAAAAAAAAGCAAAAGCTGAAACTGTTCTTTTTTATATGAAATCTCATGTATACTAAGATGATTGAACCATCATCAAAGAGTATAACAATGTTGTATGACGAAATTCATTTAAGTTACACCTTAAATGCCAGACTACGATCTGCTTAGTTGGTAGGAAAAATGTTTACGTACATTTTCGTGAAAAATCGTTTACCGGATATAGAGTGAGACAGTATTTTCTCTTCGTCTATTCAATGAGATACTTCCATCAACCTATCAATAGTAGCTCAATACATAGATCAGATGTGCAGTTGATTGTTCAGTATTGTTCTATTGTGCACCTCCATTAGACGCCTTGTGTGACTGTACAATGTAAACACCTTACAACTGAATGGTACACATCGACTAGAATACCGATTGTACCGACTGATTTCTAAGCTAGTACTAATTACTTATAAATATTTTATTACCTCAATAAGATAATAATGTTTATTTACCAAACTTTAATTAAACTGAAATTAAAAAGAATACATTTATAGATAACAAGACACAACTACTACCTTTTGGTTATTAAGTGTTTGATAAATCTGAATAAACTAAATAATATTGACTTTTGGAAATATAACGTAGAGATCAACAACGATGCACGTTCTCATCTATATTTATAAAAGAGGATGTTTGTATATATATATATATATATATATATATATATATATATATATAGGCTATATATATAAATATATATATATATATATCTATATTTATAAAAGAGGATGTTTGTATATATATAAATATATATGTTTGAAGTTTATGCGCTGCCAAACCATCCAACCGATCGCCATGAAACTTTAGGATGTTATCCTGTATGCTCCCGAGATGGTTTCTGTGAAGTTTGATGCAGATCCGTCCACAGGGTCCCGCCCCACGGGCTCCTAAAGATCCCATGTTATTCAAATGGAGAATCTGAATTGTTTACAAAAAACATATGACTGTGCGGTTTAATGTAGTTTCACATGCCATAAGGAGATTTAAGTTCTCACAACAACAGTACTGTATATGTTTTGATTTATTGTAGTTCTACATTTCACCTTGAGAGTGTAGCACACACTACTTTTACTTGATCAGGTGATCTGTATTTGGTGTTAACCTTTTTTCCTCGGTAATTGAAACATGTGGTGAAATGTGAAAATAAAAAATAAATAATTTGTTTTGCAGTTTACTTTTTATGACATGCCTCCTAAAAAAATCTAATATTGGTAGAAGAAACAAAAATGCTTGAATTCTTTCAGCTATTAGGTTCTAAATCAAACTCAATATTATGACCGGCGAAGCGGGCGGGTACAGCTAGTATATATATATATATATATATATATATATATATATATATATATATATATATATATATATATATATATGTTTGAAGTTTATGCACTGCCAAACCATCCAACCGATCGCCATGAAACTTTAGGATGTTGTCCTGTATGCTCCCGAGATGGTTTCTGTGAAGTTTGATGCAGATCCGTCCACAGGGTCCCGCCCCACGGGCTCCTAAAGATCCCATGTTATTCAAATGGAGAATCTGAATTGCTTACAAAAAACATATGACTGTGTGGTTTATGTAGTTTCACATGCCATAAGCAGATTGAAGTTCTCACAACAACAGTACTGTATTTGTTTTGATTTATTGCAGTTCTACATTTCACCTTGAGAGTGTAGCACACACTACTTTTACTTGATCAGGTGATCTGTATTTGGTGTTAACCTTTTTTTCCTCAGTAATTAATATATGTGGTGAAACGTGAAAATAAAAAATAAATAATTATTTGTTTTGCAGTTTACTTTTTATGACATGCCTCCTAAAAAATCTAATATTGGTAGAAGAAGCAAAAATGCTCGAATTCTTTCAGCTATTAGGTTCTAAATCAAACTCAATATTATGACTGGCGAAGCGGGCGGGTACAGCTAGTTAAATATATTTTTATTGAGACAAATTACATTTTTACAGTACATTTACAAGACTATTTAAACGAATATTTAAAAATACATTCACTTCTATTGTAAATTAGTTATTATGAGATTCCCACATTTCGAAAACACATTCACTTCTATTGTAAATTAGTTAGTACGAGATTCCCACATTTCAAAAATATATCCACTTCACGCCCTTCACTGATGAACTCGACCATGCTGTGATAAAAATATAAATAATTTGATTAATACATTATTTAGTTAAATGATATAATTTCAAATAAAAATCTAATAGAAAACATTAACCCAGCTACAGTACAAAGCGAAATAAGTAAAATTATGTGTACTTAAATTATTATTATTATTATTAAATTACGATGTTAATGTGTAGTCAACTTAAATATAATGTTGGATGTGAATTTTGTAGTTATGATGTTATTTATGAAACATTCTTTTATTAATAATTAAAATGAAAGGTACCAATCAGTTAGTTAATAACACAGAGTAGAACATTAAAGACGGTAAGAAACTGCTAATGTTCACAGCAGCTTTCGATCTGTCCAATTTTTGAATTAATACACCAATAACAAACATTATTTACATTCTAATTATTTTCCTAGAGTGATCGAATCATTATTTTTTTTTATTAACATATAAAATGAACTATCATAATTTTGTTTATAATTTGAACAACACGTTTTTCCGTAAAAAAAAGACCAGAGAATAATAGGACTGGCTTTGTTGTACTCGTTACTACAAAGTTTCCTGAATAATTATTGTAATGTAATACGTTAAAAGCGTTAGAGAGTACAAAAAACGCAATAAATACGTTGAATCTGCACAAAAAAAGTACAAACAAGAGGAAGATATAGAAAAAAAAACTTCTTCTCGCTTGTTAAAACCCTACTGCTAACATAGAATTGCTCCCGTATAAGCAATATCTACGTTTAACGTACAGTACTAAAACTTGCGTAGTAAAGGATTAGGAAATAAAAAAAAAATAAAATACATGGTTCTGAAAAATAATTAAGTACACAACTGACGGCTGTGCAAAAAAAAAAAAAAATTCGATGAATATAGTAAGACAACGAATATATGTTATATTTAATTACTATACAATTGAAATGCATAAACCTTATAATATTATTGAAACGAACCTCACTTTTATCTTAAGTATTGTAAATTAGTAATCTCTAAACAGTGATCTGTATTTATTTGAAGCCCCGGCCACATTTTATAAATTCGTTTAAAAACTTCAAGAACGAAAGCTACTTATACTAACGAGATCCCTGACAAGTAAGGCAGGTACTGTATGTTAATAACGAAATAATTTTTATAAACTGGCATTGTCTTGTGTCTTGAAAAGAGTTTCCAAATACTACACCCTTTGAGTGGCTTCCATTATAATTATTTAGTTTTTAACACTACTATAGTTTTGGTGCGTTCTAACTTGTTGATTTACTAACATTGGACACCTAATTCTTGATTATTGTCATTTCAAGCGACACGTAATAAATGATTTTAAATTTTTTGTTGTGGTATAAAGAACTATATTCCCCATACATTACATGATAACCTCTATAGTTTCATAATTCTATATTTTTATTTATGAAGTTTTGACTAATTATTGCCATAATTTATTTATTTAAGTAACGAAACGAACTAACCTGTTTTGAAAAGTATTATATTCAACTGATTTCATATAAAATTGAAGCGTAAAATATTATTAAGTATGTAGTTATTGTATATAAAGATAAACACTACATATCCAGGTAATTTTTGATTAAGGTAAGGTATAAATGGATTGAGTATGTTGCACAAACTTCAAAATGAACTAAACTCAAAAATTCCACAAACTGAAGCATGCAAGGGAAGGGTGATGTTATTAAAGTTGTATTGGTCTTCTGGTATAAAATTCCTCGTTCGAGTTCTACTCGCTCTAAAACGTCCTCCACTTAAATCTAGTACACTTCTGTCAGCACGAGGCTGTACCATCTATTGTTGTGAATAATTCTAGACGCTGTTAAGGACTGTCTAATCACGAATACAGGTTCTTACAGCATAAGACATGAAAACTTCATCTTGTAAGTTGTTTACAGTTTTGTAGGTATTTTAACCGTATGTACCACATTGAACATATGTACCATATAAATATTTAAATATTGTAAAAACCAAAGCACATTATTAAGAAAATTTACAGACCATTATCCAACACTTTTATTCATCTTTTATTTTGAGTCAAGGAACGCATTTAATTATTGTTGTATTACTGTATTATTTAAAATACAGTAATACTACAGTATTAAACATACAGTAATACTGTAGTATTACTGTATGTTTAAAGATTGCTGTATTACTGTGTAACGGATAGTCGTCCTCAATCTGCCCTTCCCGTATACACAATCGCAGTATAACTGTGTAACGGATAGTCGTCCTCAATCTGTCCTTCCCGTATACACGATCGCTGTATTACTGTGTAACGGATAGTCGTCCTCAGTCTGCCCTTCCCGTATACACGATCGCAGTATTACCGTGTAACGGATAGTCGTCCTCAAGTACCAACAACTCACATCTCTTGTAGTTCATTTATTGGGGCTTCCACATTGGCACAAGAGCGCTCCAACGGCAAGTGTTGGAACTACGAGGAGGTTTGCACTGCTACGACCTATGGCATGATGATAACTTTAGCGACGCTTGCATGGTTGTCATAGTTCATTTCTTTTTCTGCGCCTGTCTAATAGCCTGGTTGTTTGAATGTGAAATTGTTTGTGGCTGAACATTTTAAGATCATGGATTTTCTTTCCGTTTATATTGCTTTAGACATGTATATATCTTTTTGTTTATAGATTGTTGTAACTTGCCAGATGCAGCGTGCTCGTGGCAACACTGCGCGTCAGAACTTCACTCCACCGCCACTAAGTAGGCTCATGTCAAGTCGGAAGATTAATTAAATCAACTATAGATGTCTGCCTTGGATGTAATTTCTGTTGGGAGATAAATTCTGTTATCGTTTAGTGTGTAACTTTGTTGTAACAATACTTTGAGACTATGAAAAAGCAAAATATATTTATGAAAATATGTTCTTTCAAAATACAAAAAAAACCTCCTAGAAAACCCTAAACCAAAATGAAATCAAGAAGAAAAATCAGAAATCCCCAAATTAATTGTGATGATTGAGATAAAGTATACATTGGTTAAACAAAATGAAAAGTTAAGACAGATTCAAAGAACACAAAGTAAGTTTGATAAATATGGCCAACTGAAAAATCAGCAATCAATGATGAAGTTTGAAGTATTAAAAGAAGTTCGTAGTGATATAAACTGTATTTAGACTATTCTAAAACTGTCAAAGTAAAAATATTGTTGGTTGGAAAAATTGAATCAATACCCATTAAAGAATTTCTTAATGAGTATAGTATAGTTCCACATATCTATAACATTAATATTCGTATTTAAAAATTAACTTAATTTATATTTTTAATCTAAAATATTTTATGAAATTACAATATTTTGTAAACACGCTTTTCAAATTGTTGTCAACTGAATATGCCTGCCTTGTAGGTGAATATATTCGATACACCTACAAGGTAGGCACACAATATATTGGTATTACTGAGTATTTTCCAAATTATTTTAATATAAATGGATGGGATAATGACCTAACTATCCATTACATTACAACCCAACAACGCCATAATAACTACTGACCCATTTAACTGTACAATGAGAAGCTGTTACAAATCACAAGCAGCACTACACAGATAAGTCATAGCTTGTTATCTTCTAAACAATCAATTAACATAATGAATTTAACGTTAGATCGACTCAAGAACACCTTATTGATGAGCATGGTTTTAGATAAGTTATTAACGTATTACGTAAATACACTACGATAAGAAAGGTTTAATACTGATAAAAAAATAAAATAAACATATAACGAATACAGAATACGTGCCAGCCGAATATTAAATATCAGAAAAACTAAATACGCTTTAATATTGTTATTGATAGTATTTCTGTCGCTGGTTTGTTTGTTGACATATTTACATAATAAGGCTGTGTCAGCAAGTATTTTACGAGTGTCGAATTCAAACAAAAATAAATGTTCAATGATTTATAAACATATTATTTGTAATGTTTGAGGTTACAATGATGCAATGGTCATCACTCAAGTAAGATACAAAAGTAATAAACATATAAAACAAGAATGCATAAAATAAGGACGACACAAAGAGGGAAACGAAATTCAATTGAATAAGACGATAGTCTTTAGAAATATGTTCAAACGACTCTTCTTATGGTCCTCTGAAGACTTCATACTTGAGACGATGATATCTTTCTTAAACTTCTAAAAGGCTATTTCTGAACAAAGCTGGTTCTACATGCAATTTATTTGTAGTGCCGTATGTAAAAATAAGTGATGGAAAAGCCTTTATGGATTCAAACAGCCGACAGAAAATAATTATCTAATATATTGACTAGTTTCGTATATTATAAGTGCATTTTTACACACGCACTGTATAAAAATTAAACATGCACTCATTACATCTTTTCATCTATAAATGAAATTAACGTTAAGACGCATAAACCTAATTATACTAACACCGTAAAAACCTACCTCTATTTGAAATACAACGAATTGATTGAATCACTGTTTGTGCATTTCTGGCCATTTTAAGAGGCGGCCGGAGTCAGAGAAAATAACACGGGAAGCGTCACATTACACCAGTAGGCGCTGCCGTCTGTCAAGGTCGCTCTCACCCTCAGCCCCTAGGAAATGGCGAGAGGTGCTGTCAGACGTAGGTTTGCCGGTATTGTACAAGACTAGTGAAGAGGAGCTTGGTCGAGTTGAGTTTTCATGCGCGTGCACAAAATATTTGTAACGTCAACGTTACAGAGCGTATTATAACACCTTAATACGTGTCAGACACTCCGGTGGTTATACATACACGCGTTACTTTCCTTTGGCCATCATTTTTATTTCCGTTAACTACTAACTCTTACAGTACAAAATTTACATAATTAACAATTTTCTACAGAATATTTCTAGTCAAAACACTAACAAATCAGTAAGTGAGACATTTTTTTTTAATTTTATGATCAGGAATATTTAAATTGCTTAGAATTTTTAGAACAACAATTGCTCTAAACTTTTTATTTCAAGATATATTCTGTAGGGTTTCTTGGATACATCGTATTATAAGTTCAAAGAGTTTACGAACAATATTAAAGTAACATTCTGTTATTCAGAACTCTAAATATCTTTATTAAAGACAGAAAATATCTGTATAATTACATAACATTTACATATTTTGAAATTACAATAAATTAATATTTAGCATCTTGCAAATATTATACAAATACTGTATACAAACCTATAACGGTTGCAACTCTAACAAGGCCAGAACATTGTTTATATAAAAATATATTATAATTCGATTTGTATTGGGAATGGCATTACTACCTAAAAGTAAATTTCAACTCCTTAGTGATAGTTGAATACAGTACACTACCCTCACCAGGTCCAGGAATACGGGGTTAGTGAATCTATGGTATGCCCTTTGGACCCGTCGGAAGATACCGAGACGATACAGTAAACATTACTCGCACTAAGTCCAGGAATACGGGGTTAGTGAATCTACGGTATGCCCTGTGGACCTGTCGGAAGGTACCGAGACGATACAGTACATTACCCCCACTAGGTCCAGAAATACGGGGTTAGTGAATCTACGGTATACTCTGTGGACCTGTCGAAAGGTTCCGAGACGGTACAGTACATTACCCCAACCAGGTCCAGGAATATGGGGTTAGTGAATCTACGGTATCCCCTGTGGACCTGTCGGAGGTACCGAGACGATACAGTAAACATTACCCGCACTAGGTCCAGGAATACGGGGTTAGTGAATCTACGGTATGCCCTGTGGACCTGTCGGAAGGTACCGAGACGATACAGTAAACATTACTCGCACTAAGTCCAGGAATACGGGGTTAGTGAATCTACGGTATGCCCTGTGGACCTGTCGGAAGGTACCGAGACGATACAGTACATTACCCCCACTAGGTCCAGAAATACGGGGTTAGTGAATCTACGGTATGCCCTGTGGACCTGTCGGAAGGTACCGAGACGATACAGTAAACATTACCCGCACCAGGTCCAGGAATACGGGGTTAGTGAATCTACGGTATGCCCTGTGGACCTGTCAGAAGGTACCGAGACGGTACAGTACATTACCCTCACCAAGGTCCTGGAATACGGGGTAAGTGAATCTACGGTATGCCCTGTGGACTTGTCGGAAGCTAAAGAGACGTTACAGTACATTACCCTTACTCAGGTCCAGTAATACGGGGTAAGTGAATCTACGGTATGCCCTGTGGACCTATCGGAAGCTAAAGAGACAGTACAGTACATTACCCTCACCAAGGTCCTGGAATACGGGGTAAGTGAATCTACGGTATGCCCTGTGGACATGTCGGAAGCTAAAGAGACGGTACAGTACGTTACCCTCACCCAGGTCCTGGAATACTGGGTTAGTGAATCTACGGTATGCCCTGTGGACCTGTCGGAAGCTAAAGAGACGGTACAGTACATTACTCTCACCCAGGTCCTGGAATATGGGGTAAGTGAATCTACGGTATGCCCTGAGGACCTGTCGGAAGATACCGAGACGGTACAGTACATTACCCCAACCAGGTCCAGGGATATGGGGTAAGTGAAACTACAGTATACCCTGTGGACCTGTCGGAAGGTACCGAGACGGTACAGTACATTACCCCAACCAGGTCCAGGAATATGGGGTAAGTGAATCTACAGTATGCCCTGTGGACCTGTCGGAAGGTAAGGTGATGATACAGAAATTGTATATTTAAAAAGTGAAACTGCCAGACTATTATATACATTTGCAAACAAATTATTTACAATATACCCTAACATATCTTATTTAGAACTACATACTTACTATTTTTTAATGAACTTACAATATTACAGATACTCAAAATATAATGTAAAATATAGATACAATTTAAAACAAAGTATTTACAATATGATAATGAACTTATAGAAAGTTTCTAATTTGTCGTTTATCAGTTTCTATTTCAGTTTGTTCTGACCTTCTTCATTGTAGTAGGGATTACGAATTTTCATTGATCTTGGGTGTCTAGGATCAATTATTTCTGTATTTCTGAAAGAATGAAATTGTTATCAAACTTATCTAGTTTACAGATCATGTTATTCATCCAGAAGCCATAAATTTCTTTAAATCCTTTTGGAGTCCAAAAAACAAATTTGCAATAATTTCATATTGTTATGTTCAGCTGCCCTTAAGTTTGGAAGTTGCAGTTGTATTTTTTTTTCTTTTTTCAGATTTTCTATTGGACTGTGTTTAGTTACTAACCAGAAACATTTATTTTTTAGAAATAGTGGATTTCCACTCGTATTCATAAAATACTACTACTCATGTATTTTATAAACGAACTCCGTTGATGAAGTTTGTCAGCGCACAGACGAAACGTTTCTAAAACATCAAGTTTCGTGTGATTTTAACCAAAATAATGCTATTTATTTTATAAATAAACTGCATTATGGTAATACTTTTTACATGCAACCTAACTAAAACGTTTTAAGAGCCACATGTAATAAAATGTTTTTGAGCGGTATTAAGTAGTAGTAATTTTATATCTACAATCTTGGTCTTCTGGATCCGACCGAGTCAAAGGATTTACATTATATACACTGGCCGACGTTACATGCTGCTCGTTGAGTACACCCTTCAACTGAGTCCACAACTCTACATAACCCTATGACGCTGTCGGATCCAGAAGACTAACATTATAGCTATAATTGTCACGACCGTGGAAGCTTATCCACGAAGTAATAATTTTCATTTCATTTAAGTTTGCTTGGCTATTCACCATATATTAAAATATTTCAAACTTGGGCGATAAGGGGGCAGACTGTGTGTTTTAGTAGTGTTTTTCTTGTCTACCGTCCTGTTTAAAGTAATGCAAAATTTACAATTCGTTTATTTAAACGTGGTGAGAAAAGCTATATGCATTTTTATATCTTTTTACTATGTCAGATAAGAATGGTGTTTTATTGGTCGCACGGCAGTAACTAAGCGAGTCTCGTTTTCGAAACTTCGTCAAAACATAAACGAATCTCACTCACTATGCGGTGGCTATTGACACTTGTGACTCAAATCTTTAGAATGCCGTCGCACTACTCTCTGGCTTTGTTTCGTACAGCTGAGATTATTTTTTTAATGATTTAATATTTTTAAAATTTAATTTAATTTTATTTGTCTCATTCTTAGTTTCATATTTTTACAAGCCAATGTTAGATATAGTTATTATTTGTCTTTTTAACATGTTTATTGGTATTGTTGAGATAATTATTTACCCTTTTTGGTTTAATGGCATTTATTTTATTGAATGTATATGTATGATAAGAGTAGAAGCAATATTATCTTTTTTTATTATTATTAAATGTATAAGATAAGATTGCTTCTCCTCTTATCATGAGTAAACAAATACGTACCACCTGTAATATAAACACTGATGCCGTCAACTTCTTTTCCTCACGCAGATAACAGTTTATTTAAGGTGACCCCTATTTACTAGAAACCTATGCCCCAGACCGCTCCCTCAAGTTTCACAGCCAAAAGTGCCAGCGGCAGCCGGATTCGAACTGGCGACCCTTGGCATCCGACACTAACGCTATCCATGTGATTTGTGGTGAACTACCACAGTAAACTCCTGTTATGTACAGAGCAGAGGTGTGGGATAAGTAATTTTTAAATATTTTTAAAAATTGAAAGAAAAAAATCTATTCATTAAGGAGACAAAAAATATATTGATGTTTCGAAACATGTAATTATGTACGTTTTATTTTATCAAGATCAACTATAAATAGTCAACGAAAGATGTTATTTTTCAATGGGAAAAAACGAATTTTCAAATATCTTAGAACTTAAGCTTAAGCGGCCGGTGTCATAACTAGAATCTACATTTTCCAGTGACAGCCACATCAAGGTACTATCTACAATATTTACAAGATAACCAGACATTTCGCCCATACTGTGATGTGGCATCCTCAGTCTCAGAGAAACCACTGAGGATGTCACATCACAGTATGGGCGAAATGTCTGGTTATCTTGTAAATATTGTAGATAGTACCTTGATGTGGTTGTCACTGGAAAATGTAGATTCTAGTTATGACACCGGCCGCTTAAGCCTAAGTTCTAAGATATTTGAAAATTCGTTTTCCCCATTGAAAAATAACATCTTTCATTGACTATTTATAGTTGATCCTGATAAAATAAAGCATACTTATTGTAGATAGTACCGGTTGTCACCGGAAAATGTAGATTCTAGTTATTTCAAATGTATATTTTATTTTTAGGGATACTAATAATCATATATTAATAGTTACTAAACAAAAGCGTATTTTTAGTTTTGACTCCCTATTGTGTTATTTTTTACAATATTTGTATGACAGAGCTACAAATACAATTATTATTTGTCGGTCCATGCTAAACCAGTCAGTAGGGCTAGCGAGGTTCGGCCTTACTCCGGCCGCCTCTTAACCGCCTAGCACCATATCACAGAAGAAACGACAGACAGGACGAATAACTTGTTAGACGGACAGAAGGAAATGAATTGGTGACAATGTACACACCCCTCATAAAAATTAATGTATGGCCGAGGAAGAAGTTTACTCACAGTGAGAAACAGAGCCGAGGTTGGGATGAGTAGAAGAGGATGAGGGTCAATATCTCTTCTACTTGGTGACAAGGGTATAGGAACCTACAAATGACCTGGAGTCTCTCCAGCCGGAAGCAACATTTGCTTCGTTTAGTAATAAATAAACTTGCCATACCACAGCTGGGCTGCGATAGATTGGACCGGGCAACCATAAAACGCTTGTGGAAGGGTCTTTCAGGACTCCGGAATAGCCATCCTAGTCAGAATCTTCAACTAATGGGAACCCAGTGAAGCTGAAAGAAGATTGGACACTACTTCAGGGCAGCAATCTTCACCAGTGACTCAGAAGAACTGTTTTGGGATAGAACAGCCAGAGTAGTGTCACGGATCATGCCACAGGTCTCTTTACCTGCTGCAAGAAAACTAGAGTAAGTCCAAGAATGCCTAAGACTAGGCTAAACAATGTTATGCATCAAAGCACATATATAAGTAATAGGCCCTATCTATATTATTACTTATATATGTATACAAAGGCCATCTACATACTTAAAGATACTAACTATGTATGTATGAAGTAATATTTACATAACACGATTGTAGTAAATGATTAGTAATCCTAATTGTAACCATTTATACAATATATTTCACGATGAAATCAATACGTTTTAAGTAAAAAATTTGAATCCATAAAATTAAGTATTTTGACATGGTTGGTTTTCATGTAACTAGTACTTTCATTATTATTTGCTGAACAAAACGAAAAACAGCTTGATGTGTCGAACATTTACCATTTAAAATAAATGCTAGTAATTACAATTTCCATATTAACATAATGTTACGTAAGAAACAAGTGAACTAAAACATTTAATTTGTATATAACAAACTCTTAACTGTTATATTCATTAGTTCCCAATCGACATGGTGCTTTATCAACTTGGGAAATGTTACGTAAATTGAATTATAACAAACATGCTTACTGAATTAATTATAAGGTGGTTTTCATTACCATATGTTAAGAACCTAACATGTTATGAGATGTAACACACTAGGGAGCATCGCATATCGTGGTATTAATACGAATCGACTCAACTAATATAATTGATGTATTATACACGAATGGCCCATTAATGAGTTGTAAAGAACTTAAAATGAACCATCGCTAACTTTAAATTGGTAGACTGATACAAATATAAATTGAAAGATTCTTTAATAATGCTCAAGTTAGTTAATTTTGCCTGCAACAACTTTTGCATTTCACTCATTAAAACTTTTCATCAAAATATATCAGGACTAATTTTCATAACTGAGCTTTATATTTAAAAAAAATTGTTTTCATATGAGAACGTAACTTGCATATTATCGTAAAGTAATGAAAAACTAAATAGGTTGTTTTATTATTAAATATTAATACACACGTGGTAACTTTGTTTGTTTTTTTTTTTTTTTTTAATTCACTCGACAGTTGACATGGGCCTACAGACCTGTGCGTCAACTTTATTCAACGAGTGAAATACCGGCCGTTGGCTCAGTGGGAATTCAAACCTTGGAACTTGCCCTCCGCAGTCCTAAGCCTTATCCACTGAGCCACCACACCGGCAATTATACTGTGAGCCTGGCAAATATAATATAACCTTACAGGAATTTAAACTTTAATAAATATTTATTTGTTATGTATGAGAACAGTTATAAGTTTTAACATCGCCAAGCATTTAAATTTTGGGAACAACTTTACACTTTACTTATTTTAATGTACCTTGGCAATGAGTTAAGACATACACAGTTATAAAACTAGATGAATACACATCTAACTAACCAGGAGGCACAGAGCACCGTACATCACAATTGGAATTCGCTTTCTCAAAAAATTGCCAAATTTAATTTGAAATGCCCCAACACCCGAGGCGTTCAAAAACTGGTCTAAATAATGTTTTATTATTATATCAATTTTAATGTGAATGGGATCATTAAATGGGATTGGGAGACCACCGATGAGGAGCCCAATGGAGATAGGGAAAATTCCCTACGTCTAGATGGAAAATTGGCAGTACATGCAGTGTTAATGTATAATATATATTGTTATCTAGTCGTCAAAGTTAGTAAGCAATCCTTGTAGTCAAGTGTATATTTAGTATGTGGGAGCAGTAATTGCATATCAATCATAAAATATTACAGTCTGATGCCTTATCGGTTGCGACATCGATAGACTTTTGCATTTTCACTTCAGAGAGTCAACTGCATTGTTATTTTTCAGTCTATTTTACTATAAAAACTCAGGCGCGATTGATTTGATTTCCATTTGATTGGTTATAAATAAATGTTAACATACTTGAATTTAATTCTATATACTGTACCATATTATTTAGCTTAAAGCAATGCGATTCCTAGTTTTTATATAGCCTGAAATAAAACACTTGTTTAAGTAAACCTTTTAATGAGTTACTGTTACTTCATATCGTACGTTGAACTGCATATGATCTTTTATTAATATGATGTAAACCACGTGAGTGGCCAAGCCAAGTAAACACGTCCGCAATGTAGAATATATGGCGAAATGTACAAAGGAGATGTAAGTACAGAAAGGGAAGTCCCCGAGGGAGTGTACGCGTCACTCACAAGGGTTTGGGTAAACTCCGCTCGGTACACCGATAGCGGCTATTGAGTGCAGAGGTCGTGACTTTTGGAAACGTATTTATACAAGAAAAATACAAAACCTTTTAAAACAGTTCTGATGATTACAACTGATATACAATATATGACAGATTATATTTCGCTTTCTCTTTAAAAAATTTAAAAGTAATATAATAATATAGTCCTGTTACAAAAGATCCTCTAAAATTGGAAAGTGGCTTTTAACAGGGGCTTAGTCATGCCAACAGGTATTGCCAGCGTGTTAGGTCAGTGGCTACGGCATGTGAAGTCCGAACTCCAACAACTGACGGTCACTAGTCAAGCCCTTGACTACGGGCGATTCACGACCGTATAAACAAGGAACTTAAAAATAATAAGTTAAAATTATGTCGACGTTGTTATGTATGTATTTGTCTACGACAGTAAATTATTTTTTACTTTTAACTTTAGGGATTAAACAAAAATGTTGTATTAGTTTGTCACAAATATTTAGAATAACTGCGTAACTTTTCAATGAAAATATTAAAAAAATTAAGGATGAAAGTACTCTAAAAGAAACTCAGTTTGAAACCAAGATAGTAAAATTAGCTCGCTTAGCTTTTGAGAAATAACCGACCAAAATCCACTGTTATTTATTATTATTGTTTATGAGAGTTGTTGTATACTTGTGTTAGTTGTACATAAGTGTAATTGTAAATATTCATTGTGTGTTTGCTATGAAGGCCTGTAGTAAATGAGATGTTATGAGTGTATGTGTGTGTATGGTTCAGTGTAAATATATGTAGTAATTGTGTGCATGTATGGTTGTTTATGGAGGTCTGTTGTAAATGTGATGTGTGTGGTATGTGTATGTGTGTGGTATGTGTATGTGTGTGAGAGCATATGCGCATGTATGGTTTAAGCGTAAATTTATGTATTGTGTCTATGACGGTTGTTATAAAGTACTGATTATAAATATAAGTACAAGAGGATAGTTCATTGTATGCTAGTTATATTTACATAATGGAGTTTAAAAATTTGTTATTTTATTTGGGAAGTGGAGACTACTGTAAAATTTTAAATACATTTCGTTCATTTTCTTATATTGGTGATTTTGTATGTATTTATCAGTGCACAAAATTTTTTTTCATTTAAATGTGTTTGCTATGTAAAATTTTACTTTAAGAGCCAACAAAATTTATTCATAAAAGAGAAGAATTATATGAGTAACAGACTGCCATAGTACCTCTTTTTATTGAAAGTAAATTTGTGCCTCTAATCAGGCATTGCCTGAGAGGACCTATTCATTTCTATTTATTTTATCCATATAATCAAGGATTTAAACTATTAATGTAACAATAAAAATACATTGTGTAGTTTCTATTGAAAACGCCTGTGGATTGGGTGAACAGATCGCATATGATCAAATGGACAGTTCTGTATTATATGGGCATATGATCAATACCACTGTACATATATGGGTGGGTGGGTGGGTCAATACCACTTTACGTATATGGGTGGGTTAATACTACTGTACGTATATGGGTGGGCGGGTGGGTCAATACCACTGTATGTGTATGGGTGGGCGGGTGAGCCAATACCACTGTATGTATATGGGTGGGTAGGTCAATACCACTGTACATATATGGGTGGGGGGGTGGATCAATACCACTGTAGTACATGGGTAGGCAGGTGGGTCAATGCCACTGTATGTATATGGGTGGGTTAATACCACTGTACGTATATGGGTGGGCGGGAGAGTCAATGCCACTGTACGTATATGGATGGGGATGTGGGCATTGTTAATGGCGATGTTGCATTAAAGTTTAAATAATTACATGATTTTTGCCCCTTTCACTCCTTTGATTCCTAATATCCCTAACTGGGATAGTTTAGTGAGTCATTACTAATTGCACTAGTAGATACATAATTGCGTTAGATACAACGGTCAGTATCACAGAAGTCATGTATGGTATTCTTTATTATAAACAGGTGTTTGGAGTATGTGTTTTTTAGTTTAATTGTAAAATATGTTATGTTATTTATTATTTATTATATACTTCTGTAAATATTGTATCACTTTTGTATTGATGTGTTTTGTATGTATGCTGTGGATGGAATAAATAACTTATTATTATTATTATTACTATTTACAATATAGTAGTTCAAAATAAATAATGTGCTTATTTTGGAATAAGTACTTCCCATACATTTGTTAAGTAGTTCATACACAGAATCATAGATAAACCATCGACATAAAATGATTAAAAACCATAAAATTAATTAAAGGGGGAAGTGATTACGCTCGCTCACATGGTCGCTGAAAAGACGTAAAAATTAGCAACGCGCTTTAAACGTATGATTATCTTAGTTTATAATGTACTAATTTTAATATTTTTTTGTATAACGCAAAGACAATTTTTAATCATGAAAAATTTCAGAGTTATTGTATAGTTTTATAAGGAAAATAAATAAACAGCACTTTGAAAACATTTCTTGACTCGCCAAAATTAACCGATTCAAAACATCCTGACACCATTTGGAAGTTTATTTACCATTTTTCGTCCGTCGGAAACCAACTTTATTGTTCCTTGAATGATCCCAAAAAAGTTTATGCAAAAATCTCAAAAAGTCCAAAATTCCAATAATATTACAGATCCTGCCTGGACAATGAGATTGAAACTGTAATCAATTAAGCTATTTTGTTTATATTTGCTAATACTTCCAAAGATAAAAAAAAACCTCAATATACTGTATAATCTAACCATAAAATTTCACTTATCATAATAAGACGTTATTATGAATAAACTAAAGTTAAACATAAACATAAGTCGAATGTCTAAAGGTGCGTTTATTCACTAAGCAAACTTAAACTTAACTCGGTCTCAAGTTCTCGTTCCATTGAACCGAAAGCTCTCAAAAGGCGTACAGATTAGGAAGTCAAATACGATTAAAGGAGTTGATTGTCGAACAACACTCGAATGTTTGGGAACACACCAATCCTGAGAACGTTTCACTATGCTGAATGTCACAAAGGGACTGTTATTTATATACCATGTTACTACTAAATAGGTTTAGCAATAGGTAAATAGAGAATTGGAATTGATATGTAGTGGTTTTGTGGAAGAGAGGACTGTATAGTACTAATTTCACCATTTCATTCATTCATATTTCTTTATTAAGTGTATGTATCCACTTGAGTTTGAGTATAAAGGCTAAAACCATTGACTTTAGACACAATCAGACAGACCAAAGGAACGCATTTACTGTAGATGTGTGCCTGTGTAGATCTAACGGTGTATAGTGTCACATTAGCGCCTGTGTTGTATCTAACGGTGTATAGTGTCACATTAGCGCCTGTGTTGTATCTAACGGTGTATAGTGTCACATTAGCGACTGTGTTGTATCTAACGGTGTATAGTGTCATATTAGCGACTGTGTTGTATCTAACGGTGTATAGTGTCACATTAGCGCCTGTGTTGTATCTAACGGTGTATAGTGTCACATTAGCGACTGTGTTGTATCTAACGTTGTATAGTGTCACATTAGCGCCTGTGTTGTATCTAACGGTGTTTAGTGTCACATTAGCGCCTGTGTTGTATCTAACAGTGTATAGTGTCACATTAGCGCCTGTGTTGTATCTAACGGTGTATAGTGTCACATTAGCGACTGTGTTGTATCTAACGGTGTTTAGTGTCACATTAGCGACTGTGTTGTATCTAACGGTGTTTAGTGTCACATTAGCGCCTGTGTTGTATCTAACGTTGTATAGTGTCACATTAGCGACTGTGTTGTATCTAACGGTGTATAGTGTCACATTAGCGCCTGTGTTGTATCTAACGGCGTATAGTGTCACCTTATCGCCTGTGTTGTATCTAACGGTGTATAGTGTCACATTAGCGACTGCGTTGTATCTAACGGTGTATAGTGTCACATTAGCGACTGTGTTGTATCTAACGGAGTGTAGTGTCACAATGGCGACCGCTTTGTATCTAACGGTGTATAGTGTCACATTAGCGCCTGTGTTGTATCTAACGGCGTATAGTGTCACCTTATCGCCTGTGTTGTATCTAACGGTGTATAGTGTCACATTAGCGACTGCGTTGTAACTAACGGTGTATAGTGTCACATTAGCGACTGTGTTGTATCTAACGGAGTGTAGTGTCACATTAGCGCCTGTGTTGTAACTAACGGTGTATAGTGTCACATTAGCGCCTGTGTTGTAACTAACGGTGTATAGTGTCACATTAGCGACTGTGTTGTAACTAACGGTGTATAGTGTCACATTAGCGACTGTGTTGTATCTAACGGAGTGTAGTGTCACAATGGCGACCGCTTTGTATCTAACGGTGTATAGTGTCACATTAGCGCCTGTGTTGTATCTAACGGCGTATAGTGTCACCTTATCGCCTGTGTTGTATCTAACGGTGTATAGTGTCACATTAGCGACTGCGTTGTATCTAACGGTGTATAGTGTCACATTAGCGACTGTGTTTTATCTAATGGTGTATAGTGTCACATTAGCGCCTGTGTTGTAACTAACGGTGTATAGTGTCACATTAGCGACTGTGTTGTATCTAACGGAGTGTAGTGTCACAATGGCGACCGCTTTGTATCTAACGGTGTATAGTGTCACATTAGCGCCTGTGTTGTATCTAACGGCGTATAGTGTCACATTAGCTCCTGTGTTGTAACTAACGGTGTATAGTGTCACATTAGCGACTGTGTTGTATCTAACGGAGTGTAGTGTCACAATGGCGACCGCTTTGTATCTAACGGTGTATAGTGTCACATTAGCGCCTGTGTTGTATCTAACGGCGTATAGTGTCACCTTATCGCCTGTGTTGTATCTAACGGTGTATAGTGTCACATTAGCGACTGCGTTGTATCTAACGGTGTATAGTGTCACATTAGCGACTGTGTTTTATCTAATGGTGTATAGTGTCACATTAGCGACTGTGTTGTATCTAACGGTGTATAGTGTCACATTAGCTACTGTTTTGTATCTAACGTTGTATAGTGTCATATTAGCGACTGTTTTGTATCTAACGGTGTATAGTGTCACATTAGCGACTGCGTTGTATCTAACGGTGTATAGTGTCACATTAGCTATTTTTTTGTATCTAACGTTGTATAGTGTCATATTAGCGACTGTGTTGTATCTAACGGTGTATAGTGTCATATTATCGACTGTGTTGTATCTAACGGTGTATAGTGTCACATTAGCGCCTGTGTTGTATCTAACGGTGTATAGTGTCACATTAGCGACTGATTTGTATCTAATGGTGTATAGTGTCACATTAGTGACTGTTTTGTGTACGGGTACTTTTGGCTCAGTTATTAGTTATTTCAGGATGTGCTGAAGAGAGCCGCTTGTACCTGTGAAGATGGTACAAGAACTAAATTTATAAAACAGAAAACCCGGCTTCACGGGACCAGAAGTAACCCGGACACGTAGTACCTGATAGATTACACAATTAGCCGTCTTCTAACAGACTTTTAATGTCCAGTAAGCTAAAATCTTGCGAAGAATTTATGAATTTGATAACTGAAGATGTGTTCATGCAGTTTTAAGATACACCTTAATTATTAATAATTGTGAGCATAGTATTTAAAATTTACATTTTAAGGAACGTTTGAACTAAAAAGAGGTATAATATGACTGATTGAGGAACATTTAAAAATAATGGAACTTATTGACATTTTATTCTCACATTTAAATCAAACCTGATTTTAATGAAACCGAATCAGTTCAAGTAAAATTATTCTCCTGTAGCATTAATTTCGATAAAGAAAGTTTGTTCTATTTTTTGTAAGCCAACAATGTACATGTTTGAAAACAGGGAATGATTGGCCAAATCCAATTATTTTCCCATCCAACCTTAAGCCACACACGTATATCCCATAAATAATTAATCAACTATAAACCAAACAACGTGGCTTTTACCTCGGATTTTGCACATGTAGTTCAGAAAGGTAAAATTATATTCCAGTTATAATTATACATTTTACACTAATTTTGATCCGGCAACATTGTAAATAAATAATTAATTCGATAAAAATATATCACTGAGTAGCAAAACAAGACTACACTGTAACAATTTGCATGCTGAACAGTAACACCAACGTCGTGCAAACATTTTTGTATGAAATCCTTTTGTTGTCTACTTCCTTGATTTATACTCACAGTATATATTCCGTTGTTCCGACCCTCTGGGTTTGATTCAGTACTACCTGACATAACGCTCACGGACACTTTCTATCCTACAAAACATTTTCCTAAAATTAACTAGATTTTGAAATGATGTTAAACTTAATCACTTGACATGTACGTAAATTAAAAAAAGCAAAATATCAGACAATTATTACGAAAGAATCTAAGCGTCTCGTACACCACACATAACGTACGATGGCATTGAGTCTAACTCACACAAATACCAAATTATAATTTATATAGACTTACTATAGTATTATTATTATTAATTTTTAAGACCCCGATTTTAAAGACATGGGCGATTATGAAGGGCGATCGATTGAGGTCTTACAAGGTTGACTGTATATAAGAAAAGGCTATTTATTAATAGCCCAATAGCCAGGACAACTAAGGGACCTAGTATTGGTCTTATTTTCAGTTAACTGTTAGAACTGACGCTCAGTTCTCTCCCCTACACAACATCTGAACCTTAACTACCATCCAACATGGACACCTCAGACTCCTATGCTAGTGTCCGTATCGATGGCAACCAATGACATGGCCGTGTTGGTATTAAGAGGGATGAGCGTACAATATCGCCTACAATCACCTCAAAACTGTGTCCCCAAGTAGCTGGGTTACAGCAATGCGTTACTAGTGCCGGCATAGAATAGAAGTTTATGATAAAATAGAAGGTTATGCATTAAAATAGTCATTAAAATAGAGAGTTACGCTATGGAATCAATAATACGATTTTAATTATTTTGATAATTACTAAAAATCCTCGGATAAAAAATGGCCTACTATCAAGTTTTGTCATAAACGCACATTTTGTAAATGTTATAACATTCCGTAAGTGAACATTGAAAACAAAAGTCTACCAATCTATTAAATTTAATTATTTACAAATACATTTCAACCTGGCTATACATTTAGCACTATGACAAATCTATCTGGCAGGGCAAACCTGGTCCAGCTCGTTATTAATATTCGCGATTAATTGTCAGAAGTACAAGCCCTCGTGTTTCCCCTGTCTCAGAACGCACAACACAATAACATCCATCTTCTAACCCCACTCTCCCGAAGGGTTTCATTTGCAGCAAGATTGCTATACAACAAAATACTAAACCACTGATTCAATTACTACGCAATATAATAGCATACGCATATAATTTAATAGTGCATATATAATTTGTCTGTGTGAACATAAATTTATTTGTCTTCGCACACCATAGTCACAGCGTCACTGAAGGTGTTACCCAGGTGTGCAGTGTGACAGTGGGTCTAACCACCCCCATCCCATGTATATAGAGACACTTACACCGTGGCAGGTCAATACATTTGTCTTCGTCCCGCATAGTCACAGCGTCACTGAGGGTTATACGAGTATCTAAGTGTGCGGTGTGACAGTAGGCCTAACTGCCCCTACCCGCTCTCTACACAGACAATTCCACTGTGGCAGGTTAATACATTTGTTATCGCCCCGCATAGTCACAGCGTCACTGAAGGTGTTACCCAAGTGTGCGGTGTGACAGTAGGCCTAACTGCCCCTACCCCCTGTCTACAAAGACAGTTCCACTGTGGTAGGTAAATACATTTGTCATCACCCCGCATAGTCACAGCGTCACTGAAGGTGTTACCCAAGTGTGCGGTGTGACATTAGGCCTAACCGCCCCTACCCCCTGTCTACAAAGACAGTTCCACTGTGGTAGGTAAATACATTTGTCATCGCCCCGCATAGTCACAGCGTCACTGAAGGTGTTACCCAAGTGTGCGGTGTGATATTAGGCCTAACTGCCCCTACCCCCTGTCTACAAAGACAGTTCCACTGTGGTAGGTAAATACATTTGTCATCGCCCCGCATAGTCACAGCGTCACTGAAGGTGTTACCCAAGTGTGCGGTGTGACATTAGGCCGAACTGCCCCTACCCCCTGTCTACAAAGACAGTTCCACTGTGGTAGGTAAATACATTTGTCATCGCCCCGCATAGTCACAGCGTCACTGAAGGTGTTACCCAAGTGTGCGGTGTGACAGTAGGCCTAACTGCCCCCACCCCCTGTCTACACAGACAGTTCCACTGGGGCAGGTTAATATATTTGTCATCGCCCCGCATAGTCACAGCGTCACTGAAGGTGTTACCCAGGTGTGCGGTGTGACAGTAGGCCTAACTGCCCCTACACCTTGTCTATATAAACAGTTCCACTGTGGCAGGTGAATAAATTTGTCTTCGTCCCACATAGTCACAGCGTCACTGAGGGTTATATCTAAGTGTGCGGTGTGATAGTAGGCCTAACTGCCCCTACCCCCTGTCTACACAGACAGTTCCACTATGGCAGGTAAATACATTTGTCATCGCCGCGCATAGTCACAGCGTCACTGAAGGTGTTACCCAGGTGTGCGGTGTGACAGTAGGCCTAACTGCCCCTACCCCTTGTCTATATAAACAGTTCCACTGTGGCAGGTGAATAAATTTGTCTTCGTCCCGCATAGTCACAGCGTCAATGAGGGTTATATCTAAGTGTGCGGTGTGACAGTAGGCCTAACTGCCCCTACCCCCTGTCTACACAGACAGTTCCACTATGGCAGGTAAATACATTTGTCATCGCCGCGCATAGTCACAGCGTCATTGAAGGTGTTACCCAGGTGTGCGGTGTGACAGTAGGCCTAACCACCCCCTCCTTCTGTATATACTGACAGTTCCACTGTGGCAAGTCAATACGTACTCAGATGTGCACCTGATTACTCAAATGTAACTGTTCTATTCAAAAAAACATTCCTTTGTATTCTGTAACATTCTCTTCCTCTATTCTGTAACATTCCTTTGTAAAACCTAAATGGATATAGTTTCTCGTATGTAAAGGTAAAAGAAAAAATTAAACATATACATATATGTAAATAGTAAAAAAAAAAAAAAAAAAAAAAATAAAAAAAAAAAAAAAAACTTCACCAAGATAGAATTTAGATTCAATGTGCAAATGGGACGAGAGCATAATATACATTTTACTACTCTGAATATAAAATATTTTCAAAAAAATTTTGATTAGCTGCTGAACAAACCCCACAGATGACTAAGTAATGCACTGATTATAAAAACACCTGGCAAAATAATAATGAATTAATTGCAATGTTAGGTATTAAGTAATAGACATAATTCAGGAGATATTCTTGTACCTTACATAAAACAAGGAATTTGATTTTTGGAACAATGACAAAGTAAATATGAGGCTGTCTATGAATTTGTTTTTAATATGCAATTAAAATATTTGCATATTATAAAATGCATATTGAGTTTTACAAAATGCAATTATAAGATTTGAATTTTAGAAATTTAATAGATAGTTCTTCTACTTATTTATTCTTGAGATGCCGGCCATCAAAATATGAAAGTTATGGGTAAGTATGGATTCGAATGAGTGAGATGAGTGTAGACGAGCGAATGTAGTCATTGTTACAAAATAAGGGCGACTATGTCTTAGAAAGTGTAATTAATACGCAAATGACATATGAACAGTTGATAGTTATCAGCTGATCTCTTTCAATTTTTTTATGACGTTATATTAACAGTATTTTTGGAAAACTCACTTTTAACAGTTTCAAGAGGCACACGAACATACCTGAAAAATAAAATAATTATTGATTATTGCATTTGAATCGGTAATACCAATAAATATTCTTACACAATAATGTATATTCAAAAAATATTAAATTATAAATACATAATTTTTTATAGGCCAATGTTATTAAGAAACTAACTTAATTAGGCGTGTTAAATTTATAATGTTGTAGTGAATTTATAAACTCTCCTTGTAATAATTAGAACTAGGTGCTATAAGCAGTTCAGGTATCTGGTGGGCGATAAGAAAGTGCTAATGTTAACACATCAGGTTTTGCCCCGTTACGGGTTCACTTACAGTTCCAGAGATGAGAACTGTTAGCAAGATGAGCTAATCTTTCACTACTTTATCTCCAGTGGGCTACAAAATACCCATTTCACTCTTTCTACGAGAATCAAATGAATATAAAATTGTTGCTAATGATTTTAACAAACCAAGTATATGAAAATCAAATGAGAAATATACTCGCTTTACTAAACTAGTTTTTATGATACAAAACAATGTACTTATCCATACATATAATAGGACTATTATGAGAGAGGTGTGCATGAGCAAAAAAGGAATGTGCATATGTCTGTGAATGAGCGTGGTTGTATGTATATCACAAGGAAGAAAGGTACGTATATGTGTGAGTGAGTGAAGGTCTGTGTATGATCAAGGTGCGTATGTGAGAGAATGAGGGTGAGTGATAAGCAAGGTAGAAAGGTACGTACAGTGTGAGAGAGTAAGGGTGTGTGTACGAGCAAGGAAAAAAGGTGCGTTGGTGAGTCAAATAGGGTGTGTGATGAGCTAAGGACGAAGATATGAATATGCGTGAGTGAGTTGAGGATGAGTATAAGAGCAAGGTGCGTATGTGTGTGAGAGACTGTTAGTCTGAGTATGAGGAAGGGAAAAAGGTGCGTCTATATGTGAGAAACTGAGGATGTAAATATGAGCAAGGAAGCAAGGTGCGTACATGTGTGAGAGACTGAGGGTGTGTATAAACAAGGGAGCAAGGTGCGTCTACGTGTGAGAGAGTGTGGGTGTAAGTATGAACATGGGAGCAAGATGCGTATATGTGTGAGAGACTGAGGGTGTAAGTATGAGCAAGGGTGCAAGGTGCGTCTATATGTAAGAGACTGAGGGTGTAAATATGAGCAAGGGAGCAAGGTGTGTACATGTGTGAGAGACTGAGAGTGTAAGTATGAGCAAGGGAGGAAGGTGCGTCTACGTATGAGAGACTGAAGGTGTAAGTATGAGCAAGGGAGGAAGGTGCGTTATGTGTAAGAGACTGAGGGTGAACGTATGAGCAAGGCATGAAGGTGCGTCTACGTGTGAGAGACTGAGGGTGTAAGTATGAGCAAGGGAGGAAGGTGCGTTATGTGTAAGAGACTGAGGGTGAACGTATGAGCAAGGCATGAAGGTGCGTCTACGTGTGAGAGACAGAGGGTGTGTATAAAACAAGGGAGGAAGGTGCGTCTACGTGTGAGAGACTAAGGGTGTAAGTATGAGCAAGGGAGCAAGGTGCGTATATATGTGAGAAACTGAGGGTGTGTATAAGGGGAAATGTGGCGATTGTATGTAAGTGAGTAGATATGAGTAGTAAGGCAGGGATTAGTGTCAGGGAGTGCGTGCGTAATGTAATGACTGTTGTGAAAGTTAACGTGATAAGGGAAAAGGACAACTATGAATATTTCCCACTTCTTAAATTAATATTTCATTGTTCAGTTTATTGCTTTAAACTGTGAGAGCATTGGACTTTAGATTATAATAAACCCTTATAATAAATCTTCTATGTTCATACTTATTAATAACTCACGCTTGTACAAATAACTTAAGTTAATTGTTCTATTGTTTGATGACTGGGCCTCTACCTACAGGCATCAGCCGATGTGAAGCCACTCTCATGATCAATAATGATTCTATTTTATTGACACTTGAGATAAATAATGAATAATTAGTATTGAAATACAGTTTTGAGCTTTTGTGGTTTCTGAGATAAAATACAACAGAGCAATTATATATTATTGGATCCCTACAACAAGTATGAACAACTGTAAGACGTAGGAAAACTTCGTACTTCTTAAAGCCCCCTTGCCAAGTTAGAATTGCTCCAGAAAAGTTATTATAAGAACTGACATTGTAAAAGCAATATTGAGTTTGAGTTGTTAAACCTATAACACACTTTATGAGATTGTAGTAAATATTTGTATCAATATATACAAAAAAAAACTTCCAATACAACTATAACTCTTGCCGCAACAAAAGTAAGTATATATGTAGTGTGACTTTGTAATTTTATAAGCAATTGTTAATGACAAGTATCATGATAATGTCACTGTAACATGTACATTTAAAAATGCAATATATATATACGCTGGTTACTGACTGATGGTTACTTATTTACAATACAAATATGTTAACAGACAGCCATGCGAAATTAAGGAAATGTAGCACGAGAAAATTTCCTGAGTTGCACACTATCAGTAACATTATTTTGAAAACTATTCTTGTAAACAGAAACAGTTTTCAATGAAGGAAGCCGATAAAATTCACCCTTGCTTTGATTTTATAAACTGATGTATTAAGAACGGGATTAAGCATGTTTTAAATAGAGTCAAATCTGACATACTATGAGACATAACGTTGGGCATGTTCATACGCGCTTCCTGTACTGTTAAAGACCGGTCATTCGTGAACCTTGAGCATAGCTATGAAGAATGCGAATTCTAACCTCTCTGCTTGCAAATAATGGCGGGTAGGACACATATTTACTACATCTAACTGTACATTATACGAAATTTGATGTTTGTAGCCGACAAACAGAAATATTGTTAAGTCCGGACGGCTTATTCACTGTCTTGGTCAATATAGGTGTGTGATGTACATTTGCGAAATGTGCTCAGTGAAACGTAACTTTAGTTTTATAATTAAGACTTACAAAATCATCTGGTCAAGAATTATGTAACTAAAGGCGCATTATTAGCCCTTCAGTCATACAAAGAAGAATGTTGGATATCTGTTAACGGATTTTTTCCGGATTTGGTAAAGTACACAGCCCGTACACAATTAAGGTTTTGTTTATTTATTGCTTCATCTATTTGCGACTGTACGAACGTGTGACAAACTAGATGTTGAACACATAAATAAGTCATGAATATGTATTTAACATAGTGACCAGATCTATTCTTATAGATCAAACAGTTAATCTCAAGCATTGTAAACATATATTATGGTTACACACAAAAAACAAAACCGAATCCATTTTCTTGTTCAGTATCTTAGTTGGGGGAGTAATTAAAAATTAAAATTATTCAAAAAATCCTCAATATTTCAAATAAATAGTTTGTATTTGTGAGGCCTTAAATCAACAAGACTTTCAGGCACCAACGTGATTGGGCAACGACTGGACTTTAATTACTGTCAAAGTTGGTAGTTTGCAACAATTAAACAATTACTGACAAGATAAGCTTTAATAATAAACTATTGATTAAATAAATTTAAAACTAATTCTTTGTAAGATTAGTCTTATATAGTTTCAACAATAATGATCAATAACCACACTCTGGTAGTAAACACGTAGGCGGATGTCTGGTTCCATAAGTAAGTAAAACGCTAATGGCAATGCATTGTTCTTACTATAATCTCCACTGCACAAAATCAAATATTGAAGAAAACACTTAAGAGCTGTGGGTCTAGCTTATCCTTGTGATCCCTTATAAAACAGTTTCGGTCCATCGTATAAATGGATAATTTGTGTCAGTAGATATGAATTTGTAGTCAACAAATGTATCTAATTACCAAAATTCTAACTATTTAAACTATGTACTTAATCTAACAGACCCATTTGAACTCTGGATGTTAATGAGAACGGACAAAAGTCAAACACAAACGGAAATTGTATGTTTGAAGCTATAAGCGTATTTACTACACAAACTTAGACTTAACTCAGTCACAAGCTCTCGTTTCATTGAACCACAAGCTCTCCCAAGACTTTGGGATTAGGAAGTCTAATACGACTAGAGAAGTTGATTGTTGAACAACACTCTTAGCTAGTTTAAGAACACACCAAACCTGAGAATGTTTCACTAAGTTGATCGGCAAACACTATGGTATTTATAAAAAATTTTACTTTTCTACTCTAGCAGGTTTCAATTATATATTTTAGATGTGGTCAGTTGTTGAGTTCTTACAGTTATTTGTTACTGAACTATTAAATATTATATTATACTTAATAAGGACTGCTGCCGTAATTTAAAACGTAGACTACAGTTGCTCATATATACTCGGTGCAAGACGGTCTAAACAGTTATTTCTGCATGTGTAGGTGGGTGTGACGACCTTCTGTAATTCTTAAATTCTTACATATGAGACGCCGACACAACGTTTTTGGTATTTTAAGGCGAATATGAATGGTTATATGAGTGTAAGATGAGTGTAGTCTGGTTACTATCTGAGTTCAACTATTCCTCAGGAAGGGCAATTTATTAATAGCCCAACAGCCAGGGCAATTAAGGGAATCCGAACCACGTAGTGCTGGTCTGATTTTCAGCTAATTGACAAGCCTGATACTCAGTTATCTCCCCCACACAACATCCGCACAATGATTACCACCCAACCTTGACACCCCAGACTTCTCTAGTAGTGTCCACGCCTATAGCAACCATTAAGCGGACGCCATGTCGGTATTAAGAGGACCGAGCATCCAACCTATCGCCTACAATCTCCCAAATACTTTGTTCCCATGTAGCTGGGTTACAGCACTGCACCACCAAAAAAGTAATCATTTTCGCATGTCTAGGTATGCGTGATGTCCACTTCTAAAATCATTTCCGTATGTGTAGGTACGTGTAATGTCCACTTCTATAATCATTTCCATATGTATAGGTACGTGTGATGTCCACTTCTATAATCATTTTCATATGTGTAGGTACGTGTGATGTCCACTTCTATAATCATTTCAATATGTGTAGGTACGTGTGATGTGCACTTCTATAATAATTTCTGAATGTATAGGTACGTGTGATGTCCACTTCTAAAATCATTGCCGTATGTGTAGGTACGTGTGATGTTCACTTCTAAAATAATAATAAATTCTTTATTTTTCTCTCAATTATAGGAATTATTGTTACATTCAAATAACATTTAACTGATGTATTAAACTTATAACAAAATAGTATGTATAGTAATAAATAAACAAACAGTAATAAATAAACACAGTTGTAAATTTTTTTCTTGTATACCTATCCAACAATAGTATGTATATTAAAAAAACAAACAAATAAATACACAGTTAAACATTTTTTTTTTATACCTATCCAGGCTGACCAAAATAACTAAACATTTACTGTTTATAATTTACATAAGAGAGAAAAATAATAGGGCCCCTAAGACTGATAAAGTCTGTTCAGGGGGTCCTTCATTCAAAAATAAAAATATATTTGGTATATAGAGCTCAAAAGCAGAATAGTTTACTTTGTGTACACTGAGTTGGACTACTTAGAATTATCTTTAAAAGTGTGCTTTTACCCATGTTTATAACTAAATAAATTTTTATTAAACGTTTCTGCAAATTAATCTATTTCTAACATAGATATATACAATACTATCAAAAACAAAACGAAACAAAAAAATTGACATGACAAGAAACAAACAATACAATATATTACTAACTTATAATTTGCAACATTTCCCCAATGTTTTGTTGCGACAATAGCCATTCACGTAAGTATTTTAAAAACCTATGTACATTGCTTTCAGTTTTGATACTATATGGTAATTTATTATAGATACGTGGTGCTATAAAATTAAATGTTCGTGTATAGAACGTTAAATTTGGTTTAGGTACAGAACTCAAATTAGCATTTCTTAATCTAATCCTACAAGGGTTATCATTATTCAAGAGCCTACCATTATTGTAATATACTTTTAGGACCTTATATATAAAAAGAGTCCTTATGGGTAAAATCTTTAAAAGCACAAAACATGGGGAGGACGGTTCAAATTTGTTCTTCTTCATAATTACTCTAACACTAAAATATAACACTAAATTCATTTCCGCATTTGTAGGTACGTGTGATGTCCACTTATAAAATCATTTCCATATGTGTAGGTACGTGTGATGTCCACTTCTAAAATCATTTCCGCATGTGTAGGTACGTGTGATGGCCACGTATAAAATCATTTCCGCATGTGTAGGTACGTGTGATGGCCACGTATAAAATCATTTCCGCATGTGTAGGTACGTGTGATGTCCACTTCTAAAATAATTTCCTCATGTGTAGGTACGTGTGATGTCCACGTATAAAATAATTTCCGCATGTGTAGGTACGTGTGATGTCCACTTCTAAAATAATTTCCTCATGTGTAGGTACGTGTGATGTCCACGTATAAAATCATTTCCTCATGTGTAGGTACGTGTGATGTCCACGTATAAAATCATTTCCGCATGTGTAGGTACGTGTGATGTCCACTTCTAAAATCATTTCCTCGTGTGTAGGTACGTGTGATGTCCACGTATAAAATCATTTCCTCATGTGTAGGTACGTGTGATGTCCACGTATAAAATCATTTCCGCATGTGTAGGTACGTGTGATGTCCACTTCTAAAATAATTTCCTCATGTGTAGGTACGTGTGATGTCCACGTATAAAATCATTTCCGCATGTGTAGGTACGTGTGATGTCCACTTCTAAAATAATTTCCTCATGTGTAGGTACGTGTGATGTCCACTTCTAAAATCATTTCCGC
The DNA here is from genome assembly GCA_035578905.1 of Stictocephala bisonia. Lineage (NCBI taxonomy): Eukaryota > Metazoa > Arthropoda > Insecta > Hemiptera > Membracidae > Stictocephala > Stictocephala bisonia. The sequence goes on from JAQJVL010000084.1 coordinate 250,240, forward strand.
ATGTGTAGGTACGTGTGATGTCCACTTCTAAAATCATTTCCGCATGTGTAGGTACGTGTGATGTCCACTTCTAAAATAATTTCCTCATGTGTAGGTACGTGTGATGTCCACGTATAAAATCATTTCCGCATGTGTAGGTACGTGTGATGTCCACTTCTAAAATCATTTCCTCATGTGTAGGTACGTGTGATGTCCACTTATAAAATCATTTCCTCATGTGTAGGTACGTGTGATGTCCACTTCTAAAATCATTTCCTCATGTGTAGGTACGTGTGATGTCCACGTATAAAATCATTTCCGCATGTGTAGGTACGTGTGATGTCCACTTCTAAAATAATTTCCTCATGTGTAGGTACGTGTGATGTCCACGTATAAAATCATTTCCTCATGTGTAGGTACGTGTGATGTCCACGTATAAAATCATTTCCTCATGTGTAGGTACGTGTGATGTCCACTTCTATGTGATGTCCACGTATAAAATCATTTCCGCATGTGTAGGTACGTGTGATGTCCACTTCTAAAATAATTTCCTTACGGGTATATGGGTATGACGACAATGTAAAATTGTGTGCGCATGTGTTGTGATGATGACCATTTATAGGCATTTCAGCATGTGCAGGTGTGTGTGATGACTTTATAAAAGTTATGTACTCTTGTGCCGGTGGTTGTGAAGAATAGAACTGTAACCTACGACCTAAAACCTATCAGGTTGAAATATACAAACTTAACAATAACAAAGTTATATATTCTTTAAGAAAGATAAAATTTACTAAAATATTTGTGATTGGTATGTAGCAGATAACATTATTTATGATATACCATTGTATGCTTAGCTACAGTAAAAATAAACTATTCGAGATTTTACTATCCACTCCTTGCTAAAAACATCATAAGGGTAGTTGAATTAAAAAAAAAATTAAAACTAATTATTATTCATTTACTTATAAACCTGATTGTATAACAAAATATAATATAGTATTTTAGTGTTATCAAACTAATTTAACTGGGTGTTTTTAGATTTAAAAATCATTGCTAAACTAATATAGTCTATGTAAAAATCAACTCGTTATAGAATTAGCTTGAGTAATCAAAATTTCATACTTTAAATAAACCAACAGTTGTGTCCCGGTTTGTAAATAGGGAATGATTGGTTAAGTCCAATTATTTTAACATCCCACCGCAAGCCACGATTAAAGCCAGCTTTGCCCCTAAATAATTAATTAACAGTCAGACCGAACCGCGTGGCTTTGACCACGGATCTTGCAAATATAGTTAGGTCAAGTTGCGATTTGCATTACAGATTAAATTAGACTGAAAATTATACTTGTGTGAAAAACAGTTGGAGTAATTGATATTTGGTCATATTTTGAATTTCAGAAATATGTTTTTACTCAAACATATATCAGGCATGTATCAGAGAGAGTGTAGTCCAATACCATCACACTTTCAATAAAACACTGTCAAAATTGTCATCGGCTCAGACGGCTGATATATGGCATCGCTTGACAAACTGTATTGGACTAGATATAAGATATACGAGTGAGTCTTATCAAAAAGTTCCATTACAACATTCACGTAACAATTAATTGTCAACAATAATATCAACCTAAGTAATGTTATCAACTGACAAGATAACTAATGCAAATAAAAATGCATTTATAACATGTTTACCTTTGCAAATAGAGACAGTTTATAGCTAGATGGCTATAAATTACAGCTTTATAAGACTTCCTATGTGTTATATTTGCTTTATTGTATATATGTTTAGTGATATTCATGATAATATTTATAATTATTCTCATTTAATATAATATAACAATAAACCAAAGAACTGTATCAAAATTAGCATGGAAATAAATCATTTAGAATCAACTAAAATAAATTTTCTTTTGATCAAAACGTATTGATGTAAATAGTTATGAGTGCTCTCTCTAAAACTACGAAATGTAGATATTTCTCACTTCGAAAGGTGAACTATAAAAGTTGAAAGTAGCACGCGGGCTGATTAGTAACCCCTTGTGATGGATGGTACGACAAGTAAATGACGAGTAACCTATTATATACTGGATATATATACTGGATATATAAAGTCTGGGCACGGCTATTATTTAATAAACCATAGCAGATCTTTAAACTTTTCACATTTTTGTATGGCTATAACAACTATTTTCCTTACTATTACCATGATATGCGTACTATGGGGTGACGGCCCACAGAGGAAGTCATACAAATCTTAAATGAAATCATTGGTCGATTGATACCTCCTTTTTTTTAGAGTTCAGTTAGTAGTCAAACGCCACAACCCGCATCCAAATACGACGATTGGCAGCGCATAATGTACTTCACAATGTGTACATTAGCCAAATACAACCAGCTAATTCTGATGGGATAAACCTTTTGAGATGCAGATGGCGGCGTTCTACTCTACTAACCGAGCTCTTTAAAATTAGGCATTTCTTTAAAGATTTTTTATGTATTCCTATGTTTGCTTTCCTCCCATGGTAGGCATGTCATGGTAATAGCTTGGAAAATAGTTTACATAGCCATACAACAATCCGCAAAGTGTATAGATGTTTTCTGCTATGGTTTATTACATATTAAGCCATACACAGACTTTAGACACCATATATAAGGGTTACAATGGTTAAAACAAGATATCATTATGAACAAAGGCAACATTCTAAAAGAAGGATCATTTTGCGGCCTCGTTTTCTTGTAAGTTAATTTTGCACTCAATGTATTATATGATTGAATTATGGAAGCCAATATATATCATTCGCCTCTAAACAAGGCACTTAAATTATAACAAAATACTGTTTAAATATCGAAAATGGGGTAATTTCAGTGTTAATCCAGTCCTTAATTAATCCTTAATTAATCCTTAGTTAATCCTTAATTAAAATTCAGTGTTAATCCTTACACTACAATAATAACATAAAAAAAGGTCTCAGGTCAGATTGTCTAGAATGTTATTTTAGTAAAAATGTTGTGCTCCCATTTTCCGTCCAATAGTTGACATCATCAGAACACTTGTCAACATTAAAATATGTACAGCACAAAACAGAAATAGATATATAAACACAAATCACGTAGTCCCTGCTCCTGGTTCAGACCGTAGCCTGCCTGTGGGCAACATTGCGAAAAGCCATTTTGATGTGCATGACACCTAACAAAAGACGCACACAACGGCAATTAAACAATTATAACATGTACTTAGTCTATATTAAAATTATTATGTATGCGTAGTTCCACTTTGAATACAATTAAAATTATCATACTTCTAACATTTATAGATTGTGCATTTTTTAACAATAAAGAATCAGAACAAAGCAATATATAAAAATATTTTTATAAAATAGATTTTAGTATAATTCCATTATGAACTCCAGTGCAGAATGATGCGTTTACCAAACAGTTGAAATAAACTTTACCTTAAAACCTCAATTAAAAAAAAAAAAATATAGTGAAGAATGGATTGCTTTTACTGTAAGTAACTGTGTTACTGTAGTTTTCTTGAATACAAACAAATACTTCGTTCAAAGCATTACATAAAAGATTCAAAAATATTTTCTTATATTGAAATACTTATATGTAACAAAATGGTCAGTAAAAATTGTAAAATTTGTGCTTTAAACAATTTGCAATGTACATATGTCATATAACATGTTATTAGTAACCTTATTTAGGGCCTGCGTGTTCAATACTCAAGTAAAATATGCACTAACCATAAATTACTTAAAGTTTACAACCACAATTTAATAAAAATTAAATTAATTTGAAAGAAAATCCTTGCAGTTATTTTATACAATTTAGAGGATAGTAAATTTATACAAGTAATATTTATTTAATCTTTCTTACATAATAACAGTGATATTATAATTAATAATCTAGTATGTTTTATAGATAATTTTGAAGTTATATTGTTATCAAAGTTAAACAAATACTTTGATTATTAAATAATATAAAGTTAAAAATTAGGGCTAGTTACGTATTTTTAGGATGTAATAAGATTCAAACTGAGTACCCTTAACATTTTTTATGAAAATTATTTCACTCAACATGTTTTAACTTAATGGTAATTTTCAAGTGTAAATTAAATAATTAAATTAAGTATATTCTTTATATAAAATTGTAACAAGAAAATCCAGTGAACATATTGAACACAAATATCAATTTTACAAACCCAATTTTTGATAAGATTTGAAACATTCAAAATTATTATTAAAAACATATCACTAACTTATCCATATTCATCAATATTTATAAAAACCACATGTTTTACAATTTTATTTAAATACTTATTATGTACTTAATTTAATTCTTTAATTTACACTTGAAAATGACCATTAAGTTGAAACATGTTGTGTGAAATAATTTTAATAAAACATGTTAAGTGTACTCAATTTTAATATTATTACATCCTAAAAATTTGATTATTAAATATAAAAAAAAAAAACTCTACTACTTAGCACGAAACCTCAAAATATATCAACAAAAAAGGAATAATATTACATTAGAATGAGTGTTTGTTAACAATATTAGTATTGGTGACTGGAGGAATACATCCATAGACATCCTTCAGGGATTACATCTCTGGTAACCAGCTTAGGACGATTTGCAATCTGATTCAAAATAATATTACATTAGAATGAGTGTTTGTTAACAATATTAGTATTGATGACTGGATGAATACATCCATAGACATCCTTCAGGGATTACATCTCTGATAACCAGCTTAGGACGATTTGCAATCTGATTCAAAATAATATTACATTAGAATGAGTGTTTGTTAACAATATTAGTATTGATGACTAGAGGAATACATCCATAGACATCCTTCAGGGATTACATCTCTGATAACCAGCTTAGGACGATTTACAATCTGATTCAAAATAATATTACATTAGAATGAGTGTTTGTTAACAATATTAGTATTGATGACTAGAGGAATACATCCATAGACATCCTTCAGGGACTACATCTCTGATAACCAGCTTAGGACGATTTGCAATCCCATTCAAAATAATATTACATTAGAATGAGTGTTTGTTAACAATATTAGTATTGATGACTGGAGGAATACATCCATAGACATCCTTCAGGGACTACATCTCTGGTAACCAGCTTAGGACGATTTGCAATCTGATTCAAAATAATATTACATTAGAATGAGTGTTTGTTAACAATATTAGTATTGATGACTGGAGGAATACATCCATAGATATCCTTCAGGGATTACATCTCTGATAACCAGCTTAGGACGATTTGCAATCTGATTCAAAATAATATTACATTAGAAGGAGTGTTTGTTAACAATATTAGTGTTGATGACTGGAGGAATACATCCATAGATATCCTTCAGGGATTACATCTCTGATAACCAGCCTAGGACGATTTGCAATCTGATTCCAAATTATATTTTTGCAATTATTTCACTTAATAATCCGACATTTATTATATTGAAACTACACTTATAATAAAATGGAGTATTGACATGACTGTTTATGTCGGTGTAAGTTTGTAAAATGCAGTAATACGTATGTAAATCAACTATAGGTTTAGAGAATTACTCCAAAAATGTTCCCTTTGTGACAAAATACATCTTCTTGGTGCTTTACTTGGCAACGTTTCATAAAAGTTATTTTCCAAGACTAAACTGTGAACCACTTTGGAAAAGACATTTTACTATAAAAGTAACTATTGTTGACAGATAATTTTGTTTGTTTTGACTGTAGCTTTTGACTGTAAAACAGTCTTTCGAATTTTTAGATATAAACTACTGTAAAACAGTCTTTAGAAGTATTAGACATACATTAATCAGCATTGTTCATTGATATAATTAAATATAAAATACTTAAAACATTAAAAATTTTGAATTACTTAACTTATAGGTTCAAAGTAAATATAAAAGGCAAAGAAAATGCTTTGTCCTTTAAAAAGTAATATTTGTGCGTTAATGCATCATTTTACTGCCAGAAAATAAAGGATATTTTATTTATCAATATTGATAAAAATTATATTTATTTAAATATTCATGTTTTTGTAGGAGTTTCATATAATTATTTCTCACAAATTAAAGTACAGGGCCAATTATAGAACAATCAATCTATATGGTATTATGGTTAAACACGTATAAAAAAGCTATTCAAGTGTATAAAAAAATACCATTTTACGATAATTTTATTTTATTTTGAAGGAACTCAATTAAATAATCTGGTTAAGCACTAGGGTAAATATATAGCTAATAATGTATTTACAGAAAAAAAGAAAATTAACATATAATGTAAACTTTACAAATATTGATGGAAAAAGTTTCCCTCTTGGACAAGTGCCTGTGAGAGCAATGTCATTTAGACTACATGATATAAAAATATTTCACTGTACTAACTAGTAGTTTATGCATAAAACTATGTTTAATAAAAATTCGAGAAAAAACGAATATATGATGCAATGTACATTTTATAAAATAAAAAATACAAAAAATAACACTGTAATATTAAAACTATACTGACATCTTCTAAATGCTAAAGCCTGAACACAGTTACACATGCAAACCTGTGCACACTTCCATAGACATACGTCATTGTTACACAATACACCATCAGTTGTCACCATACATTAAAATACACACATACACTCGACCTTAGGCCTACAGAAGTAAAAGACGAGCACTAAACCTACTTCTATTATAGGAAACTCACACACCTTGCATACATACTTAGCACGACCTACTTCCAGTAACTTCATCCTGAAGTTTGGTTGAAATATAGGTCTTATTATTGTATTTTAGCTATTACAAATTCCTGATTATGTTAGATAAACAAACATTAATTTAACAATGTATTTAAATCAATTTTCCATATGCAATATATTTCATTGGAACGAACATTTAAGACATTCAGTATAACCAAATTATACATTTCTATAGTGGGCCCCTCTCTAATTCAATTTTCAGAAACAGATTAAATTTATTAAACTTAAGAGGATTCACAATATTTACACTATAAGCCTATTTTCCAGTTTGGTAATATACGGAACGAATCTTTGAATGTCTGAGATACAGGCCTAATAGCCTGAATGTGTTTTAGAGAAAATATTTTAAAATAAGAGAATTGTAAAACAGCATCAACAGCTAAGTTTATCGCGGGGAAACTCAGAACGGGCAAATAATGTACAATAGCCAGATTTCAAGATAAACCTATCACATTTGCATTCTAAGTCGTGTGGATTTGACACTCCGTGAATCACTGCACTAATTCCTCGACTGTAATCACTGTAGCAGTTTGTTTCTCTTGAACGTTTCTCACCTCGACTTTCACAATCCTTTAACATACATCTAGTATAGTATTAGTGATAAATCAAGAATAAGTGTTGACAGTTTTTGCAAAAATAAAATACTTGTTGGTAATCAAATTCAATTTGATACGGAATTAGAACTGAAGAAACTAAAATATGGTAAATATTCCGGAATGAATTTTGTCAGATTGTCTTAAAAAAATATTTATTTCAAAATATTATAAAGTAACATTTATTCTACTAGTAGTATGATATATTAAATAATAGACAAAACTGCCGTCAGTTGAAATATAATTCTGTTTATTTGTTCACTACAGGTTTCGGTATTTCTGTACTATCATCATGAGAAACACAAAACATTGTTTTATTCCTTAATAAACTAACAAATTACACAAATACAACATACAAAAGCACAACAATAAAGGAAAATGGATAAACAAATTTATGTTATGCTAAATATTTAAAATGTCTAAAATAACGGAACAAAATAAACTCCTGACAGGCAAGTCTGTCACTCGTGATATTTCCGCTTTAGGACTTTAAATAATGAACTGATATAATATATATAGTACAGTATATTGATGGTTAATAACAATTATTTCACCTCTGTGAATATTTTATCGATGATAAAGTAAATTAATTCACTACTTGAGACACAAAAGTAAACCAATATATATTTTTTTGTTTTTATTTGAAATTAAAAAAGGATTCGTAATGATAGTTTAATCATGTTTCCACAGCAACATTTTTATAATACAGCGAAATTTACCAAGTCTGTTTAGGAAATGATTTTTACTTAATTGTTTTCATTGTTTTATCTTAATAAACAGCAGTGAATTTCGACATAACGCAATTAGATTAGATGACGATGACAGGGAAATAGTTTCGTATGGTGTAGCTTAGTTGTAATTGTGTTACAGTACAAAGTAACACTATGACAAACTAACTCCATAATACTGCACTAAAGTTACTCTAGGGAATTAACTATTGTTGTACTAGATGCCATTTGAAATAACAAATAACTATAGTTGTATTTAAAATAGTTATCAGAACTTCGTAGATGTTTTTCCATCCAGTAATGCAGGGTAGAGTAGTATCGGTTCCATCTAGAGCAGTGGTTTTCAACCTTTTCACTACTGAGGACCACTTGTACCTTTCAGAATTCTTGGCGAACCACTTAGATATTATTATTAATATTTCCCAATAATAGGTAAAATGAGATGAACACTGAAGTTTTACTAATGAATTTATTATTTATATTTTACAAAATAAAAAAAGAAAATACACAGTGAAAGATAAAAGAAATATAAAAAACAAAATAAAAAGTCATAGATAGCGCCAAATTAAGACGTTGATGACTCCCTTGGTCTTGCTTCTCACTTGAAAGTTTCTCAATATTTGGCTCGAAAGAATTTAACGCCAGTCTCATAGGAGCATTCAAATTTAGCAACCTATTTCTGTGTTTATTCTTGATGACACATAATGTTGAGAATGCTGCCTCACAGAGATAAGTGGAATGAAAAGGAAGAAGAAGTGTCAAAGCTTTTTCACTTAGCAGTGGACTTTCATCAAGTAATCCTATCCAAAAATCTGCAACATTTTCGCAGTGAGATTTTATCACTTTTAAATGAACATCGGATGAAATTTCAATAAGCTGTTCATTTTCCTGAATAGACAGATTATTTTCGTGGGTAGCTAAAAAGGGATCAATCACCCACAGATTATTTTTCCTCACATCTGTATCAGCAGGGAAGTATTTCTCAAAGTAATCTTGAAGTGATTTAATGTAGGACAACCAGTGAATGTAAAACATCCTCATTTAAGCCTTCATTTTCAGAGATAAAATCTGAAAACAAGTTGAACATTTCAAACGATCATTTTCCAGCTTCGGACTCCCATAACAACAATTTTTTCTTGAATGAATCAATTTTTTTCCAAAGGTCAAATGCGGTTTTAGATGGTCCCTGCAGGCCTAGATTCAATATGTTGGCTGTTCAAAAATATCTGCCAAAAAAGCTAACTGGGCCATAAATTCTCCGTCACGCAGTGTTTCCGCTAAATCAGGTTTTTTTCCATCAAGATACATACATATTTTTTCTGGAAGTTCATAAAATCTGCCTAAAACCCGGCCCCTGGACAGCCACCGAACTTCGGTATGTAGAAGGAGATTGGAATGAATGGATCCCATGTCCTCGCATAACAAAGCAAACAATTAAGAGCATTACTTTTTATAAAGTTCATGGCCTTTACCACAGTAGTCAAAACCTTGGTTAGGTCGGGAATTAATCTTTTTGCAGCAAGCATTTCGCGATGAATAATACAGTGTGTTAAAACAATATCACTGTTTCCTTCTTTCCTTACTAAGCTTGGCAAGCCTGTTTTGTGACCTGTCATTGCCGCGGCACCATCAGTGCAAAGTCCTACACAGTCTTTCCAAGAAAGATTTTTGAGTGTGAAATATCCGTCAATGGCTTTAAAAATGTCTTTTCCGGTTGTGTTAACTTGCAACTCAATCGAGGTCAGGAACTCCTCAGATAATGTTTTGTTGTCTTTATCTATGAATCGTATATAAACAAGAAGACTAGCTTTATTGGTATTATCTGAAGATTCATCGTTTTACAGTAAAAATCGTTGAGGAATGAATTTTCTTTAGAAGTTGGGTTTCAACATCTGTTGCCATATCTTCAATTCTCCTACTAACGGTGTCATTGGAAAGAGGAATATTTTGCATTTGTTTAGCGTATTTATCACCTAAAATTGCTTTAGTTGCATCTACGACGCAAATGACATTTCCATCTTGGTTTCAGGTGGGTCAAAAGATTGTGTTTTGTCAAATTTAGCTAGCACATTGACAGAGTGTTGTTGTTGGTTTGAAGCAAACGGCCTCCTGCTAAACGCTACCAAGACCACCGCCATGAGTTTCCGATTGTCTTCCCGCTCTGAGCAAGTAGTTTGTGAAATACCTCTAACTTCAGGCTCAAAACTTTCTATCTGCTCAGACACTAATTTTCTTGGAGTCGTTATAGACGAGATCCTATCATGGAAAACTCACATTCAGCAACTGCTAAAGAAATTGAGTTCTGCATCTTACGCAATAAACATCCTCAAAGGCACGTGCAGTTTTGAAGTCCTGATTGATGTCTAAAGAGGATATTTCAAAAGCTTAGTGCGTTATGGAATTGCTTTTTGGGGCAGTTCACAAATGGTAGATAAGGTCTTCCAGTCTCAAAAGAACATCATCAGACGAATGTTCGGCTTGAGACGATCGCACCCATGTAGAGGGCTCTTCACGCAAAGTTGTATCCTTACTGTCCCTTCTATTTATATTCAATCTGTTCTCTCGTTAACTTTTAAAAACCTAAATTCCTTGACCAAACCAAACAATCAAACCCGATCCAAAAACCTTCTATTTGACCCCATCCACAAAACCACAAAACTTGAAAAGGGAGCACTCTATATGGGAGTCAGGCTTTTTAACCATCTGCCAATAAAAATAAAACAGTGCAATAGCTTTAAACAATTTTAAAAAAATGCTCAGAAAATACCTAGTGGAACATTCTTTTTATTCTGTAAAAGAATATTTGGATCTTCACTCAGATTAAATTTTTTATTGATTGTTTAAGTTTTATTAACTCTATTAGCTTTGAGATTGTTATATAGCTCGATTAGTTGATTATTTTAAGTTAGTATTAGTATTTGACAATGTATCATATTTGTAACAAGGGTTTACTGTTGTGTACAAATGAATATGTTAGTAAAGAATGATGATGATGATGATGACGGTACATGGTAAAACTAATTCCTCACCAAATGTAAAGGGTTTCTTGGTTTTTGCGATTCTAAGCGAAAGTTGATATGACGCCTTCAAAGTAGCTTTATCATAAGTTGAGTATGACTTAAGGATATTTTTTGACGATTTTAGTTCCTTCTCCTTCCTCTTAAAGAAATCTACATGTTTTCCGGTAAAATTGTTATGCTTTGTTTCAAAGTGTCTAGTTAATTTTGCCGGCTTCATTGCCTCATTAATTAAAACCTCCGCACAAATTACACATTGAGGTAACTGAACACCAAATTCTTCAATGAATGTAAATCCACATGCTATGTAGTCCGGACTGTACTTACGATTAGCAGCCTTTCTTTTAGGACTAGTTTGAGTTAATATTGTGCTATCACTGTTAATATAACACAATACTGCAAACGTTTTGAGTTGAAGAAAAAAAAAAAAAAAATAGGCAGACGCATTAATTTACGTCTCAAGAGCCAAGATTTAAATTGATTATTTTATGACTGTTCACTTCGCGGACCACATGAAAACCGTTCGCGGACCACAGGTTGAGAATCACTGATCTAGAGTAAGGCTGTTTAACTGCAGAAGTTCAACATTAATATGATCACACTATTAAGCTTAATATTATGAAACAAATAATAGTAACGAACAAGAAAAAAATAGTCGTTAACTTTTGTAATTTAGACAATTAAAACCCCTGCTTACTGACATGATCACATGAACAATTTGTTTTGTACAAGCATAGAGAAATAAAGCCTATTTATAGACTGTCAAATACTAAGACGAAAAAACAAAGTAGTTTATAATATTTCGCCAAGCTTGGAACAAGTGTAATTATTTGTATATTCAGTATTCAAGACAATTTTCTACAGTTTGTATTAGTTTCGTCTCAACTATTTAACAGTTTAAAATAAATAATAAAATGACGAAAAACTCCAATTCATCTGTCGAGATGAACCGCACAGTTGACTATCCTTCATCAGCGTTAACAATATATTTGGTAGTTTCCAATTTACGTATATTTGAACTTTCTAATAGAATAGAATATTTTTATTGCATGGAAATTTACAGTAAATGTATCGCAAGTTAGACTAATAATTAATAATCACATTTAATGATGCTACTTACGTTACAGATTACATTAAATTCCATCATCACAATTAGTATTCCGTGAATCAACGATCTATCAATTAAAGTAATTCAATTTATGTGACTGATTTGAACTAGATTTCAAAATCAAGATGTTCCGGTTCGTTTTCAAATAAATTTAAACAAATTTGAATATTGATATATAAATTGCATTTAAACATAGCACTATTATTGGTTTTGTACTAACAAACACTAATCAACCACCAGCATTTAATAAAATAATTTGTTTAATTTATTTTAAATTTTAACTTTTCTATTCCAAAATCTACAAGAAGGTTTTTGCTATTTTAACTGAAACTTCCTTTTTTTTATATTTACCATTATCCATATTGAACACGATATGAACTGTTGTAAACATTACAGCTGCATATTTAATTCAACAAAATAATATCTCACCTGGAATCCTTCCAAAACGTTTTATTCCCTACTGTATAGTTAAATATGAACTATAATTAATAAAAAGCTTATAGTTCCTAACCCTAATTTAAGAAGGTCTTTTATCATTATAATTATATGTATGAACACAATTCACCGTTAATTTAATTAATTAATTAAAAGCTATAATAAAATAGATTAGATCCTTACGAGTTTGGAGTTGTGCTGTTAAGAAATGAAATGTTGTGAAACTGCTATTTACTTACATTTAAATATATTAGTTAAAACATTATTGGTACGATTTTCTATTCAACTTATAAACAACTTACATGCTGTTTAGTTCAGAATATAAAAACTAAGATTGTATAAATATTTTGCGTCACTCAATCACTCAGAAACCCATTTCATTTTTAAAAACGCTCTTCTTATAAACTACATAAAGCACTTATTTGGATTTTTTTGTAAATAGTCTAAAGAACACTATGGACAATTTATCATTTAATTTTTACTCGTTCGATTATTGATCCAAAATAAATATCCTTGTTGATTACAAAATGGCACAGTTTTCTTCTTTTTTTTTTAAGTCAGTATATAGAGTATAAAGTAAAATTACAATAAATCATGTCCAAAGTCTGTCAAAAGTAATTGGTATTTTGCTCTATTAATAATATATATCACTGTAAAACATATACCTACATTAAATTCAATTCTTTTATAGTAAAAAGATAAGATAAACCTTCCTTTTAAATAAATAATTTAATACTAATATTTTTAAAAATTAATTTTTACTAAAAAGGCAAGGATATAAATAGCTTCATACATATTCTATTTATAAAAATCATTCAATTCTTCAGATCAATTTTGTAGTGGAAGCCTTCTCTCCTAACGAAACCTGCTGTGCACGTTGGGGGCTTCGTCCCCAAACCCCATCCCAAGTTGATCACGGGTGCTTTCAACACAATACCGAAGTGTTATATGAAACATACTTCATTATGTAAGAATTGAATGTTAAAAAAATCTTCATCGAATTAGAGTTATTAAATAAAAGAAAAATATCGGAACATGGTCTACAGATTGTTGTTGCGATATTATGATTATTATAAATTATTATGATATTACTTATTATAATAGTGTAAAACTGCAGTTAAATAAGTAAAATCTCTTTCAGAATTTTCTTATATATCCATTTACTTACTCTTAAATACTATTACTACGATCAATGTTTGTTATTTAACTGGATCACCGATTCCCTAAGTATTCACATGTAGAGTATTATCTTTTGACATGTATGATATTCTTTAAGCCAAAACTAGGGAACACCCCTGCACAAATAGCGTGCCAAACCCGTCACTCACAGCGCTCATGACACCTCGGCCTTCGGCCTCGGCACGTATTTGACTACAAGTATTAGTGGTTAAACTGTTTTAAGTAAAACCATCTGAAGTTAAGAAATTAATCGATTATTTAACAACTGATGATAAATAAATAATAGTACTATAGAATAGCATTGAAAGTTTTGAGACCAGTGGCGCGGATTCCTGAGGTCGGAGAAAAATACTTTTTTAGTGAGCCTCTAGGGCCTTAGGTAAACATATGTACCAAATGTCAAGTCAATCTGCTGTGTAGGTTTGAACATTTCATGATAAGTGATTTAGGATTGGTAATATTTGGCTTATAATGTCCGCACACAACTATGAATGTCCACACACAATTATTCTTAGACTCAAACAATTTGGGTGATCAAAAGTTCAAATAAAAGGGCTTAGCCTCCTGAGTGTTTTTTTAGACCAAAACGAACTATCTACCTTAATTAGAACCTGAGATATAGATGTTTGAGAGGAAAACATTTGAAAATCATAAATTAAATTGCGTTTGAGTACAACTTGAGTCAGGCCAGACTTAAGTTAAATCTAATGCCTAATACATTTCATAAAAAAAATCAAGAAAATCGGCCGGATAGAACGTCCGGACGAACTCGGAATAGATTTTGCCAATTAATTTAATATATAAATCTATTACTTAAACAACAAATTTTGAGCACCTATAAAAACACAGTAGTATAATTCGCAAGTACGATTGAGCCAGACATATTGCGACCTACGTGTTACATCTAGCGCATATTGAGATTTCAGTAGCGGTGAGGAATCGTTCCACCACCCCGCCATCGTACAACTCCGGCTTGACTAACTTCCGACTAAAAGTGTCCAACTTGCGCATCAATGTTTAGTTGTAAAAACATATCTGTGATGAACTGTACAAATATGTTTTATTGCTATTCCAGTTTAAATTATTATTTATTATTTTATTTTTATTTATAATTAATAATTGAATATAGAATATTTATTTAATATAGTCGTCCTAAACTTTATTCGTTGGCCACTGCTGCTAGTTACGTACTGTTCGCGGACTGCTACTGCGCAGCCAGAACGCGGCCTACCATACCTAGTTTCCATGACAACATTACATGGAATAACACAGTGGTGGAAGAGTAGTTCTCTCTCACTCTCACTTCCACCACTTTGTGCATCTCTCTCGTACCAGTGCTTTTAGTAGGTCACAATCCAAGTGGCGCATCCAACGTAATAAAAACGAATGCGAAATGTTTTTAGTTACTTCTAAATAACTATAAGTTAAGTAACTATGAATCACAATAATTAAGTGCATAATTAAGATAGTTTTAGTAGTCACATAAGTGTACTACGAATCACAACTAAAATACAAAAAATCAATACATAATATATGATTTTTAAAATAATATTTTGAAAGAAACGTAAGTCATTACTATTACTTAGGATTTGTATTAACAATACGAATGAATATACTCAATTATTATAGTGTATTATATAAAATAGTAAATGTAAATAAGAATGTATCTACAACTACAATAACAATGAATGCAAAGGGTACAAAGCCACTTTGAATAAAAAAATAACTTAGTTTTTAAAAGAACCAAAGTTCGTTGGCGCAACATTATGTTATCTTAATACTGTAAAATAAATCATGCTATTACTCCGATATTATCATATTTCCAAACATAATTCTTGTTAAATATCTACTTATACCAGTTAGTATACTTACTATACATACAATGTTCTATATACGGCCATTTATTTTATGTATAAAATAACAATAAGCGAATTAGATTCTGACAAATTCTGGATAAATTCGTCAGTAGCATAGTTAAGTAAAGTCTAGCTTCATAAGCTAAAGGTTCTCAGTTCGGTCCGAAATCAGGGGCATGACAATTTTGAAAGGGATCAGCTGTTAACCACCGGATGTTTATTTGTCATTAGGCTATTAATTAATGACAATTTCTAAGGAGCAGTCGGCATTATTAGTTTGTAACAATGACTACATTCACTCATCTACACTCTGAAGATTGGCGTATTATTAATAAACACGTGTATTGTGTGTCACGTGTGTGTGTGAGAATAACGGAACAATAAACGTTATTAGATGAAAAAAAAAATAATAAACCTTACGTTTTTATCATCGTTTTATTAAATAAGCCAATTTAAGTTAAACGATACTGTAAGGGATAAAAAAAGATAACTGTCACTTCTTTGAAAAATATTACGTAACATTATAACATATAACAAGCCATGGGCAAAATTGGCAAAGTCCATTTTCCAAAAAGTTATTTGCATGTAAATAAGCATGGGATTTGTGGTAGGGTGACCTGTCTCCACTGATATTAATCAACTCTGAGCCACCAAAATGACGTAAACCGTACAAAATATCTTATTTTTTAAAAATAAACTACGTTAACCTCTTCAGTAAAAGAAATCAAAATATTAAAAAAAATTTGAGGTCACAATTACTATACATCCGATTGGAGACATTCGGCAACACATAAAGTAAGCAACGAATTAATAGCAGGTCTTTTTATATACATAAGAATAAAGTCACAGTATTATTTGTTTATCTGTTCCGTGTTAAAATTAATAGCAGGTCTTTTTATAAACATAGGAATACAGTCACAGGATTATTTGTTTATCTGTTCCGTGTTAAAATTAATAGCAGTTCTTTTTATAAACATAGGAATACAGTCACAGTATTATTTGTTTATCTGTTCCGTGTTAAAATTAATAGCAGGTCTTTTTATAAACATAGGAATACAGTCACAGTATTATTTGTTTATCTGTTCCGTGTTAAAATTAATAGCAGGTATTTTTATAAACATAGGAATACAGTCACAGTATTATTTGTTTATCTGTTCCGTGTTAAAATTAATAGCAGGTCTTTTTATAAACGTAGGAATACAGTCACAGTATTATTTGTTTATCTGTTCCGTGTTAAAATTAATAGCAGGTCTTTTTATAAACATAGGAATACAGTCACAGTATTATTTGTTTATCTGTTCCGTGTTAAAATTAATAGCAGGTCTTTTTATAAACATAGGAATACAGTCACAGTATTATTTGTTTATCTGTTCCGTGTTAAAATTAATAGCAGGTCTTTTTATAAACATAGGAATACAGTCACAGTATTATTTGTTTATCTGTTCCGTGTTAAAATTAATAGCAGGTCTTTTTATAAACATAGGAATACAGTCACAGGATTATTTGTTTATCTGTTCCGTGTTAAAATTAATAGCAGTTCTTTTTATATACATAAAAATACAGTCACAGTATTATTTGTTTATCTGTTCCATGTTAAAATTGTGCAAAAGAAGATATTAGCTTTGCAACAAACACATTCATTTAAATCTTATTCATGAATATGATTTTTAGGTTTACTATTACGTATTATAATGCCATATTAAACAGATAGTACTATCATTTAGTTTTATTTAGGATTTATTGGATATAGTTATTTAAACCATACCAAAAGTAGGGGTTTTTCAATTATTTAGGTGTTTGTTAGCTGTTATGTAATAAGAACATGTGTTGGTAAAATGTCTCTTTGTTGCCGACATTTTTGCGTCTAAGGTCAGTTTATAAGTATAAAATAAGGTAAAGATTTATTTTATAATTTAAATTTTGATAATGGACTATCTATATTAATCCTTGTAGTATTTATTTTTTATTTGTTTGCAGTGTTTGTGTTTTATTAATATAAGTTGAAGTATACATGTAGACGTCATGCAGCAGCAACTGACTAGTAATGTATTTTCATAAACGAACTAAAAAACTTGAAATTCTTATATATTTTTTTTGTAACGCTGGCCAGCTACAGGTTCTTGGTCGGAGTTGTTACTGTTCCAGTATTGTTTGTAAAGAATGAAAAATATTTTCATTAATAAATCAGAGCTGCACCCAAAATTTCTCGTAATGGACTAGATCAAGTTCAGATATAATAGTGTTATTTAGAGGCCTTGTTTGAATAATTTAAAATTTACTTTAATGAATGGGAAGGTTAAAACCGAACTATTATCGAGACGCAATACGAGTGATTATACTAAATTATTGTAGTGTATTATATATTTAAAAAAAATATAAAATAGTACATATAAAATAGTATATATAAAATAGTATATATAAAATAGTAAATGTAAATGAGAATGTATCTTCAACTACAATCACAATGAAGTATGCAGAGGGCACACAACAACAAAGTCACGTTGAATTGTGCTTGAAAGAATATTTAAACATTTCGTTGTCAAAATAACAATAATAATTGAATTATTCTTTATTCAAACTCAAAAGAACCTCGTAAATTGGATATACTCAGTTTCTCTCTAAGTAAGATTTCTTTTCTTTTCCAGTTCTCTGTCCGATTCATCAGGTTAAGCCCCTGCAGCAATTATCCATAGAGGCGAGCACAGTTATACTTTCCTCTAAAACTTATACTTTACAGACATAAACCATCATCTTTACACAATATAACTAAAGAATGTTATTTTAAGGATATAGAAAAGATTTTCTTGATTTAAAAGATTAAATAAAATTTCCACATTAACTTAAATCAGAATTTGGATGTATTTGCGTCCACTTCGTTTGGTTTGGATAAAGTATTTACTGATTTCCTCACACGGTATGGTAATCGTCATCATAATCATTTTATACCTTTCAAAAAATAATTTCATACATATGGGCTATAATAACTTTACATCACAGCAATGTTGAAGAACTAGACATTATTTAAACGATTACTCTGCAAAGATAATTGAAGTCACGTTGGTTGAAATGTTAAAAAAAATACATTATCGTTATTTTACAGACTCGATGGGAACGTATTAACAATATATGACTTGTAACATTAAGACTTTCTTGAATTTGCTGTAAACGAATATTTTATTTTATTCTATAATTCAAATATTATACAACAAGTTTTTACTTAAAACACTATCATAGTGACTATGTTTTATACTGTCGAAGTTCTCGAAGACAACGAATTAAATACTCCTTCAAAACGTTGCATAGCTAATCGATAAACAATGCCTAATACCCTCTGTTTATTTTATAATTGAATCCAAATTTTATTTTACGATTTATTTCAGTTTTCTATGATCAGTTAGATAGGCAGCTCGGAAAATGACAAACTGAACACACTGATGCAAGTGAAAAGCACTGAGTGGTGGAAGTGAGACAGAGAACTACTCTTCCCAAATATGTAATTCCATTAACACATTTTCATGGCAATCAGGATGTCGACAGAATGTCAGCGCAATAGCAAGCCCAGCTCATCACATCATTACGAGCGGCGACCATTAGTTTGATTAACAACAACGAATAAAGCTTAGAACAATTAAATAAAATTATTATTAAGTATTCAAATATCAATTAATAATAGCAATAACACAGTGAACAATAATGTAAACATTAAATAGTAATTTAAAAAATTCGTACAATTCATTATAATTTTTTTTCATCTAAAAACTTTGCGGAAGTTAAAAATTACGAGCGGCGACCATTGGTTTGATTAACAACAACGAATAAAGCTTAGAACGATTAAATAAAATGATTATTAAGTATTCAAATATCAATTAACAATAGCAATAACACAGTGAACAATAATATAAAAATTAAATAGTAATTTAAAAAATTCGTACAATTCATTATAATTTTTTTTCATCTAAAAACTTTGCGGAAGTTGAAAAATTGAAGGCGGAAGTTAGTCACACCCGTGAAGAAAGGCAGTTCAGCGGTGGAATGATTCCCCTCTGCTGCTGGAACTCCTACATGCACTAAATATAACACGTAGGTTGCTTACTGTCCGGCCCAATTAAAATATGTAGTGTGCCGTGTAAAACTAAGATAGGGAAATCATTTTTTTTACAATTAATTATCTTTTTGTTTAGTTAGTTTCACTAATCATAACAATAAGGTAACTAAAATATTTATATAGAAGCATACATAATACCATAAATAGTTTATATTATAAGAAAGTTATATCGTTGATACTTGAACAACATCTCAAATAACATTACAGAGGTAAGGTAAAATAAATTACAGGTTACCAAGATTGATCGGTCCATTACTCCCCTAGCGGTTTGGTTCTCGGACAGTAAAGTTGGACGGAAACAACTTCCCGAGCAACATTTCAAAGGATCTCACTTAATTAAAATCTAATATCAAACAAACACAAAACAAGAACAGAATCGGATGATGATTTTTTCCCGTAACGAATGTTAGTGTTTTGATTTTACTATAACTTTGAGGGCTGTCATAAACGTTTGATTTTTGTCTTCTAAACTCAATTTATGTATAATGCATAATTATAATGTAAAATGGGTCAAACAACTAAAATGTCTGAAAATGTTGAAGTAAAGTGCACAAATACAGTATCGAATTTATGTGTATCATTCTCATGAGTCCAAAATTAGACTTACACTATTATTAAGTTGGTTTAATCAAGAACTAGAATAATATTTAGTAATGACTTAGCACCAATAAAATGATTTAATTAATAAATCAACAGCCATAAAATTATAACTATATTAATTTTATGTATAAATCTAGAATAATTTCGGAGTATCTTCATTGTAAATCTAAAAAATCCTTTGTATTTTAGAAAATAATAATATCTTCGTTTCACTTACTAAAAAATTGGAAAGGTTGAACAAAAAATTAATACAATAAAATTGTTTAAAAAGGCACAAGTTTGGCGTATAACATTAAACATGACATGCATCAGAGAGTAACACAATATAGAGGAATGTTTGGGGGTTAACTGAACTATGCATAGTTTAAGAATATATTAGAAACACAAATTATATGAGCATTTTAAAGACATATTAAAATATGTACTATACATATGAAATTATTTAAACTACAACGATATATATATATATTACAATTGAAAATATTTATTCGGTTAATATCCCAAAATATTATAACAATGTTTGAATTAACGTACTTGTAAAGTATCACTTAAATAGCATTAACTGAACAGTTTAGTTGAATAAAGTATTTGTTACGGTTGTAAAACCAAACAAACCCTTCTTTGTTGTATTTAAAGGAGACGTTTGAACGTAATAAAGGACTCTACGATAATGTTTTCCAACGGTTATTTTATTCACGTCCTTACAATTGGTGCTTTCCTTTGAAGCAAAAGGATTTTAATGCAATCTATCTGTTATAAACAGAGATTTATACATAATTTATACGTACATTTTATTTTTAAAGCATAATCTTTCTAACTCTCTATTATATCTTTATTGCATACATTTATTTTATTTAAATTAAAAAGGACAGGGGTTTTACTAATTACCTGTTGACAAATGGATTATTTATATTAATACATACATTTAGTTGATTATATTAATATAAAATCAGGAACGCAACGACAAGAAATGGGGCCTGGCCACACACAACGTTATACAGCAAGAACGCAACGACAAGGAAATGGGTCCTGGCCACACACAACGTTATACAGCAAGAACGCAACGACAAGGAAATGGGCCCTGGCCACACACAACGTTATACAACAAGAACGCAACGACAAGGAAATGGGTCCTGGCCACACACAACGTTATACAGCAAGAACGCAACGACAAGGAAATGGGTCCTGGCCACACACAACGTTATACAGCAAGAACGCAACGACAAGGAAATGGGTCCTGGCCACACACACCGTTATTCAGCAAGAACGCAACGACAAGGAAATGGGCCCTGGCCACACACAACGTTATACAGCAAGAACGCAACGACAAGGAAATGGGTCCTGGCCACACACAACGTTATACAGCAAGAACGCAACGACAAGGAAATGGGTCCTGGCCATACACAACGTTATACAGCAAGAACGCAACGACAAGGAAATGGGTCCTGGCCACACACAACGTTATACAGCAAGAACGCAACGACAAGGAAATGGGCCCTGGCCACACACAACGTTATACAGCAAGAACGCAACGACAAGGAAATGGGTCCTGGCCACACACAACGTTATACAGCAAGAACGCAACGACAAGGAAATGGGCCCTGGCCACACACAACGTTATACAACAAGAACGCAACGACAAGGAAATGGGTCCTGGCCACACACAACGTTATACAGCAAGAACGCAACGACAAGGAAATAGGCACTGGCCACACACAACGTTATACAGCAAGAACGCAACGACAAGGAAATGGGTCCTGGCCACACACAACGTTATACAGCAAGAACGCAACGACAAGGAAATGGGTCCTGGCCACACACAACGTTATACAGCAAGAACGCAACGACAAGGAAATGGGCCCTGGCCACACACAACGTTATACAACAAGAACGCAACGACAAGGAAATGGGCCCTGGCCACACACAACGTTATACAGCAAGAACGCAACGACAAGGAAATGGGCCCTGGCCACACACAACATTATACAGCAAGAACGCAACGAAAAGGAAATGGGTCCTGGCCACACACAACGTTATACAGCAAGAACAATGTTATACAGCAAGAACGCAACGACAAGGAAATGGGCCCTGGCCGCACACAACGTTATACAGCAAGAACGCAACGACAAGGAAATGGCCCTGGCCACACACAACGTTATACAGCAAGAACGCAACGACAAGGAAATGGGTCCTGGCCACACACAACGTTATACAGCAAGAACGCAACGACAAGGAAATGGGCCCTGGCCACACACAACGTTATACAACAAGAACGCAACGACAAGGAAATGGGTCCTGGCCACACACAACGTTATACAGCAAGAACGCAACGACAAGGAAATGGGCCCTGGCCACACACAACATTATACAGCAAGAACGCAACGACAAGGAAATGGGCCCTGGCCACACACAACGTTATACAGCAAGAACGCAACGAAAAGGAAATGGGTCCTGGCCACACACAACGTTATACAACAAGAACGCAACGAAAAGGAAATGGGTCCTGGCCACACACAACGTTATACAGCAAGAACGCAACGAAAAGGAAATGGGTCCTGGCCACACACAACGTTATACAGCAAGAACGCAACGAAAAGGAAATAGGTCCTGGCCACACACAACGTTATACAGCAAGAACGCAACGACAAGGAAATGGGTCCTGGCCACACACAACGTTATACAGCAAGAACGCAACGAAAAGAAAATGGGCCCTGGCCACACACAACGTTATACAGCAATAACGCAACGAAAAGGAAATGGATCTGGCCACACACAACGTTATACAACGAGAACGCAACGACAAGGAAATGGGACCTGACCACACACAACGTTATGTAACAGGAACGCAACGACAAGAAAATGGGCCCTGGCCACACACAACATTATGTAACAGGAACGCAACGACAAGGAAATGGGCCCTGGCTACACACAACGTTATACAGCAAGAACGCAACGAAAAAGAAATGGGACCTGACCACACACAACGTTATGTAACAGGAACGCAGCGACAAGGAAATGGGCCCTGGCCACACACAACGTTATACAGCAAGAACGCAACGACAAGGAAATGGGCCCTGGCCACACACAACGTTATACAGCAAGAACGCAACGACAAAGAAGTGGGCCCTGACCACACACAACGTTATGTAACAGGAACGCAACGACAAGGAAATGGGCCCTGGCCACACACAACGTTATACAACAAGAACGCAACGACAAGAAAATGGGACCTGACCACACACAACGTTATACAGCAAGAACGCAACGACAAGGAAATGGGACCTGGCCAAACACAACGTTATACAGAAAGAACGCAACGACAAGGAAATGGGACCTGGCCACACACAACGTTATACAGCAAGAACGCAACGACAAGGAAATGGGCCCTGGCCACACACAACGTTATACAGCAAGAACGCAACGACAAGGAAATGGGTCCTGGCCACACACAACGTTATACAGCAAGAACGCAACGACAAGGAAATGGGCCCTGGCCACACACAACGTTATACAGCAAGAACGCAACGAAAAGGAAATGGGCCCTGGCCACACACAACGTTATACAGCAAGAACGCAACGACAAGGAAATGGGCCCTGGCCACACACAACGTTATACAGCAAGAACGCAACGACAAGGAAATGGGCCCTGGCCACACACAATGTTATACAGCAAGAACGCAACGACAAGGAAATGGGCCCTGGCCGCACACAACGTTATACAGCAAGAACGCAACGACAAGGAAATGGCCCTGGCCACACACAACGTTATACAGCAAGAACGCAACGAAAAGGAAATGGGACCTGGCCACACACAACGATATGCAACAGGAACGCTACGACAAGGAAATGGGATCTGGTCACACACAACGTTATGCAACAGGAACGCAACGACAAGAAAATTGGATCTGGCCACACACAACGTTATGTAACGGGAACGCAACGACAAGGAAATGGGACCTGACCACACACAACGTTATGCAACAGGAACGCAACGACAAGGAAATGGGACCTGGCCACACACAACGATATGTAACAGGAACGCAACGACAGGGAAATGGGACCTGGCCACACACAACGTTATGCAACAGGAACGCAACGAGAAGAAAATAGGACCTGGCAACACACAACGTTTTACAACAACACAACGACAAGGAAATGGGATCTGGCCACACACAACGTTATGTAACAGGAACGCAACGACTAGGAAATGGGACCTGACCACACACAACGTTATGCAACAGGAACGCAACGACAAGGAAATGGGACCTGACTACACACAACGTTATACAACAACACAACGACAAGGAAATGGGACCTGACCACACACAACGTTATGCAACAGGAACGCAACGACAATGAAAAGGGACCTGGCCTCACACAACGTTATGTAACAGGAACGCAACGACAGGGAAATGGGACCTGACCACACACAACGTTATGCAACAGGAACGCAACGACAATGAAAAAGGACCTGGCCTCACACAACGTTATGTAACAGGAACGCAACGACAGTGAAATGGGACCTGGCCACACACAAAGTTATGCGATTGCGTTCGAACGCAATATGTTGCGTTTTGTATGCACTGTAACAGATACACTACCCATGTTACGATGTTTTTGTCGCAACCTGTCGGTCCCACCACCATCAACGCTGCCATTCCTCAGTTTGCGTTCTGCAAAGAAGGGACAAATAGTTTCGTTGCTGTTGATATGTATGTGTAAAAATTGTATAACGGGGAAACATTGGCACAAGGAAATGATTTATTTAACGAGGTGAGCCGTGTGATATCATATTTAATATGTACCGTGGGATATCATATTTAAAAAATACCGCAACAAAGTCATAAAAGCCATAATTATGGACTGACGTGGCGATGATTGTGGTTTGAAACCGAGAGTATCTGACACCAAGTCAGGATAGAAACAGAGGTAGTAAGTGAAATAAAAAATAGTCCAATGAAAATGTTAATTTCATAATCTTAACGTAGTTAACTGACAATAACTAATAGTGCTCTTCTGTTGACGTTGTCTTTTACTTATTTGGAAATATCATCTCTCAAAATAGCTGGTAGTTCGGCAGAAGATGAAATTCTCTTGTAAAAATGGGAAAAACAGGATTTAGAAGTTATTCCTAAAAAAACTGATATTGGCAGTTGACATCGGATAATCGTTCATAGGATGAACGCTAAACCAATTTTTATTTTGTAAATAACTTCAAAACGAGGTAATACAAGACATAACACACTCTAAATATCATAACTTCAGTCTATATGTTATATTATATGTATGATATATGAGACAAAAACAAATGTATCACAAGCTCACTTTATAATTTAAAAACGCCTACAATGAGGTTACAATTGACTCACCAATCCATCAAATAAACGCATCGACAGTGCCAACCAACAACCCAACACCTCACACTCATCCATTTACGTCTTGACGGGATCCACACTCATCTTAGCGTGCGTCTTGACGGAGCCACACCCAACTTGCCGTACGTCTTGACGGGACTCACACCAAACATAGAGCATGTATTGAAGAAACCCTCAACCAACCTAGCGTATTTCTTGACGGGATCCCAACCCATCCTTGCGTATGTCGGAACGGGACCCACACCCATCATATTGTAAGTCTTGGCAGGACCCTCACCCTTACCACAGCGTAGGTCTTGATCGAATTCACACCCATTACAGCGTACGTATTGACGGGGCCCTCACCTCACCCAACGTACGTCTGATGGGGCCCTCCTCCCAGTCCAGCGTATGTGTTGCCGACCCTCCCAATTAGCCCATCGGCGAGGCCGACTACCAAAACCGTAAATCACCGGTGGACCTGAAATATAGTTGTTGCACGTACAACAATAAATATTTTACTGTATAGTTACGGGACTAATACCAATCTACTAAAGAAACATTATAAATCACATATTGTAAACATTAGTACACCTGCTGGAGCTCACAAATGACGTCGTCACTTAGACCCTCGTATCACTTATTACATAAAAAGTTAAAAGTTAAGGTTTGTCTTATTTTACCAGGCGAAGTTAGGGCTAAGGAGCCCTCTCTAACACTTAACCTGGGGACCAACGGCTTTACGTGACTTCCGAACCACGGGAGCGGCAGGGCAAAATCTATTAGTGGTCACATCGGGAATCGAACCCGGACCGGCAGCGTGGCATATACATATATAGAACGATAACATGTAGGCCTATACTTATAAACTTGATTAATTACAGGCATTAAATAATAATCTATGAAAAGTATGTAAGTCCTACTAAAAGTTTATTGTCTGTATGCAAGACGGATGGCAAGTGCTTCCACGACATTAGCTCCGCTTGTGTTCCTAGTGATCCCTTGCAAATAGGACCCATTTGTATAGAGAGATGTAAAAAGGGGATAGAGACAGGCCGTGGTGATTAAACTATACAGTATGCTTTTAAAGTTAATAACGGTGAGGATTCAGGTACTCTAATAAATTATAACAATTGTTTCCAATACCATTTAAAAGTTCGTTCTTCCTCAAAATTACACTTGAAGTCATTTTTCTTCACAGAGGTTAACAACGATTAATTAAACAATCTTTTAATATAATAAAGTAAAACTAACACCCATAGATTTTATAGTAAAATATCCAGTCTTATATTTAAAAACATCTTATTTCCTTTTTAAATTAAAGTAAAATGAATGTAAAAAGTTAAATATTTACTGCACACTTTTTGTGGCTCATCAACACATTTAAGACCCTCTTTCTCCCGATATAATAACACTTGTCAGATATTGTTTTCATCTTCAAATACTAAGTGAATTATTCTGCTGCAGTTTGATAACAGAAGTGGATGCTACATTAGCAACTTATATTTGCATCTATTTTTAGCAATAGGGTCTGACCCGATGACTTCTTAGATGTGTCTTCTTAGTGAGGTCCCAATCACTATAGCACTTTCTCCCTTCAACCTATATTTTCTTCAACCCCTGAACGTTCCGGTGTTCATTCAGTCAAAAGTCTGATAGTGTTTGACTGAGTCTTTTGACGAGCCTATATAGATACATTTTTTAAATATGCCCATTGGATTCCAAACCGAACCACGGGAGCAGCAAATGTTAAAACGTAACTGTCCGATGGGCAATGGAACCAAGGCTACGTGCCAGGCCATACATTGGCCCATTCTGACGTTTATTCCACATTTTAGTTTTAATATGCTATCAACAAAAACTTCCTTTTTACGTTATTAAAGATTTTATAGAAATACAATAGTTAACTATAATTCACCATCTCCACACTTGTATCCCTCTAGATGAAATGTTAACCTCATTATATATTAATTTGCTATCGTTGTACCGAGATATTAATAATACATTGTACTGATTGAACACTTAGTCTGGGCGCGTGACGGTGTTGCCTCTATCAACTTAAAAACAAATAGTACAATAATGAACATAAGCTGATAGTAATACAAGATATTTAACACATTTTTTATACAGCTGTTTGAGTAGGCTGATGTTTTCATAATAGTCCTGTCTTCGCTCCTCACATATATGTACAGCTATCAATAGCCGTGCGCTCAGACTAAATATTGTGCAATCAGTACCAGTAGTTCTTAAGAAACATTGGCACAAGGGCTCCAGGTTATCATTTCTTGACATCAAAATTATTGATAAACATTGTAATGTCTATTTTAACAATGCCATACTGATAAGTCATATAAATATTTATTTGGCATAATGTCTTACGTAATACCGTCAAGAACAAATTTACTGAAACTTCTTAAGCAGTGCATTACATCACCTGTTTAATTTTCGGTTACATTAATTAAAAATAACAATAAAAAAATTGATAAAAATTAATAACTAAAAAATATATTTTAAGTATGATAGCAATCTTAGCTTTATTAATAATATATGAATAAAACTACCAATAAATTACCTGCAATGGAACTTAGCAATTTGAAAACCATGTAATACATTACTGGAATTGAAATTAAATAAAATAAAAACACAAATATCTTTATTTATGTGGCGAAGTTAAGACTATTTAGTTCTCGACCAATTAACCACATATATAATTGTCAAGAAAAATTAATTACTGGCACTTAAAAAAAATAAATTAAAACCTCTTCAGCGCTTTTTTACAGAT
This sequence comes from Stictocephala bisonia, assembly GCA_035578905.1. NCBI lineage: Eukaryota > Metazoa > Arthropoda > Insecta > Hemiptera > Membracidae > Stictocephala > Stictocephala bisonia. The sequence continues at coordinate 278,750 of JAQJVL010000084.1, forward strand.
AGAGTTTATCTAGAGCATTTAATGGCACTAAAAAAACAAATTTACGGGTTACCGAAAGTATATAAAAGAGTTTATGGACGCGATAAAAAGGTAAATTATAAACGGCCGAAGACATGTGTGATGCTGTAATAAATTTAAATCACATCCCTACCATCTGCCAGCGTCTCTTCCACAACAATGTTGGCGGTTACTTGTAAGTAGATTACACAATACGCTTAATTGTTTAATAGATATTCTTGCAAAATATCTAAATTCATTTATATTTTACTTTGTTAAAAAGGTTGTAAAGTTTCATAAGTGCTGTTCCGGTATCGTTTAGATACGAAAGTAATGATTATTCCCGCCAAACTCATTTGACTTCAAGTCATGAAGACATTCAATTACTTTACAAAACCAAATTGTTGATTACGGTTCTTGTTTTGATACAATGAAGTTGAAAATATCACATTAAACATCTTTTTATAAAAATCCTTAAACAGAAGTACAATTTGTCCATCTAAGACAGTCCCATAATCTACGAAATTGTTTTCCAGGTAAAAACAAGCACATATTGTGACATATTATGTACCCTACCTTAATCAGTTTTCTATCTCTGTGCCTGTTTATTTTTTTACAAAATACTAAATACATCAGAAACGGGTAAGGATCTAACAACTAAATGTAACATTAATGTTGGTCTTAAAAAGGTAGAATGCTTGAGATTTACGGTTTTAAAATAGCGGCTGTCTAAATATTGTAAACTTAAACATCGAAAAGACCATAAAAAAATTTTTATTTACAAAACTTGAGGAATACTTTGCTACAAGAAATTTAACCATGTAATAATTTTAAAGATCCTTCGATAAACAACAAAGAAAACTATAATGTTATGACCGAATGGAAACGTATCCATAACATCACTTATGATAGCCATACACTGACAATTCATGACAGGCTACGTAAGATTGCCTTCAATTAATAAAAACGTTTAGTTGAAATCGGTTAGGGAGTATGTCAGAGACTCAGCAAACAAATACAGAGACTCAGTGAATGTTCAATACACAAATACAGAGACTTAGTGAATGTTCATTACACAAATAAAGAGACTCAATGAATGTTCAATACACAAATACAGAGACTCAGTGAATGTTCAATACACAAATACAGACACTCAAAGAATGTTCAATACAGAAATACATAGACTCAGTGAATGTTCAATACACAAATACAGAGACTCAAAGAAAGCTCAATACACAAATACAGAGACTCAGTGAATGTTCAATACACAAATACAGAGACTCAGTGAATGTTCAATACACAAATACAGAGACTCAGTGAATGTTCAATACACAAATACAGAGACTCAGTGAATGTTCAATACACAAATACAGAGACTCAGTGAATGTTCAATACACAAATACAGAGACTCATTGAATTTTCAATACACAAATACAGAGACTCAGTGAATGTTCAATACACAAATACAGAGACTCAGTGAATGTTCAATACACAAATACAGAGACTTAGTGAATGTTCATTACACAAATACAGAGACTCAGTGAATGTTCAATTCACAAATACAGAGACTCAGTGAATGTTCAATACACAAATACAGAGACTCAGTGAATGTTCAATATACAAATACAGAGACTCAGTGAATGTTCAATATACAAATACAGACACTCAAAGAATGTTCAATACACAAATACAGAGACTCGGTGAATGTTCAATACACAAATACAGAGACTCAGTGAATGTTCAATACACAAATACAGAGACTCAGTGAATGTTCAATACACAAATACAGAGACTCAGTGAATGTTCAATACACAAATACAGAGACTCGGTGAATGTTCAATACACAAATACAGAGACTCAGTGAATGTTCAATACACAAATACAGAGACTCAGTGAATGTTCAATACACAAATACAGAGACTCAGTGAATGTTCAATACACAAATACAGAGACTCAGTGAATGTTCAATACACAAATACAGAGACTCAGTGAATGTTCAATACACAAATACAGAGACTCAGTAAATGTTCAATACACAAATACAGAGACTCAGTGAATGTTCAATACACAAATACAGACACTCAAAGAATGTTCAATACACAAATACAGAGACTCGGTGAATGTTCAATACACAAATACAGAGACTCAGTGAATGTTCAATACACAAATACAGAGACTCAGTGAATGTTCAATACACAAATACAGAGACTCAGTGAATGTTCAATACACAAATACAGAGACTCAGTGAATGTTCAATACACAAATACAGAGACTCAGTGAATGTTCAATACACAAATACAGAGACTCAGTAAATGTTCAATACACAAATACAGAGACTCAGTGAATGTTCAATACACAAATACAGAGACTCAGTGAATGTTCAATAAACAAATACGGAGACTCGGTGAATGTTCAATACACAAATACAGAGACTCAGTTAATGTTCAATACACAAATAGAGACTCAGTGAATGTTCAATACACAAATACAGAGACTCAGTGAATGTTCAATACACAAATACAGAGACTCAGTGAATGTTCAATACACAAATACAGAGACTCAGTGAATGTTCAATTCACAAATACAGAGACTCAGTGAATGTTCAATTCACAAATACAGAGACTCAGTGAATGTTCAATACACAAATACAGAGACTCAGTGAATGTTCAATACACAAATACAGAGACTCAGTGAATGTTCAATACACAAATACAGAGACTCAGTAAATGTTCAATACACAAATACAGAGACTCAGTGAATGTTCAATACACAAATACAGAGACTCAGTGAATGTTCAATACACAAATACAGAGACTCAGTGAATGTTCAATACACAAATACAGAGACTCAGTGAATGTTCAATACACAAATACAGAGACTCAGTTAATGTTCAATACAAAAATAGAGACTCAGTGAATGTTCAATACACAAATACAGAGACTCAGTGAATGTTCAATACACAAATACAGAGACTCAGTGAATGTTCAATACACAAATACAGAGACTCAGTGAATGTTCAATTCACAAATACAGAGACTCAGTGAATGTTCAATACACAAATACAGAGACTCAGTGAATGTTCAATACACAAATACAGAGACTCGGTGAATGTTCAATACACAAATACAGAGGCTCAGTTAATGTTCAATACACAAATACAGAGACTCAGTGAATGTTCAATACACAAATACAGAGACTCAGTGAATGTTCAATACACAAATACAGAGACTCAGTGAATTTTCAATACAGGAATTTCCGAAGTTCATTTTACTACAACACTCGATAAGATCAATCATTACAATTCAGGTTAACGGCTAAAAATATGAACTGTGTTACACTTATAAATGTAACGTTAATGTTTTGATAAAATACGAAACAATGCCAGATTCATTATTGTAACTAAATTGGCCAATTACCTTTATATTAAAAACCATAATTAGCAACACAGAGAGAATTTGCAACGTTTAAGTGGTAATTAAAAAACTATAATAGCCCACCTGGCAACCACCCAACATTCTTTTACCCTCATTTCTTTTGTGACGTAATTCGTTCAATTTTTAACTGTAGTAATTTTAAAGAAATTAGACTGAAAACTAATATAAACAGTCACAGTAAAAACAATGTACAAAATTCAAATTACTAACCATTTATTTGATTTTTCCTCCTCTTGACACACTGTGTTCCATTACAAAACAAATTACTACATTTATGACATATACTTACTACACTGTACACATCTTACTCTTCATTACTCATCAGAAAGTAAAGAACATATATTGAAGAATTTCACCAATATTGTCTTATTCAACAATTAATGATGGTTCAGTTGAAATAGTGATTAATTTTACACATAATTCGATGTTATTGCTGTTTAATTAAAAACATCGATAAATTCAAGAATAATTAATTTTACACATTCTGTTTAATTAATAATAACCTAAAAACACAAATAAATAAAAAAATATTAAATTAGGGCAATTTATTTTTCAGAATAGTTTTAACAATATTCAACAGTAAAAAAGCTGACATTTTATTTAGATAATGTTTATTAGTCTAATTTTAATTCTTTATTAGTTTGGTACCTAGCTTATAAAATCCATACTTTATACGGTATAGTGACGTATCACTTATTTTTACCAAAATGCAATGAAAGAAGTAAATTAATTCGACAGTCGAGAGTAGACAAATTTATCACGGCAATTGATATCATTGAATCAATAAGTGATAAGATTTTTAATTATTCAGCCCAAACGGACTCGTGCAAAAAACTGACGGTTGATAAAACCCGTGAGTGATGGTTTAAATAAAAAAACGACCAAAGGCTTAGTAGTTTAAATCACGATTCAATTTACGAGAGGTTGTGATTAAAGAATCCTCTGCAACAATACTGACACTTACAAATCACTCTTCATTTTTACATATACAATATTTCACATTTTACCATTTACGAATTTGACAACATCCTTATCTTATATCATGATATTCATTGAAATAAACTTATATACCTCATTCATTGTAATATATATATTTTTTTATTACTTGCGAAAAAAAAATTTATACAAGCAGTTTATATTTAACGCTCTAGCTCAAGGCTAATTGAGAGAAAAACTATAATTTATTTACAAGTATTAGTGTTACAATTATATGTGAAACATATTTTTATGCATATATATTATAGTACCCTTTTTTGGGAACTTCCTTAAATCAAAAACAATATAACAATAAATCAGATAATAATAATTATAAACATTTTAAATAAATAACATATTAAATGATGGGATAAATGTAACATTGTACTATTATATATACAACAAAATAAATCAATAAAATCTTTGGAATCAACAAAAAACAACAAGAAACCAGTTTTAAATCCTAAAATTTAAAAACAAAATTATATTAAAAAATATGATTAAGTACGTAAAATAGTCCAATAAAAAATAAATCATACAAATATTTTTCTCGCCCATCGTTCAAAGACACAAAAACAAAATCTAAACTAAAAGTTAATTTAAAAAAGGTTTGCTATCTTACTGATTCATAGTTTCTTGTGGTTTGCCGATTTCACTCAATATTTAGACACAATGTATGACAAATGGACATGTACAGGATGGGAAGGTCAACTTTCACATTCCTATATTTGTTCGTTCATTAATGTACTTTTTCATTAGTGTCCTCTCAGTGCTTGACCAGGTTGCTTTATATATACATGTTTCACTGTTTGATTAAGATTATTAAGATACTAATAAACTTAAAATATTCATTTGACGAACAATCGATAGATTTAAAATGAAACATAACACTATTGTGGTTATATATCGTTATCTACAACATATTCTCATAGAACTTAAAACTTTATTAAAAAATCAGTTATGTAATTAATGCTTTTTTACACATAAAAATCCACAAAATACCATTATTATTACATTTAAAACATGTTCAATTCATACTTACTTATTATGAAGAAAATTAATACTATTGCAAGAATAAATCTCACTTAATGTTTCGGGATAATCAGAGCCCAACTTCAGACACTGTGATTATTCTAGGTATATGAGATATGTGGCTGATATGTACATAATAAGGAATTACCCAAATTCCTTTATTTCATAGTCTTTGCTAAATATTAAAGGTTATATCTGTACAAAAACGACATAAACAAAATTGTCTTGTAAATATTTACAATTCATAAATTACTTGTATGAAATAACTAGCGTACATGAAATCCCATATTTGCAAAACATCGTCTTCAAGCAAAAGGTAACGTCGTAAGAATAGTCCAATAACGTACCTGCGGTGTGGGACAATAACGCCAGGCTTCCAATAAAGGAAGTCCAATATTGTTGCCGACTCAGGCGTGTGCCATGTGGCATTTCTTGATAAACTGTATTAAACCAGCCTTGAGCACGATTAATGGGCCTTATCAGGCTAATACGTACAACACTGATAACTATAAATCACATATTTCAGCTGGTTAAACAATACAGTGTTAACTTGACTTAATTATTTATATAATGTTGACAAGGTATATTTCCTTATAATTAATTAAGTAATAAAATATTAGTAACTGTTATTAATTGCTATTAAATAACATAGTGCTTCCTTTAATTGAATAATTTTTTCATTTACAAAAAATGAGAGTACTAGCATGTTAAAAAAGAATGAAATACACTCATACAAATATTTATTAAAATTTAGATTTCAGATTAGTGGTCTTATACAAGAGTACTGCCGATCAGTGAAGTTAGAAGTGTGTTGACGGTAATGTGAATTTGGTTAACTGTTGTGTATGCGGAAATATGGAACACTGCAGATATTTCAGAATGAATAGAGAGAGCTATGACGGTGGCGCACCCCTCTACTCAAACTGAATTTATGTCGATAATACCTCCAGGACGAGAGGTACTGTTGTCGAAGTCTGTTTTGACTTCATAAGTAGGGCAACATGACTGCTTTACTGACCAATTTATTTTCTTAATATATACCTAATATTCTTTTATTTTAGTATTCTTGCACAATTTAAAGTATACTTCCTTTTTAATGGACTAATTTGTAAAGTTTTTGTGTAAATAAATAATGTATGTAATGTCATGCAAATATAGAATATGTATAGCTTTTGTAAAGTGAAAAATAATGTCACGCTGATAATATCTACTGTTGAGATTTATTTTTATTTACTTTATATTTTATTTTGAATGATAAAAAACAGAAAAATCCCATTTCAAAGTAGCATTAAATTAAGTTGCAATAAATATAGGCGGAAAAGTTTTTATGTCCAATTAATCATTAGAGTCCAAATCTTACTTTATGACTTATCACTTGAAAAAATCGAAATAATGTAAATTCAAACACAGTAACAAAGTATAGCAAAAAGCGTAATATAGTAGTAGAATATAAAATAGTAACAATAAAACCAGAAGTTGACTAAACAATATTAGCAAAAAACAACAACATATAAAAATGCAATAAATATAGTAAAGAGGACAGCAGATGTTACATAAAAAATAAATAATATTAGGATATGCAATAAATAATATAGCACTAGATATTCAATTTTCAGTAAGATTCAAAATGTCTAAAGTTATTACTTGAATTGAAAAATATATCCAACTTATTAAACAAAATGTCATTACACAATCCAAACACAATATTAATTGGTGAATAATATTAATTTCAGTGCGTCGGTTGTTGTTTGTATGTCTAATATATATGTCAACCGATTAGACTCGTCAAACTAGGGGCTACAGGCCATCTATTCGGTCAAATTAACTACCAAGGCAGATACTATTAATAAAACTTAGTCATAAAGTTAGTTCATAAAAAACAGTTGCTATGCCCTTTCACCGTAAAAGTTACCTTTTGCTATTTGTTTTTATGTTCATTTCATAAATGTTTGGTATTATCAATACAATTATTTGATACCATTTCCTTTATACAAGAATTATAGTTTCTATAACAGAGTTAATACAAGACGAAGTGGAGAACATTACAGACCTTTTTTAAACACCAAGTTTGATATAGTTAAAGATTTTATTATATTTATCAAATCATATTATATTCGGTAATTATATATATGTATATATTTGCTACTCATAGGAGGCAAAGTTTCATAAGTTATTTTAATATTTCTTGTAAATTTACTCCTTGGAGGATAAAAAATTGTTCCGTCATTCACCATTTACGGTAGTGCAATCGGTTTTCGGTGAGTTAATTATTTCTCAATTTAGTACTCAAAATTAGTTACAATAAGTTTTATATATTTTTCCCTTGAGACAGTAAAAATATATAAAAAAATCTTGCAACCACTACATTAGACCTTGTGGCCTTATTAAGTGGTTAATGTAGCTGATTTTAATTCAGCGTTAAGACAAAACCGTTCAAAGTACACATTTATTTTTTTATCACTAAGGTTTTTCCATATAACTGAAGAGAATGTATAAACTAGTTCACGTTAGGGCTACTATTTTAATAAATTGAATGATAAATATAATGAAGTACCCTTTTTATTCATTTTTATAAATATATATAATATATTTATATTTATTATATATATTATATATAATAGTCATATATAACAATATATGACCAGTTTCGGCTCTTAGGCCATCTTCAGATAGTAAATAATATAACCTATCAAAAATATAAATATATTTTTTAATATAAATTATAAAAATGAATAAAAAGGGTACTTCATTACATTTATCATTCAATTTATAACTGAAGGGATTATGATGTTTTTCATTTAAAAAATTTAAACATTTTTATAATTTCAAAAATAATGAAAAACGTCTTAATCTCTTCAGTTATATGTAATAAATGTAGTTGTAAAAAATTAAATGTGTAGCCTACTTCGAACGTTTTTGTCTTAACGCGGATTTAAAATCAGCTAAATTAACCACTTCATAAGGCGAAAAGTTCTAATGTAGTGGTTAAACGTTTTTTAAATATATTTTTCCTGTCTCAAGGGAAGGTATACTAACTAATTTTCATTATAACATTGGAAAATAATTAACTCACCAAAAACCGATTGCACCACCTTAAATCGTTGACGACTTATTTTAATTTCAATCTTAAATTTGATTATAACTTAGGAAAGTATACATATGGTAATGTCTCCAACACAACTATCTTCTAAAAAATTACAAGATATTTCTTGGTCACTTGACATTGTTAGAAAATTGTTCTTGTTATTATTCTATTAAAGTTTATATACTGGCTTACATTCGCACGATCGAAAAGTACTAAGCACCCACCTGCAACATATAACATAGTTAATGCACTGTAGAGTAGAGGTTATACTGTTTTACAGGATTATATATAGATTTATGAACTGTTGAAAATAAATTATTAAATATTAAAGGTATTCTTTCATAGCTTACATTGACATACATTTACAAAATTCCAGGACAACGACGAGCTGCTGCAAAATGTTTCATTACATTTCTATAAGTTATTATAAGCACAGGATAAAGTTCATCATAAAGATGAATTTTTTTAACGCGAGTAAATGTAGAGTAAACTTAAAATCAGCTTTATTAAAGAAAAAAATCAATTAATTATTTGTTAACATTTATTAGAATATGAAATAAACTACTGATATATTTTATCATTAATAGTTTATCATCATACACAGTTTTCTGACATGAAAATAACTAATAGTTTATTATGATGACTATTATTAGTACAGATTTATAAACCTTAAAAATAATTATAAAAACGTTAAAGAGATGTGTTAGAAAAAGTGTTTTTGTTATCTTCCTGTCCACTTCTATGAGGACAACAGGAGAAGTTGTATCATAACAGGTTTCTTCCCACCTTCGCAATATAATCTTATGAACTTTATTAAAATTACTTTCTGCAGTAAATTCATAGTAACAACAAAAATATACATTGCTATTAACTCACAAATGATGTAGCTTGCATTTTATATGCAAACATAAACTCATACATGTAACGAATAGACTACGTGATATGCCACTATAGATATTATAGTTGTTCAGCCCTTCGCGTGCTTATAAGAGCCTGTTTTTGTTTTGTAGGCTCGTTGGAACAATGGATTAACGTGTCTTACCGATTACACGGTCACACCGATAATCAACCTGGGCCGAGTAGTCACTTAGTGCTCGCCATCCCAGTTAACTATGTATATTTTACAACTGATAATCTCTTCGACTACATTATAAATGTGTACAAATTATCATTACACACAACAATTCCGTGTTATGAAAATAGTTTCGATAGAGACATAAACATTACACCTCCCGACGGATGGAAATGAACGAAAGCGTATTAAGAGTCTGTTTTTGTTTTGTAGGCTCGTTGGAACAACGGATTAACGTGTCTTACCGATTACACGGTCACACCGAGAATCAACCTGGGCTGAGTAGTCACTTAGTGCTCGCCATCCCAGTTAACTATGTATATTTTACAACTGATAATCTCTTCGACTACATTATAAATGTGTACAAATTATCATTACACACAACAATTCCGTGTTATGAAAATAGTTACGATAGGGACATAAACAGTACACCTCCCGACGGATGGAAATGAACGAAAGCGTATTAATTAGTATAGTAATTTACCAGAATCTAAAACCGTTAGTATTAAAAGTTACTACTACTTAATTAAAATTATGTAGGAATATCCCAATTTTAGTCTGCCAGTTGAGGAACTGGAATTACCATTGCAAAGAGAAACTTGTTTACAAAATATTTGTCTAAAAATACGTATTAAAGAAAAAAAGATTAATTTAGTCATTATTGAGTCTCTTATCAACATGTTTTTCACAAAACGTTATTTAAATATATTATATAATACTCGAAAACATTAAAAGCGTTTAATAATGATAAATAAAAAAGTGGGGCAAACATATATAATTTATTTACATAATTCATTCCAATAATTTATAGCTAAACTACTTTTATACACAAGAGTCACCACGTGATGACGTAGAGTTCTATAATGGAGAAATCCATAATCAGAGGGATCTGACAATCTCAGGGGGTGATTTCGGTAAAAGGTGCATTGAAACGTTTAACAAAGGATCTTTAAATGCCATGCCGGGAGTATGGGGGCATTGCCTTGTCAGCAACACTTAACTTGAGTGGGGTTAAAATACATTTGTTGTCATAAATAGTAAATATATATATCAACCTACCAGAAACCGGATAAATTTATTACGGAATTGTTAATATTTATAAAAAGAACAATTCCAGGGGATTCTAATATAATTATCCAGTTATGAGCGCGTTTACAGTACAATATTTGTGACTTAACGTTTTAATTTGGTTACAATAAAGAAAAAAACGAACATTAACAGTTATGTTTAAAACACTTATAAAACAGAAAAAATAAATAAAAGAAAATTAGTAAGAAGAAACACTTTGTAAATAAATGTGAGCTTTTTGAAAGCTAGAGAGAGAGTAAAAATTGCATTACAATTTACACAATCCTCAGCCGAACAGTAGTTAATTAACGTGTTATTAATGACGAGGGAGGTTCATTAAACTGTAAAGTCGTAATTAAAAAACAATTATACTTCACCTAAGGGCCAACCAAAAACACTTCACTTTCTTTCTCCACTTTTCAACAACGAACCCAAATGTTTCTGAGTAAAAAAGTCTTTTGGATTTAACATTAGGTCTAAAGTGTTATTATATTACAATCCTGTATAAAAAAGTCTTTTGGATTGAACATTAGGTCTAAAGTATTATTATATTACAATCCTGTATAAAAAAGTCTTTTGGATTGAACATTAGGTCTAAAGTATTATTATATTACAATCCTGTATAAAAAAGTCTTTTGGATTGAACATTAGGTCTAAAGTATTATTATATTACAATCCTGTATAAAAAAGTCTTTTGGATTTAACATTAGGTCTAAAGTATTATTATATTACAATCCTGTATAAAAAAGTATTTTGGATTGAACATTAGGTCTAAAGTTTTATTATATTACAATCCTGTATAAAAAAGTCTTTTGGATTTAACATTAGGTCTAAAGTATTATTATATTACAATCCTGTATAAAAAAGTCTTTTGGATTTAACATTAGGTCTAAAGTATTATTATATTACAATCCTGTATAAAAAAGTCTTTTGGATTTAACATTAGGTCTAAAGTATTATTATATTACAATCCTGTATAAAAAAGTCTTTTGGATTTAACATTAGGTCTAAAGTATTATTATATTACAATCCTGTATAAAAAAGTCTTTTGGATTTAACATTAGGTCTAAAGTATTATTATATTACAATCCTGTATAAAAAAGTCTTTTGGATTTAACATTAGGTCTAAAGTATTATTATATTACAATCCTGTATAAAAAAGTCTTTTGGATTTAACATTAGGTCTAAAGTATTATTATATTACAATCCTGTATAAAAAAGTCTTTTGGATTTAACATTAGGTCTAAAGTATTATTATATTACAATCCTGTATAAAAAAGTCTTTTGGATTTAACATTAGGTCTAAAATATTATTATATTACAATCCTGTATAAAAAAGTCTTTTGGATTTAACATTAGGTCTAAAGTATTATTATATTACAATCCTGTATAAAAAAGTCTTTTGGATTTAACATTAGGTCTAAAGTATTATTATATTACAATCCTGTATAAAAAAGTCTTTTGGATTTAACATTAGGTCTAAAGTATTATTATATTACAATCCTGTATAAAAAAGTCTTTTGGATTTAACATCAGGTCTAAAGTATTATTATATTACAATCCTGTATAAAAAAGTCTTTTGGATTTAACATCAGGTCTAAAGTATTATTATATTACAATCCTGTATAAAAAAGTCTTTTGGATTTAACATCAGGTCTAAAGTATTATTATATTACAATCCTGTATAAAAAAGTCTTTTGGATTTAACATTACGTCTAATGTATTATTATATTACAATCCTGTATAAAAACACTAAAAGGTATAAATTGACCTCTCTGTACTCCAAATATGATAAAAAACATATTACATGATTAATTCCACTGACTACGGTTTATGAGATGTGCCTAAAGCTTCAATGCCTTAAAAACTTTTCTTTTATAATAAACATTGTTAATTTCGTTAAATGTGTTTTAAAGAAAAATAAATTATCAAAAACAAACGTTTGTTTATAAAAATAAACTATTACACTAAACATTTGAACAAGTGTTGTATTATAAGCTGAACATTGTTTTATTAAAAACTTTTCCAAATAAAAATAGCTCAACATATAACAAATGTACGAAATCATTCATTAAATCTTTATATTGATAACACACAAATATTAAAAAAAAAATATACTATATACGAATTTCAAAATTAGAATAATAATCAATAAAATTTAAATCCAACGAGATCATGGTTACACCATTAACCCTATACTAATAAACTAACCATTTACATAGCATGTTCTCATAATAGGTATAAACACCTCATTACAATTCGTTGAATATTAATGGTATAACGGTACGTACACGAATTTTCTTTTTAGTTCTTTAATTAATTGGGTACAGAATGACTTATATTTTATTTAATTGTTTACCCTAGGTTTTTATGGCCCTTCAAAAAATGACCAAAATTAGTTGAGTGTAATCATTTTAAATAAACCATACTATTACATTACGGCTTTTGAAGTTTAGTTGCCTTTTGGTAGTAACATTTATTAAAATAAATTTTAATTAAAATTTATTTCAATCACTACACAAAGCAAGCATTTTAATATGTTACGGCACGGCGGTTCAGAAACTGTTTCTGTTAGATTGCAAGGTCAACGTTTTGAATCGCCAACTGTGCTGACGGTCGTTATTATACTTCACTCGTATAATACAATCCACGCACAGGCCTCAGTCAATGTAACTGGCAAGTAAAGTAAAAAATATTTAAAATGCCTGCCAGTATACTTATTTATTTCCCTTGGGTATTAGTATTTTAATATAACATGTAAAAAAATACATGATACAATTAATAAAACTGAAGGATATATATATTTTTTTTATTCAAAAACGAACAAAAATGGAATGCCAACACAGCACATACGAAAGTAGAATGTTGCCCTCCACTTCAATAAGTTAATTTGATTCGACATAATTGACAAACATATGACTCGTGGGAATATCGGATCAAACTGGTCTTTATGTTTACCAATTACAGTTACATCACCGAAGTAACAATATAACATTATTTATATGTTAATTTCTATAGTTATGGATTACATCACCTTAATTGATTTTTAAATAACTACCATAATTAAAACAAATAAATAGCACAATAAGGTTCATCTAAATAAATAATAACTCACGACATGTCAAGCAAATATATATCGTATGGTTTTTTTGTCAGCTACCGTTATTATTATTTTTTTTATTTCAAACTATTTAAACGCTGAGGTTTATATTTGGACAATAAGTCAAAAAGTCATTAAAATATAATAAAAACTAAAAATAAATAAATAACAAATGATTTCCTGTCACAAAGCTCAATCCAGTCCATCAAGCAATTTAAGATCTGCTTCACTGAATCTATTTATTCTAGCTAATCCCTCCGTAAAACAGCGCAAGGGCCACTCTGTAACTAGGTGATCCATTGTTTGGATAGACTCCCCGCAATCACATGACTGATCTACTTTCAATCCACATTTGTATTTCCAGTAGTTACATCTGCTCACTCCAGTTCAGAACCGATTCAATAATGTCCACTCCCTATTTGACAAGCTAAACAACCAACTGAAAACACTGTTCATTCAAACAAGACTGAGTGAGTTTCTGTCATGGCTTTACAGATAGTCACTTCTAAACTATAATATTACGAAAAAAGCGGCAAAGAGAAAAATGTATACATGTTACAATCACGCAGTTAAATGGTCTTTGTTTTAATAAATAAAACTTAGCTAAAGCCTTAATATAAACAATGTACCACAAAAAAATTATTACGGTAGTTTAAAATTTATTATTTTTTAGACTCTACTCGGATGTAATATGATTACGGCTATGTTTGTCAGCGGAACAAAATTTTCCTGTTGTAAAATAGTTAGTAAAATTCTTAAAATTAATGACACAAATCATGTATGAAGTATATTAGATGATATTATTTTGGAACGTTATTCAGTTTTGTTCACAAATATTAACAAAAAATAAGTAATAAAATAAAATTGCAATTACAGTATAACTACAAAAACACATACGTGTAAAGATGCAAAGTAATATAAACATGTTAAGAGTTATCCTTCGCATATTGAATAAAATCCGCCTTAAAACTCTTGATTGCACCTTAATGAAACTTCACTGGCAATCCGAACCGTTCAGTTACGACTACGTTTCCAGAAAAATTCTTCCACGACAAACTAACTGACATCTCTTTATATCAGATCTAAACCGACAAATGAACGATTGTAATCTACCTTACCAGAAACATAAATACTGACAGCCTACGCTAAAAAAAACGGTGTGTCCACCTATACTGCAAACACAACTACTGACTACCCAAGCTAAAACAAACGGAGTGTTCAGCTATACTGGTAACATAACTACTGACTGCCCAAGCTAAAACAAACGGTGTGTCCACCTATACTGCAAACATAACTACTGACTACCCAAGCTAAAACAAACGGTGTTTCCACTTATAGTGCAAACAAACTACTGACTGCCTACGCTACAAAAAAGTTGTGTCCACCTATACTGCAAACATAACTACTGACTGCCCATGCTACAGCAAACGGTGTTGCCATCTAAACTGCAAACATAACTAATGCCTGCCCAAGCTACAACAATCATTGTTGCCATCTAAGCTGCAAACATAACTACTGACTTCCCATGCTACAACAAACGGTGTTTCTACTTATAATGCAAACACAACTACTGACTGCCTACGCTACAACAAACAATGTGTCCACCTATACTGCAAGCGTAACTACTGACTGCCCACGCTACAACAAACAGTGTGTCCACCTATACTGCAAACGTAACTACTGACTGCCCACGCTGCAACAAACAGTGTGTCCACCTATACTGCACACGTAACTACTGACTGCCCACGCTACAACAAAAGGTGTGTCCACCTATACTGCACACCTAACTACTGACTGCCCACGAAACAACAAACGGTGTGTCCACCTATAATGCACACGTAATTACGGACTGCCCACGCTACAACAAACAGTGTGTCCACCTATGATGCACACGTATCTACTGACTGCCCACGCTACAACAAACAGTGTGTCCACCTATACTGCAAACGTAACTACTGACTGCCCACGCTACAACAAACAGTGTGTCCACCTATGATGCACACGTATCTACTGACTGCCCACGCTACAACAAACAGTGTGTCCACCTATAATGCACACGTATCTACTGACTGCCCACGCTACAACAAACAGTGTGTCCACCTATAATGCAC
Organism: Stictocephala bisonia; assembly: GCA_035578905.1. Classification (NCBI taxonomy): domain Eukaryota; kingdom Metazoa; phylum Arthropoda; class Insecta; order Hemiptera; family Membracidae; genus Stictocephala; species Stictocephala bisonia. The sequence continues at coordinate 294,624 of JAQJVL010000084.1, forward strand.
ACGTAACTACAGACTGCCCACGCTACAACAAACAGTGTGTCCACCTATACTGCAGAAGTAACTACTGACTGCCCACGTTACAGCTCACGGTGTGTCCACCTATACTGCACACGCAACTACAGACTGTCCACGCTACAACAAACGTTGTGTCCACCTATACTGCAAACGTAACTACTGACTGCCCACGCTACAACAAACAGTGTATCCACCTATAATGCACACGTAATTACGGACTGCCCACGCTACAACAAACAGTGTGTCCGCCTATACTGCACACGTAACTACGGACTGCCCACGCTACAACAAACAGTGTGTCCACCTATACTGCAAACGTAACTACTGACTGCCCACGCTACATCAAACGGTGTTTCCACTTATACTGGAAATGATCCCTACTACTGGGCTTTCCATTCCCTACCCTAACACCGATAATTCAAACTAATCCTATAGATAAACAGGACTGTACTCTGTGAGAGCATTATTGCATCGGACGTATATTCTGAGTAAATTGCATGAAGTAAAAATTGTATTACTCTGGGCTATTGTTTATTTTTATGTTTTTATTTATATTGACTTATTTCTGTAACTATTTATCTATTATGTTGACTGATGATTATTTCCTCTTTCCACCCGGCCAATGATGGAACCAAATTGTACCTTTTACAATCCTGGAGATAAACAAAAACTAAGAATGGCGATTACACATCCTAAAAAAAAAATAATAACTACTGAATCTCTTTCACTTAATTACAACACCAAATGAAATTAGAATTCATTGTAAATTCAAATTAATTTTAAAGTTTTTGAAAGTGCATTTTCACATTCAACACAAGAATACTTCCCAATATAAATTCAAAACAAATACAACATTATGAATGATTAATAAAACGGCGAAGGAATTATCCAATATCTTGTGAGATAAATGGGTGAAAGAACTCTAAAGGCAACGAAAGGTAACGTATGTTAAAAAATATATGTAGTAACGATACATTGTCAATGTGAAGATGATAAAAGAAAAACAGCAATAGGAATGTTTTCTGTACTTTCTATCCTTTATAAAAAATAATATCACTTTATATTGTATATCACTTTAAATTTATATTTATAAAAATGCAGCGAGATATTGGTAATTATATTCAACAGGGACTGTGTCGAATTTTCGGCTAACATTGTTTAATAGTAGGCACATAATTAAGAAATAATAATATGAGTTTTTTTTATAGAGGAAAGCCCAGAACAATTACGAAAATGAGGAAAAGGTGAACATTTTTGTCTCCGTAAATAAAGCGATGTGGTTACTTACATTGTGCGGAAGTTTCCCTGATCACGGACAATCAAATCATTATTAAGGACGTTAGAGCCGGAAACGTGTTGATTTCAGTAGGTTACGTTCTGTTAGGATAAGGCTGGGTTGGGTATTGATAGGATAGATTATGTTAGGTTATGTTAGAGTTGATTAAGTTATATTATGTTTGGTAAGGTTAAGTATAAGTAGGTTTGTTTGGATTATGATAGGTTTGGTTGGGTTATGTTAGGCCTAAGTTAACCTACCTAATCTTAAAAACCCAAACCTAACCTATCAATACCAAACCTAGCCTTAGGTCAATACTCACAAAACATAACTTTACTGTATCCGGCACATTTCCGGCGCTAACATGCTTAATAATTGTTGGATTGCAAAGAACTTGTCATATTCGTAAACAGGACAAAATTCTGCACATTTGAGTAGCCACATTGCAATATTTACGAAAAAAAATGATATTCAGTTTCCATGATTTAGATAATTTTTCCGGGTTTTCCGTTAAAAAAACTATTATAATCCTGTTTCTTAGCTATGTATCTAATATGGAAAAAAAGTTTTGCCACAAAATCGACAAGGTCCCTGTTTTATATATTTACAGACAAATATTAACTGCTTCTGCAGTGTAAAACTAGCAAAATTATTCTTTTAAAAATAAAAAAACATGATGACAATTAAAATTTATTTTATTACTTTTACCTGTTTGTTAGTTGATATTTGTAAAAGGACTGTTCAGAATTTAGATTGCCTGATAAGAGTTTTTTTTTATTGTTTAGCAATTTCAAATGTGAATGAAAATCAATCTGAACTTTACGTTGTCTTAACTTTAATGTTCGAACTTATATATACTTAATCAATTAACAAAACTATACGTATTTGAACTTTGTTTCTAAAGCATATATTTACTATATTTGGTAAACTAAAGAGCAGAGCGCAATACAGTTTCAAAAATTATAAATGAGGTCTTATTGCTTTAAAAATGTAAAAGAACTTATAAACGTTACTATACGTATATAACTCAGGGTTGTATTGTGACAAATGATTATTACCTCGGCAAACAATTATCGGCGAGGGATTACAAACCAAACACGGCACATTCCACGTTCATTTGTTCGTATTCATTTGCGTTAAAAACAAATATATATTTATGTACCTGGTGGCAAAAGGCGGCGTCATTAGCACGAAGCACACGTTTGGGAAATAACGGAACGTACTTTGGTTGTTAAATACCACAGTATAAATGAATACGTGACTAATTTATGTTCATAAGTCAGCTTTATTGTCATATTTTTACATTTACGTAAAAAATGCACAGCTTATATAATTATAATATTTTAAGCATTTAAAACTAGAGGGCGTCCCTGCACGTTTCGTGTGCAAAGCCCGTCACTCGCTACACTCGTGTCACCTCGGGCCTTAACTAGAGGGCGTCCCTGCACGTTTCGTGTGCCAAGCCCGTCACTCGCTACACTCGTGTCACCTCGGGCCTTAACTAGAGGGCATCCCTGCACGTTTCGTGTGCCAAGCCCGTCACTCGCTACACTCGTGTCTACTCGGGCCTTAACTAGAGGGCATCCCTGCACGTTTCGTGTGCCAAGCCCGTCACTCGCTACACTCGTGTCACCTCGGGCCTTAACTAGAGGGCGTCCCTGCACGTTTCGTGTGCCAAGCCCGTCACTCGCTACACTCGTGTCACCTCGGGCCTTAACCCTACGTTAGTGTGGCGCGGTCTGAGAGACCAATTAGTACTTCTAAGAAGAAAATATTGCAGCCGGGTAAGAATACGCCCTTCCCCTTCTCAATACCTTCCTCTAGGGGGAGCCTTTGCATGACCTTGAAGTGGCATTATTTTTTAACGACTGCAACTGTGCACAACTTCCATTTCGGTCCCTGACACCAACCACACTAAACACGTTATGGTCTCAATCCTACAGAGTAAAGAAGGTTCTTAATCACAAAAAAGTTTATAAAACCATGAAAAACAATGAAAATGCATTAAACATTGTATGTTTATTCTAAAAATACTAATTTATTTATAAAAATTTTGATATAAACAATTTTAATAGGGTTTTTAGATTTTTGGTCTCTGACCCCCACCACACTAATAATGTTACTATTACTCACCACATTAACCTAGGGTTAACTAGAGGGCGTCCCTGCACGTTTCGTGTGCCAAGCCCGTCACTCGCTACACTCGTGTCACCTCGGGCCTTAACTAGAGGGCGTCCCTGCACGTTTCGTGTGCCAAGCCCGTCACTCGCTACACTCGTGTCACCTCGGGCCTTAACTAGAGGGCGTCCCTGCACGTTTCGTGTGCCAAGCCCGTCACTCGCTACACTCGTGTCACCTCGGGCCTTAACTAGAGGGCGTCCCTGCACGTTTCGTGTGCCAAGCCCGTCACTCACTACACTCGTGTCACCTCGGGCCATAACTAGAGGGCGTCCCTGCACGTTTCGTGTGCCAAGCCCGTCACTCGCTACACTCGTGTCACCTCGGGCCTTAACTAGAGGGCGTCCCTGCACGTTTCATGTGCCAAGCCCGTCACTCGCTACACTCGTGTCACCTCGGGCCTTAACTAGAGGGCGTCCCTGCACGTTTCGTGTGTCAAGCCCGTCACTCGCTACACTCGTGTCACCTCGGGCCTTAACTAGAGGGCGTCCCTGCACGTTTCGTGTGCCAAGCCCGTCACTCGCTACACTCGTGACACCTCGGGCCTTAACTAGAGGGCGTCCCTGTACGTTTCGTGTGCCAAGCCCGTCACTCGCTACACTCGTGTCACCTCGGGCCTTAACTAGAGGGCGTCCCTGCACGTTTCGTGTGCCAAGCCCGTCACTCGCTACACTCGTGTCACCTCAGGCCTTAACTAGAGGGCGTCCCTGCACGTTTCGTGTGCCAAGCCCGTCACTCACTACACTCGTGTCACCTCGGGCCTTAACTAGAGGGCGTCCCTGCACGTTTCGTGTGCCAAGCCCGTCACTCGCTACACTCGTGACACCTCGGGCCTTAACTTGAGGGCGTCCCTGCACGTTTCGTGTGCCAAGCCCGTCACTCGCTACACTCGTGTCACCTCGGGCCTTAACTAGAGGGCGTCCCTGCACGTTTCGTGTGCCAAGCCCGTCACTCGCTACACTCGTGACACCTCGGGCCTTAACTAGAGGGCGTCCCTGCACGTTTCGTGTGCCAAGCCCGTCACTCGCTACACTCGTGTCACCTCGGGCCTTAACTAGAGGGCGTCCCTGCACGTTTCGTGTGCCAAGCCCGTCACTCGCTACACTCGTGTCACCTCGGGCCTTAACCTCGGCCTGTGATTACGTTAACGTTATTCGAACTATATTAATATACAGGGTGAGTGTCTACTGACACCATTAAATTTACCTATTTGTTGTACTTACAAAAAGGAACAAAAAAATTGGGTGTGCGTCGGACCACACGGTGGAAGTTATACTTCTTTGGCCATTCTCATACACCCACTCACGCACACAAACAGACAGGATGTATAAATGAAATATAAGACATTTTTCAATATTATTCAATATATTTATCTTCAATATATTATACGTGACTTCATTATTATATTATACACCTATATTATCATTATCAGTAATTTCTTCGATTAAATTTCTTCGATTAACAATCGATTAATCGATAGTTCTTAAAAATGTGTTCTTACTTTTTAGCGTGACGCGGTTTCTCGACCAACATCCCATCCCAAAGTGTCTAACGGGCGCAAAGAAGTATAACTTCAAAAAGTCCATATTAACCCGTGTCCGATTCTCAACCGTTTGGCTGTAAGGGCTCATATTGTGTGTTTTTAAAATTACTTGACATTAACTCACCGATTGAGCTATAAAAACAAAACCAAAAAACCTACCACATTCTTATTAATACCATTGCAAAGATCGTTAAATTTTCTATAAATTTCAATTATTTTGCAAGCAAACGTAAATAAAAACTAGATTTCCTAGAGTAAGTTTATTAAACAAATATGCAACATGTCTTTTTCTCTAATTGTTCAAGACGACATATCAGCACATAAATGTAGTCTAATTTAATGTAAAGTTAAGTAGAAAACTTTTCTCACTAATAAGCTTGGAATAGATGTATAATTTAATTAGGTTGAATATTATGAAACCATTAATAACACCTAAAATATTTCATAAAACATGGTTTAATCGGTTGCACTTAACTACCAAATTCAACCTGTGCCTGTTTTTTGTTTTGTATGTAACTTCCATAATCAGCTGATTGGACTATTATTTGAAATCCACTGTTTCAATTTTAATATTATTCCCCACCTGAAATCAGCTGTTGTAAATATTACTCCATTTTGAACAGTAGTTACTCATATTAGTCTATGAAAACACAAATCATCTTCTTTGGACAATTTGAAAATATTTATTCTTACTTTTATTTTTATACATAAGCATAATTAGTTAAAAATTAGTGAGGGTATTAGCGTTTGTTCTATTGTGGCATTGCGTCAAACGTTTGTTGTGAAGTATGAATCCGTTTACTAATGAAGAATATGGTGATATACATTTTGTGTACGGGTTGTGTTCTGGAAACGCTGCTGAAAGTCGTAGAGAATACATTCGTCGATTTCCAGAGAGAAGAATTCCTGATGTAAGAACATTTGTAAGGGTTCACAATTGTTTGCGTGAAAATGGTAGATTTCCGGTCAATGACCGCTCCATTGGTAACATCATACAAGATGTTGGGTTAGAGGAAGCTGTACTTGCCCAATTCGAAAGGGATCCAAGAACAAGTTCAAGAAGAATTGCTACTGAAGTAAGCCAATCGTTTGTGTCGAGACTCTTGCGTTAAAATCAAATACACCCATACCACTTTACTCGTGTCCAGACAATTAAACCAAGAGACCCTCCTCTGAGACCTCAATTTTGTCAATGGGTTTTACAGCTCGATAATGCAGATTTTCTTAAAACAATCTTGTGGACAGACGAATCTACATTTACACGAGACGGTGTTTTTAACTACCACAATGAACACTTCTATGACTCTGAAAACCCACATCTTTGTTGTGAATCACGGAGCCAAACTAGGTTGGATTGATAGGGGACAAGCAGATAGGTCCTTGATCTCCTTAAATCATTAACTGGAGTTCAATACTTTCAATTTCTAAATAATATCGTACTAGACCTTCTCGAAGACTTGCCGTTGGAATTGTGTCGGTGCATTATTTACCAGGCAGATGGAGCACCACCACACTTCAACATCAACGTGCGTAAAAATATTAACAACAACTTCTATACGTGGATTGGGAGAGCCGGAACTGTTGCTTGGCCATCACGGTCCTCTGGCCTCAACCCTATCAATTACTACGTCTGGGGTTCTTTGAAGCAAAAAGTGTACAGAAGTCCAGTACAAACAGCCGAAAAATTGAGACATAGAATCGTGAGGGCTGCTAGACGCCTTAGAAATGAAATAAATTTAAAGGCAAGTGTAAGGAAGTTGAGGAACCGAGTCCGTACCTGCATAAGGGAAAATAGTGGACATATTGAACACTTATTAAAGTAGTTTTTGTTATAATAAAGCATGATTATCTAAATATTACAGTTATTATGTTTTTTTTTTTTTATTTCGTAAAGACTGACAACTTGTTTGTTAAGTGCAACCGATTAAACCATGTTTTATGAAATATTTTAGGTGTTATTAATGGTTTCATAATATTCAACCTAATTAAATTATACGCCTATTCCAAGCTTATTAGTGAGAAAAGTTTTCTACTTAACTTTACATTAAATTAGACTACATTTATGTGCTGATATGTCGTCTTGAACAATTGGAGAAAAAGACATGTTGCATATTTGTTTAATAAACTTACTCTAGGAAATCTAGTTTTTATTTACGTTTGCTTGCAAAATAATTGAAATTTATAGAAAATTTAACGATCTTTGCAATGGTATCAATAAGAATGTGGTAGGTGTTTTGGTTTTGTTTTTATAGCTCAATCGGTGAGTTAATGTCAAGTAATTTTAAAAACACACAATATGAGCCCTTACAGCCAAACGGTTTAGAATCGGACACGGGTTAATATGGACTTTTTTGTTCCTTTTTGTAAGTACAACAAATAGGTAAATTTAATGGTGTCAGTAGAGACTCACCCTGTATAGCACTATTAGGCCTAAAGCAACATAACAAATATATGGGGTTGATTTTGTTTATTAGATGTTTTTATTCCAGTTGAATGTTGTTTTTACAAAAATAAAAGGATCATTTCAAACGCTATTTTTAACATTATTTCGAAAAGTTCATTCTGAGTACCTATTATGCAATATCCTCATTTGCTCAATATTTTTAAGTCAATCAAAAGAAACAGACCAAACCCTTACACATAATACGTAAAGCGGCTTTTTGTTAACGCAACTCATCCCTTATTTCTTTATCTATTTTAACCATTGAGGTGTCAAAACGTCTGCCCCTATTCGTAGTAGTGCAATAGCGCCTCTATTATTCAATAGTTTTACCCTAAAGCGCACAGGACGCCCTTAAAGTACATTTATTAATACTTTATTAATAAATGTATGGGTACCCCTGCTCACTTATTGGGTTGCAACTCAAATGCAATAAGTGAGCTACTAGAAATAAATTAACATATAATCATTTAATTAATACAGTTTAACCACTAATATTTGTTACCAAAAGTCACATGCCGAGGTGTCATGATCGCAGCGAGTGACGAGGTTGGCAAGCGAAGCATGAAGGGGTGTCCCATAGTATTTAATTAACAGTTGTTGAAAATATGTAATGTTCACATCATCATAAATTTATACACATAAACAAGTGTTATGTTTATTAAAGAAAATACTTTTATATATGTGGTAAATAATATGATAGTTCAGAGCCAGAAGGCGGAATGCAGGTAATTTTTTGTTATATTCCTGATATGTTTCCCATCCTTGGCCTTTAAGATTTAAAAATAATCTAATTAATTAATTTATGTTATTTTCTTCCAAATTAGAGTCATTTTGGGAAGACCGATTCACTTATATAATTATAAATATGTTTAATTAATTTTAAAAAATCAATAAGCAATATTTTTAATTAGTCAAGAACTTAGCTAAGAACTGTTCGAGTGGGTTACTGGGTGATGCTAGATTGCTATTGTCAAGATCAACTATTTTCTTATTTTCTTCAAAGAACAGTCGGTGGTAGGTGCCGTGCTTCAAGGAGGACAGTGAATGCAGGTGGCACGTTACCCTCAATGAAGAAGACTCATCTCGATGTGATACACGTGTTATCAAACCTGGTTGAGTATTTCCGAGGGTTCCAAGTAACCAGTTAAATGGCCTCAGGTTAGTGTCTATGATGACGACGGTTTTTTTTCATATTCGCCCTAAGGAGTCGCGAGTCTGAGGCTGCCGGAATTTCTGCATTGTGCGTATATGCATTCCCTTGCTAAAAATTAAAAAAAAACCGTAATGTTATAAAATGAAAACGATGAGGATATTTGGGCCTATGTATATCTAGTAGATAACTCTAAGTAATAAATGGTCATTGATCTATAAATACATATGGATATTTTAAAATAATAGTCTTCTCGAATAAAAGACATTCTAACTGCAAATTAATAATAAGCTAAACACGAAACGTTTCTTATGAAGAATAAAAACGTAATATGAAGCAATGATACGGTCAAATCATCATTAATTATTGATACTTTAAATCTAGCTACATAATAGTTCCTTGACTTTAAATTATAATAATAAATTGTATTGAAAACGAAAGCAATTGCAATATATTTTCCTATTATTTCACTTAAGAAAGTTATATTTTTACTTTTATTTTGCTTCCCATGCAAAGTATAACGTAAATTTATTAATGCTGCTCAATTCTAAACCACAGAACTTGTAACTGCAAGAAACAAAGACAATTTGAAGCAGCTGAACGGGATTTATTTAAGCATGCTGATCAGGAGATATAAGATGCAGGCTGTTTCATACAAGAAATCCGAACAAATTTCTCAAATATTTTGAGAAATAAATACAGAAAAGATATTGGTATAAAATAAGCCATAATTTAGGGCCCATTTTTAGTATAACTAGTATACAACTGCTGCCTTCCTAACAAAGGAAACTCTTCCGCTATTAAACGTAGGATGAATAGCAAGGAAATAATAAGAATAGTGAAATGTGATGTTGCTACTCCGTCGAAGTTATACAAAAGAATATTACACATATCACACACTTACCAAATGTTAAGGGTCCTGATAGAGCATTGAACGGCATCAATACAAACGAGTGGGGTTTCAATTACAAGAAACTTTTTCTTTTAGGTTTTATTTTTTTAATTTCACGCTAAACAATTTTAAATTAAAATTTTACAAACATTATTTTTGTTTTAAACTTTTTCAAACACTTTTACATATGACTATTGGTTAAATTACAACATGAGCATCCGCTACTCAGGTTTACCGGTGATTTACAGCCACAGGAAGATTTAACCATAATTTAAGTTGTTTTTAATTAAATGATAAATTATAGATTAGAGAGAGATGTCCATAACCACACCAATTGATTGGTAAGTTAATTATTCAGGGACAAAGCTGGATTTAACTGTGGCCTGCGGTGAGTAACAAAATAATTAAAGTCCATTGGTTGTTGGCAATTTGTTTACTAAACCTTTAAGGGAAACTTAACTGGCATATAACTAAGTAACATTAATTACGACATGAACAATACAGAACTAAACTTGGTTACTTTGAATATTTCAACACTTACACAAACGATTCTCAATAATTAATATTTGAAATAAAGCAATTACGTTAAATTATTAAAATAATCATAATTTTTCTATGATAATTACTAACAAAAATATATTATTGGTATATAACAAGTTTACAGACAGTTGAAATCTATTCAGCAGATTTTAGTATCGTTTAGATAATAAACAACATCCACATATCTTCATAAGCAAAAACAACACTTTACAAAATAAATTTCGGCAAATATTCCACATTCTGAAATTTATATTGCATTAATCGTAGATTCAGAAATTTTAGATTTATGGTTGATCCTCTCTACGTAGGTTGTAATTTAATGGGGATGAGTTAAAGTAGAAAATGTACGGGTTCGTCCTAATTTTTAAAGGCAAAATATGAATTTCTACATACACGAAATAATAACTTGAATTGTGAATGGATTAAAATTAATTACTATTGGTTTGCTTTTTTTAATGATTACCGACTGATTTGTAACGTTGAGTTGTATACTGTTTATTCCGAAAAACAACAATGTTCATTTATCATAATTAATTCAGTCAATTTACTGATGCACGTTTACAACCCAGTATACTTTAAGTATTGTGTTAAATTGCATGTTAATGTTTTTCCTCTTCCGTTTATTATTACCCTTCTGTTATACAACGCCAATATTCGTTCACCAACGCAAGAGACTCGTCCAATAACGTGTCCCACACTCGGCCGGGGCAATAACGACGGGACAGTTCAATATTGAAGGCCTCTGACAAACGGGGTGTCTAGACACACACCGACCACCAGTGTCTAAATGAAGAGGCTATTTTCAAATATCCCAAGACACGTCATTCGTTCTAAAAATACACAAATGTATATTTACAATAGGACTTTATTAAGTTGATTAGATTTTAATACCATTTATTTCGAGACACTGTTCATGTGTTGACATTGTCGTCAGATATAATGCACACGATTAACCAACTAAAACAGTAGATTGAGTTACGGATATTTAAAAGATTGTATTAGTTATGTTCCAAGCTTAACTAATGCTGAAAATTAAACAAGGCCTGAGACAAATCACAAATAAATACTAGTCAAAATATTAGTAAAACGAACACTTTCACGTACAAAACCAAAACAATTAAATATGTCTGAGAAACACAAACCAGATTAATCAATGGCCTAAAGAAGCATGCCCTTTTTAGGCTGTCGCTCACAACTTTTCATTTGATCTCCAAACGCTATCTTCTGTTTTTATTTAAATTTATAATTTTTTATATTATTATTCATTTACATAGAAAAACATAAAAAAATAATAGTTAATAAACAAATTACAGCCTTAAACTACTTTTTTACTCACTTAACCTTTTGTAAGATTTTTATTAAAATTAATTTCTTAACAACCAAAAAGGTACAAAATCAACCAAATCTTATTTTTGTATTTTTTGGAAAAATACATAGCTAAAATAGTACAATACTATACATACATGTTTAGTAGAGATTTATGTCTAATTACAACTAGTGCTGAATTTAATATGATTATGTTGTTTTAAAATAAAAGTTATATAAATATATATAATTCGGTACGTCCTCATATAAGGAGATTAGTACGCAAAGAGTTGTAGAGCTAACACATGTTCACCTGGCCCACAGATACATGACTAAAATTATTCATTTAGAGGTAACTTTTATAATTATAACGTTTGATATATGTACATGTATACAAAAATATTTAATGTTTTTAAAACTGTTCGAAATTGCAAAAATATTCTACATTATAGAAGTGAAATATGTATTTTTACATTTAATAGGGAATAGCCTATGTATAATGAAAATCGATTATTACTAAAAAAAACTATTATTTACATCATAGTTACAGCTTAGTGAAAATAATTATACTTCAAAATAGATTTTAATTCCCTGCGTCAAGTTCTCATCGATACTTTTTATAACAGAGTTTTACTGAGAGTGGAGATATTATAAAACTATTAATTTATCATTACTAAATAGAACTTAAATAACTTAATTTCAAGTTAAGCGACTTAATGACACAGGATCTCTTCGTAAGTTAACCTCACATATATGTCCACCGTATGGATTCCAATTTAAAAAAAATAATTACAGACTACTAAACTTATAATTCTTAACTATTTGAAAATGAAATGAAAAACGAGTTTTTTGTTTCTTCAAGAGGCGAAGTTAGGGCTCCAAAGCCCTCTCTACCACTTAACCTCAGAAGTGTATTTAGTGAGGCATATTCCGAGAGCAACGTCATTTTAAGTTAAAGAACTCTACGCTAGGTAACAATATACTACATGTAAATGTTAAATAGTGCATTTTATTTACATTGGAAAGGATCCAGTTGGAATAAGTCATGTACAATTCCTTCGGGTCATATTTCCTGTTGTGCTGACTGGACGCACATGGGTTAATCCGATTAACAAAGCCTACATTGGCCGATACCTCCCTTTGTCATTTATGACTGACTTCAGCCTTGTCACGTTCGCTACATAAAGAGACCGACTTTACAGCCCCCAGACTCTCAGAACAGTATAAGCTTAGTATGTCACGTAAAATTCCGTCGTTGATTAAATGTCAAACATTTTTCATTACTCAACAAAACACATTTGTTAAATACAACGTCATAATAACTGTCTAATGAAGATGACTATATCCTGCTTCAGAAAAACGTACCTTAAATAGTAGCTAAAAAGATTCATTCATCGTAATAGGTGAACATGCTTTCATTGTTTCCTTTACGGTAATATTGCATTTATCTGTATTAAATTGTGTATTGTACTTTGTTTGTTATTCAGCGACTACAATAATTTACCCAAATATCCTTGGGATCTAATTGTCTTGACATATGCCTTAATACACAAACAGAATATCCAAGGCAATGCATTTGCTGAAGATGCACGCCAATACTGCTATCCAACGGTGAATGGTCTGAAATAAGCGTTCATGCGACTGCTTGGCGTATTATTAACTCAGTTATTAGTTACTTCAACGAGTGCAGGAGAGATGCAGAGAGAGGGATGAAGAGAGGGAGAGAGAGGCCAGCGGTTTGGTGCTACCAGTTAGGACAGAACTAATATAACAGGAAATGAAGCCTGGACCGAGACCGCACATTGATATAACCAAACCGAACAAAATGTAACCTAACCCACCTCTAAACTGATTGATACAACTAGTGAACGGAGGTGGAGAAGTGGAAAACAGTTTGAAACATTTTAATGTTAGTTCGTTGGGAGTATGAAAACGTAAGAAAATTGTACGAATTAGTAAAACAAAATAAATTATCTTCAAAACATTTTTTTAAAAGAGTAGCTTAGTTAGTGGCAAGAAATTTCGTTCCGTTATAAAATTTTTATTATTACAAAAATGATATATTTTTATAAATATAATAAATAACACTATTATTATTAATATTAATTCAACAATATGTTGGGATTTGTTTATTACTTCAAACGTAGAGAATAAGAAGATAATTCGTATGTATAAATTATTGGCATTAAAAATAATTATACTATTAGGGCCTATGCTGATCATTTATGCGTAAAATAGGGCATATTTACTTACGATTGCATTTTTTTCTAGATACTAATTGGTTGTGTAATTCCTTCAATGTCTTCTGGATGAAAAGGTTTCACGACACATCAATACTTTAATTACTTCGACAAAGTTGTTTTTACCTTAAAAACTGGTTTACGAGTGTAAAATTTAATGACACCAACGCGTGTTTATTGTATTAATTAACATTTGAAGATGTTTACCTTGAATTAAACATAAAATATTTAAAACCTTCATTGGTGTTTCAAGCAAACACGTTACAAGCTGAATTAACTTCATAATTTGTTTTCAAACTAACAGCAAATTCTCTTTTTGCAATAGATAAGGCCACATTCAACATTTAATATTCGCAGTTAAATAAAGAGAGCAATTTAACACATTCAGTAAGAAGATATGCTCTAATAAATTATAAAGACGTAACACTAGCTATAGAGAGCAACGACGGTACGTTTTCACATTTTATCTCTATAAAATAAATATATAATTCAATTATTTGCCTATTCAGAGTATGGTTTCGTATCTTTTCAACTACAGAAAGGCAATTTTCCCTCTACCACTAACCCATCTCAGTCCATATGATTGCCTCCCTAGTGAACCTACTTCGGATATCAGTCTTGGCCAACTATCCGCCGAGAATGCAGAGCTGAGCAAGTTTTCCAAACTCATTACCCACCCTTATATTTAACTATCGGATGTCGACAAGTACCGTATCCATATATGTTAAATTATTGAGTAGGGGCTTTAGTGAGCATGTGTTGGTGAAAACGCAATGGTTGGCACAACAATTCTAACCAAATAAAACTTATATTTTATAGAATAGAATAGAATAGAATAGAATAGAATATTTTTATTCAAGAAATATTACATGCAGTGGCCCTGCTAAGTGAGAACTCACTTATCAGCAGGATCCAGAAATTACATATTTTATACATTACATTTAGAAATAAAAAAAAACAGTATAATATTAAAGAATATACAGTAATGAAAACAATACATATCAGTGTGTATAGTAGTGGCAGATGGTGGGTATTAAAACTTAACTAGTTAACAATAGAAGTGGCATTAATAAATCTTAAGAACTATTGTACATTTGGATGTGTAAAGAGTATCAAATCTTACTCTATGGCAACGACAGCTGATGCCCCCCCTCCGCAGCGACCACAGCTGTTAAGCAAGCCTGTCACCACGGGAGCGGGAGCAGCCAGCAGCAGCGTCACGTTGTTTACTACATAACCAATAACAGACTCAAAGATTAAAAATCAAGAATCCTAAAAAGAAATCACAAGAGATATTATTCGTTTGCATTATTTTCAATTACCTTTGCCCATTTGTGTTATATGTGTTCAGTGTTTGTGTGTTAACCAGTGTCAAATTAACGAATGTGATGTGATGGGTTGGTGTTAATAATGGTTCATCCTTGGTGGGCTTTCATGGCTTGTGTTACTAACTTATATCTTAACACCATTAACCAGATAACTACTTTTTAATCAACCTCAGTGCAGTTTTACATGTCATAAAAAACGCTAACATATTTTAATCATTGCCTTCTAACAGATATTTAACACTAGGGGAGATCTACTCTAGCATGGATATTCAAGGTAAGCATGGGACACCAGCTAACTTTAGCTTCAAGAAAACATATTCCAACGAGATCTTTCATAAGGTTTGTAGGCTACACATAAAAGATTTATTAAAAATATGGTGTAGACTAAGTAGGTAACAACTGTAAAGCCTTAGAAAGTACAGGATGTCATCATATTTAAAGCATAATAGGCCTACTGTGAAGGGCCATTTATGCAACTACAGAGGCAATAACAATAAAACTATAAGTTAAAAACAAAAATCAACAGTGTTTATACAATGTAAATGCACAAAGAAATATTGGGTCTTAGTACAGACCTGGAAAGTGGCTGTGAGTGGGCATAAACAAGCCAATAACAAGATAACAATAAATATTACAATTGGAAATAGACTATAAACTTAAGAGATTAAAATAAAATTACTAATTTTAGATTATGAAAAGGGGAAGAAATTAAAATAATAAACTTACTAACACTTACAACGCATTCCCCATTCAACAGTAGACTATAGGGCCTATTCCTTTTTTTTTTTTTTTTTTTTTTTTTTTGAGTAGGCCTTAAATATTTAGTAAATAGGCCTATGCCTTAACAAAATAAACAGGCTTTAGTACACTATAAATAAATATCAACAATATACAAAGAGGTTAACAAGGTAGGCCCACATAGAACACACCAATCATCAAAAGCTTAGCTTTATGTGCCATTTTGAAGCCACATATATACTCTCTTCCTAAATTTATTGAAGTTATTTTCAGAGTAAATATCGTTTGGAAGATTATTGAATAATGTTGGAACTATATATCCTGGTAATCTTTCCCCAAATACAGATCTAATGGTTTGGACCTTTAATCTCTTGGTGTTTCTTAAGTTAATTGAAGTAGATTTGGAATTTAGAATTTTATGCTTGTCATTAGAAAAATTACCAATTATAATGGTGTACTGATAAAACCCCTTTGGCGACAGGGTATTTGCTCTTGTATATACGCTTTCCCAGCCAACTTCTCCATCGTTAAACATCATATCTAAACATTTCTTTTGGAGTTTTTTAATTTTATTTAAGTGACAATCTGCGGCTGTTCCATATAGTATTACACCGTATCGTATAATGGATTCAACAAGTGCCTTATATATCGATATCTTTCCTTCATCTCTTAAAACATTTCTAAGCCTATAAAAAGTTGCAGTACAAGCATACAGCTTTCTTTGGATTTTCTCAATATGTTCATTCCAAATCAGTCCATTGTCAATAGTTATTCCTAAATAATCACATTTATTTACAATATCTACTTCAGTGCAGCTACAAACTGTATTATCCTGTGAATCATTAGGCCCACCTTGATTACCAGTATATCTTAGGCAAGAGCAACTATGGTATTTAATTACTGGTTTAAAAGTGAAATTTTTGTTTCTAAGATAAATAGGCATTAGTACAGTTTTCTGAGGGTTAATTATTAATTCCATGTCATGCATCCATTTGTTCACTCTGTTAAAATTATTCTGCATAGTGTGTCTGGCTACTTCCAAGTTCACATGAGATGCTATTATCAAAAGATCATCTGCGTATCCCCAGAGTTTGACATTTCTTACTCTACTAAATATATTATTTAGGTATATATTAAATAATACAGGCCCAAGGTTACTTCCTTGAGGTACTCCAAGATTACACAGACTTCTTTTACTATATGTTTGTTCTACTTTTACTGTAAACTGTCTATTTCTCAGGTAAGATTCAAACCATTTTAACTGATTGCCAGTAATTCCAATGTCCTCCAGTGTCCTTATCAAATTTTTATGATTTATTGTATCAAAAGCTTTTGACAAATCAATAAAAAGGGCCAGAACATAGCATCCTTTATCTATTTGTATGTTAATGTACTCACTGACCTCCTTTAGTAGATCCTCTGTACCTTTTCCCTTTTGGAAGGCAAACTGGTTTTTGCTAATTATAGAGTTTTCCATGAGGTATTTGTTTAAATAATGGCACACATATTTCTCAAATATTTTTTCGATGCTGGAGAGGAGGGCAATAGGCCTATAGTTCTCGTACTTACTCTTCAAACCTTTCTTGAATATTGGTCTAACTATTGAGGTCTTTAAACAGTCTGGGAATACTCCTGATTTCAATGATAAATTTATTGCTTTTGATAATGCAGGTGATATTTTACTTGATACTAACTTTAGATCTTTGGTTCTTACAGAATCTATTCCACTAGCCTTTTTCACGTTTGATTTTTCTATTAATTCTTTTATTTTATTCTCAGTTGACATAGGTACATAAAAGCTCTGTGATATGTTTGATCTTATCAAATTATTCTCATTTGTAAATTGGATGCCGCAATGATGCCTAATACTATTTATTCCATTTATAAATTCATCTGAAAATCTGTCAGCAATCTGCTCAGGTAAGCCTTCCATTGAACTAACTATTTGTTTGTCGAGATTTTTGTTTTTGCATCTACCTAATAATCGGTTTACACCATTCCACATTTTTCTCACATCATTACCTGCAGTATCAAATAAGGTTTTATAATATTCGTTTTTCCTTTTCCTAATTTGTGCATTCACTCCTAATTTGTTCCTAACTTCCTATAATTAACTTCCTAATAATTAACTTCCTAATTTGTGCATATATTATGTGAACTCCTTATAAAAAAGCTTTCTAAAAATTAGAAACTTAAAATTGGTCAGTATCAATGTTAGTTGAAGCCCAGCTTCATAAGCTAAGGTTCTCACTTCGATCCCAATCAGAGTCATAACAAATGTTTAAAGGCATCAGCCGATAACCACTGCTTGTTCATTTGTCATTGGGCTATTAATTAACGACACTTTCTAAGGAATGTCGGCATTAGTTTGTAACAATGATCACATTCGCTGTAAAAAATTGTTACTAATGTTACAATAGTTTTTCGAGAAATATGTTAAAATATCAAAAAGGAACAAAGTTAAAATAGCTATATATTTATTAAATAAACTTTGACAATATCATCGAATTACTTAAATTAATGGTGTAAAAAGTAATTACTAATTAATTATGGTATACAAAAATAAGTATTACTTTTTGTGATTAAACTGAAACAATTGGAAAAATAGAAATGTGCTATTGATTTCAATAGACGTATCAGTAAAAAGAAAACGTCCATTAAACATGAAATGGAAAAGACTTTAATCATGATGAACAATTTGAGTCTGAGTGAGCATACAACACAGAGTGATAGCTCCAAAAACACTCAAGTAGGCCTACATACAGGTGTATATAAGCAAGGACATGACCCACCGTAAAGTCTGCAACCGACCGCCACCTTTATTACGTGACTGATGGTGTCATTAAATTGACTCATCAACAGGTCGCGAACAGCATTTTAAACAAGTATTTCTAAGCTCGGCCAATTGGCTGTCTGCTTCCCTACAACAAGTCAATGTTGACTTTCCGATAAATTTAGACTATCTTTAGACTGGAATTATAAATAACAAAATAGTAATATTATTACTAAATAAATATAAAAATGTCTGAATGTAAAGAATAAAACTTAACGTTCAGTTTAAGATATATGTGGTGGTCGGTGTTCGACAAAATTGAATCGATATAATCCACATTTTTATATAATATTACGGGCCATATAATAGGTAAAATAGGTAATAAAAACATTACAAATACTCTACTGTCATCGTAAATAGATAATTCATTTATAGTAAAAAAAAAGAAATATATATACATATGATCCTCTTGAGGATAATAACTGAAGATTGTCCTACCCTCAGTTTAATATATATATATATATATATATATATATATATATATATATATATATATATATATATATACTTATATAACTCCTTATATATAACTCCTTTTAAATACACTATGACACGATAAATTAAACAACTATACTGTTAACAGAGCAAATATTACAAAGGGGAATCAGGGAATGCTTCCCAAATATGTTGTCTGAGTCAACAAAACGTCCTGGCTGAAATAGTTTTACAATATAATTAGGATAATAGGCGCTCTGAAATTAAACGTTTTCATAACAACAATTACATACATGGGCGAGTTAAAACCGATTCTACAATAAACTCTCTTTTCATTTTTACAATATAGAGCAGTGATGGTAAATAGAAAATTTTACTCGTTTTTCAATTTAAATGTTCAACTTGACAATTAATTATTTGGCATTAAAGTTAAATGGAAGGCTTGCTTCTTCGGCCTCCAAGAAGATGTTGTCACTGGATAACCTCGGGGAGTTATTTCGGTAAAAGGTCTTTTGAAACTCCAACAATGGAGCTTCAGTTTAAATTATTGTCGCCTCTCTTTTTTATGGGAAATGAAATAAAAAAGTAATTGTGGAACATATAAATCAGTTGAAAATCACTATTTAGATGGTATAACTGTAGCACATTACAGTAATTTTGTCACTAATTAAATTAAATTATTGACGTATAATAGTTGTGGCTCTGTAGTATTTTAAAGCATTAATTTAATTGTTATCTAAATGCAGCTTACTCTCATTTCGTAGATAGCTTAATATAATCAAAACTAAAATTAATGCAGTAAAAGCAGCGAAATCAGCACAATTATACCAATACCACAAGCTTAAGTTAAAATTATATTAATCATTTAAAGGAGGAATTTTTTGTTGTCAATTTGAGGGGTTGATTTGGTATTCTTAATTTTGTTATACATTTTCACAAATTACCAATAAAAACACTTTTTTACAAATGCTGGTGGCATCATCAGGCAACACAAATTTATTTTTCGTTATAAACAAAACAAATATAACCAGCTGACGAAATACCTTGTAAAAAAGTGTTTATTATCGATTTGTGAAAATGTTTAACAAAAATAGGACTACTTGCTTGATTGTTCTGTGAGGTGTAACAAACAGCCTTCTTTTTAATTTAAAATTAATTACTTCTATTTTTTATTTGAATGTAAATTAAATAAATGTCTGACAATTAGTTCAATCTTTTGAAACCCACAGATAAAATGTCAGTTCTACTCGTAATGCTTTATCCTGAAATATTAAAATATAATAATAAATACAGTATCTTAAAAGTAATAAATAAAATAGGATTTAATTAAAAGTTAATTTAGTAACTAAATACAGAGTAAAGGGACTAGATATATTAAGTATCAATAAAACAAATCTACGAATAAAATAAAATTAAAATTCTAGTGCTCAAACATTTCCAATAATGACACTTTAAATTAGATAATCTGTTCAGCTAACTTACTTTATGAATCAATGAACAGCTAACAGTTTGATACATACAATTTTATAATCATTCTTAATTTTAACTGAAAATAAGGTAAAAATCAAGATTAATACAAACAATAACAAACTGAAACCACTGATTGTGTTTTCAATTCAAATTGTTAGATGAGGTTTCTGTTAAGGGCAGCTCATCAGAGCCATATATAATAATCTCGCCACATTTCTGCAAATATTAAATTTATGGTTAAAGTTATATATACATTAATTTTAGTAATAATAGCGTGTTAACAAAGAACGACGTTCATTAAATTCTGCTCAAGTTATTTATAATATGTTCTTTAAATAAAATAGCAAATACAAATCCATAACAGAGAAATATAACTTAAATACAGCAATTATTGAAAGTGTGGTTTTGGTGAACAGCCCGTTAAAATCCACTTCGCCCTTTTCATAAATTTATTGAATGTATTGAAAACACAAAACATTCAACCATACTCCGTTTCATAAGATTGGATTAAAAGAAATGCCTAGTTGGATTTAATATCACATTTACAACCATTCCATCTCTTTTGTATACATATACATTTTATATATAAGTAATTAACTTCCAATGATATTACTTTTGAAGTTTTAAGCAGTTTTTTAAAAGTTTAACGTATTGTAAAGTTATTTTTACCTTTTAAACGCCCCTATTATTATTAACCTGCATACCCAGTTTGAGTATGGTACGTTTGCTGTTCTTGTCACTATTTCTTCATTTACTGTGTAATTGAAACAAATACATTTTCAAAATAATATTTAAACATTTTGTAGAATAAGTTTTTCAATTATGTACTTGTGTAATGAATACACGCTCCATCTTCAACATCCAACAACTTAATTACAATAAAAACACGTGTTGTAATTAGAAGGACCAATACGCAGGTAAACTTTGTTATTCTGAATCACGGAAATCTATGCTTCAGTTAGAAAACTACTTTGAGGGCACCCTGTATATTTGTGAATAAGATATTGCCTTTATTTGCCTAATTATTGCTTATATACGACAGTAAGGATTTAAACACTTGCAGAAGGTCTTTAATAACAATGATTAGCTATTGTTTGAAAGTTATTCACTGGCGTTTTATAGTTCAGGAAATTTCCACCGCTTCAAGTATTTAAAAAATAAACATAAAGTTTTGATATGTATAAAACTTCCATCAATAAGTCATTTATTTAGTTAAAGTGACAATACAACATTGAATTAACTAAGTCAATATTTATAGTTCTTAGTATTTATAAGTCTTACAAGCCAAAAATAAAATAAAATATTTTAGTAGTATAAATGAAATGCATACTATTTCATACTATTTACAACTTAAAACTAAAAAATATAAATGAAACGTGCACAACATGTACTGAGTTGTTTACATTGAACCACCAGTAAGAAATTGATGAACGCTGCAGTAAGATAATTCATGAATGTCTTCTTCAGGTGTTAAATTCCACATTTAAAAAGGTTAATTTCGGAGAAGAAATATTTTTAATGTAGGTTAAGGAAGTTAGTAATATTTAAAGACGGCCGGACTTTTATATTTTCCAAAATGTTGGTTTTTTTTACTTGAAGAATGCGAGTTGGCAGTCTCCAAAAAAGTTATCGACCTTAAAATTATTATAACTATTTTCATAATAAATGAACGACAATATCACAGTTCACTATACAAATAGCGTTTTATTTAATAGTGAACTATAATATTCTTAAAGTGAAGTGAGGTTTTTAATATCAAATCTTTGAACATGATTCAACGTTTCGAATCTCTTACACATCCTTTGCAATAAATTCGTTCCTGTAAAAGTAACATTTAAAACAATATTTACAAACCGCTATTGTAGTAAATGACAGTTTGACGTAACACTTTCCACTATCTGCGGAGGAAGGAATGACGTATCACAGCTACCTGGCTTTGACACACGTCTCAACCGTCAATCTCAGTTTCTGCAACTGTTTGTTTCTCTTTCACTTTTCCTACCAAAAGAGACAAATTCTGAATTATTTAATGTAACTGAAGTTAGTTTTAAAAAGTACTGCCGATTTCAGCCACAATCGGTTTATTTATAGACGTATTTATGATATTTTAGTCAAAAACTACCACAAGCGATGTTATTTTAAATTAGAAAGCCCTTTAAAAATACCTTTATATCCTGTTATAAGTAATATGTGTACGGTAGTAAATACAGTGTAGTAGCATTATAGTTTGTAAAATTCACCGAGAAAAGTAATACAAGTAATTGTTTAAGTTTAACTATTGGACATTGTATTAGAAAATACCTCAGATATATAATACAAACTTTATATGTTTATGATATCATATAAAATACTTTGAATCATTTTACTCAGTAAAGGACACACTAACAATGATAAATAAATATGCATTGCATGTGACCACACCAACAATAATACGTAACAATAACTGAGGATTAATAATTTTACCATTTTACACAATTTAATGCAGGAATTGTTGTTCTTTTGTCTGCCTGAGTTCACCTTAAACAGTGATTATCTCAGCTAATTAAATCCCGCCTTTAATTAACCTTCCGTTGAACCTCGGCGTACTTTTCTCATCTGTATCTACAGAGGGATCTTTTCACCCCTCATTGGCCAATCTCAGCGTTGATCCAATTACGGGTTATTTTTATAGTAAAATATTGTGTTTTTATTGTAATTAAGATTTTACGTGTATTATGTATGATTCCATTCTAAAATATCCAAACAAAATTCAACACTCTCTCATTATTCCTGTGTTTGAACTGAAATGGCACAGATGTTAATAGTGTGGGAGGAAAAAAGCCTGTAATTAGATCATTGGTTTCCGGTTAGCAATTTGTTACTTATTACGCGACGTTTTAATTAATGCACATAATTTAACACAGACGACATTTTTTTGTTGACAATCGAACATTGTTACAACACATCAGACTACCTTACAATTCATATAAAAAAATTCTAAGAACATACATTTTTCATGTAAATTCATGAAAAACACGAACAAACGCTTTTTGTCCAGTTTCATTAGTTTGGCGTTAACCGTTTCAAAAATTATAAGTGGCATATTTTAATGTCAACAATATTTTAATTATTGCCATTATACAAATGGCAGTTTTATCTAATTGACTAATTCTGTGTTTATTTTTTAATTGATTAAATTAAGTAAATAAGCGTAGTAGATAAACGTACTGCAGTGTGCTTGCAAACGTTATGTAAAGCAAGCACACCCTTTAACTATTTACCTTTATTTATTTTTACAAACATCCAAGTTGAATTATGTATGTAAAAGTAAAGGGTCTTTTTTATCTAACGACGTCACCGAACCAAACCAGTTTTTAATAACCATTGTCTACTTAAACTGTAAAAGAAGTATAACGCTAAAATAGTAGACCTTACGACTTATAATCACAATGTTTGTCAATTATTTATACATTCACTTTGTTGGTGGTCACTGTAACATCATATCACAATTATAAAATGGTTTATTCTACTCATTTATTAGCTTATCATTTTATCCTTAGTCAACAATCTTCAAAATATGGGTATTCAAATGAATACGGCGAGTGTATGTGGTCTTTGTTACTATACTCCGACCGAACAGGTTTTATTTATAACGTATCACTAAGTAATAAGCAATGGCGAATGACCAGTCGGTAGTTATACAGCTGGTTCTTGGGATCTAACTAAAACGATTAGTTTTGAAGCAGAGCTTTGGGACATTTCCCTGCTGACGACCAATCGTTTAAACCATTCACGTGTGGCGTAAAGGGTCGCTTTGTACTGGTCACTGTGATATTCGGCCACCGTCGACTGTGTGGTAGAAATTCAATGAATGGTTTAGCACATCCAAGCAACTGTTAAAAAAAAGTAAAATAAATCAGATTTTGTTTGGTGGAAATCTGTTTGCTGCACTGGTAACAGTTGTTGCTACAGTTAAAAAAAAATTATTTCAAGGAAATTAAAATTCCACATTTATTTTAAAATCAATCTTGTAAACACGTCAACCGAGCAATATTCTGCAAATGCTGAAAAATAGCACATTATGAACAAACACATTGTTATACACTAATCACCAGAGTGCGAGATAACAATACATACATTTGATAGTATTTTAGCCCCTATATGCCTAGTGAAAACTCACCAGTCGGCACTAGTGGTGCTGTGATGTAATGCATCTACTAGGGGACATATTTTTATATCGACACAGAGTTCACTTTATGGTTACCATCAGCACGGGCACTACTAGAAAAGTCTGTGGTATCCATTATGGGTGGAAGTCAGGGTCCGATTGTTTTGTAGGTAAGAGAATTGAGCATCAGGATTGTCATTACTAAAAATCAGAATAATACTACGAGGTTCGGATTCCACGTAAAGCTATAGATTCCTTAGTTGCCCGTCTTAAATAATGGCTGTTTCTAAGGAACAGATAATTAACACTCATCCTACACTCATGTAATAATTCATATTCGCCTGAAAATGCGTCTCATGTTACTTGTCATTTATGACCACGACAAAACTTGTCATAAATGACAAGTTTTGTCGTTGTCTCATATGTGAATAATGTGAACAGTGCCCCAAAAACGGAGGGTACGCTGAATTGTGATCAAATGCACCATAATGGGGCTTGGGTGGTTGAGGTTGACGAATCAGTGTTTCTGCAACAGTTGCATGGAACAACGCCTGTTTCGCAAATATTTACTTATAGGAGGATAAGTTTTTCTTTTATAGCCTACTGATTGCACATTGTTTATAATTTAAAAAAGGGCATTTGAATCATTTTAAATCTTCAAAGCACAAGTAAATAAGACAATTCATTTAGAAATTTGCATGCAAAAACATGACAAAATTAACAATAATAAATTAAATTATAACTATAAAAAAGAACACTATAATTAAATGTGGGAAAATATGAGTTAAAAGAAACAGCAAATGTTAAGCCTATTGAAAAATAGTAAGGTATTTTCGCATCATATTCTTCTTTAGTGCTTGGTGGATAAAGAGTTAACATTGGAGTTTATATAAACATATTTGTTTTATATTTACGTTAAAATTAGTACTAAAAAGTACATGGTCACTTCGAGACTTTAGTATGTAAACATTGTACTTTCACGTGATGACGCATCTTATCTCCATATGTTCAAATATATCTTAATAAAAGCCTTAATACATAATGAAGGGGATATTTTAGCGCAAGTCATCTACTGACCACTAAATAGCTATATGAATGTTGTCATACATAAATAACAGTATTATGATACGTATCTACTATCACTTAAATAGTGTTAGCATGTATCAAGCCAAAAGGTACAAAAAAATAAATCAAAACACAGTGTGTCGGGAGATGAATAACTAAAGTTGTGTTGACTATATACGGCGCTTGGTCAGTCATTAAAATTAAGGTATTTATATCTTTAATTTATTTTGGAAGCCAAAATATAACATAACCGCTAAAAATACATTCTTGTTGTCAAAATAAAATTCATGTCTTTTTTGTAAGAAATAGGCCGATTTCCTTTTTAATCTTACACTGCCCATAAACTATTAATCTTTGCAGGAAACTTATTGTCCACCGTAAGGGGGAACACCATTAAAGTATAAGGTGAATTAATTTTACAGATAAAAACTTACAGTAAAGGCCTGGATTGGAGCCTGCGTTATCTTTAACTCGGGATCTGAGAACTGACAACTTAGACACTTGGCCACACGCTTTTCTAAACTTGTTTCTAGATTAGTTTAGGAGTAGTAATCACTAAATAATTGATTTTATACATTGTTTATGATAAGAAGTAATAACAATACTTAGTTTTCAATTACTTAGACAACAAACTACATTTAAAATTGTTATAATTCATATTTCGGCGAAGTGGTAAAGAACGTGAATGCTTCCCAAATTACTTGTTTAAAGGTTGCTAAATTACTTGCCGAAAGATTAATAAAATAAGTCCCAAAAGGCCTCTAAATAACGTGACGAAAGGTCACTAAATTTAGCATTTTATCTATAAACATGTTTAATAACAACAATATTTACCTCAAAGCAGGATTTTATAACTTGTTAAACAGAATAACGTAACATAATAATAATAAGATGAACTCAATAAATTCCACCAGCTCACATTTAATACAGCTTTGTGTTACGTGAAACTTGCTCACTCAAAGCTCTGATGTGGTAATGTGAAATAAAGAATTCAGTGCCTGAAATCGTTATTGCCTTGCGGACCACGCAATCGGGATGAGCGCGCTCTGGTTTGTTGGGGTTTGCACTCCCTTGTTAAAGGGACCACTTCTGACGCTGAAATTGAAAGGCTTGATAATTATACGACCAGCTTGTACACTAATCAGCGATTAAGGTATTTTATTAAGAATAATAATAGTTTTTATTTATAATCTTTAAAACTATAAAGGTGTCAAATTATAGATTACTAACAAATTGTAAGTTTTGGCTTTTGAGATTACACATTACTTTTACAAAATGTTATTCTTCACATTTCAATGAGTAAAGCTTAAGAGGGAAATGGAACATCATTCAAATGGTTCTCTATAGGTAATGAGTCTAACAGATTCTAACAGATACATAGCCTCTCTTATTGTAGTTCCATTTTGCGTGTACTCTTTTCTTTAGTCACAGTTCTGGTGGTAGATGGTTATGTAATTTTTCTTCCTTTGTATGACGGCTTGCTTTCGTACATTTTGAGGTCGTGATTTGGGAGGAAACGGCCCACCCACCTAACCATACACGAACAGTGAGTGGTCGTGGAATGCGCGTAAAGTGGTAATGGCCCACCCACCCACCAATACCCATATACGGGCGGTAATGACCCGCCCATGTACGTATAGTGGCAGTTGGATAGTCATTTGGGAATCCAGTACATCTTGTGGTGTTGATGTATGTCCCCATCTGTGCTGTCTACCTCCTCAATATAGAGAAATACTCATAATATTGTCATTGTCTACTGTTATCTTACGCAGATGATTTTATCCATCCCAATTATTTCTCCCAATTAAATACAAATATCAGACATAAACTGGGTTAGTAACTTTAAAAATAATGTAGAACCTAAACATTGGGAATTCAAACCTTAGACAATGCACTACGCAGTCTAAGGCCTTGGCAACAGAGTCAATGCCAAAAATATAAAATAATATATTTTTCTGCGTAAACTATTCTTTTAAATTCAAAAGTATTTCACAAGGTGCATTGAAATCCTAGTGAGTTTGACAATCAGAGTGGTCCAAGTCCGTCTTTTGCAGGCCAGGTATGGTAGTAGGCTACCAGTCCGCACTTAATCTTAGACTAATAAAATAAAAATAAGATCTTTTTAATTCTTAGATATCGCTGCGTAAGATGTTTTAATGAGAGAGAGAGAGAGATTACGACGTCGGACCCTTAAATATGTTTGGTCCCCTAAGAATGAGGGACACCGAACAAAGCTAAGACTGCAGGGAGAGGACGAAGTAATACGACTCTGGCATGGGCACTCAAACATTAAATCAGTTACATCAATATTCAACATACAGCACTTCCAATACTTCAAAGAACTGCTTCATTCAATTACATTAATGTTTTTTTATCTCAAGAGCATCAACAACTGACTTATCATTCAATCAATATAAACCAATATGAGCATACTTTATTATTGAAACTATTAAAATTTGTACATTTAAAAATATTTGTAATGCTGGACAGTTTAGGGCGTATATTTTATTTTATACCTTATTTTTTTATACTGTGTACATTTTAAATAATTAATTTTAAATCAAATTAAAATAATTATTCCACAAGTTGATATCTATCAAATCTCTACTATAAAAATAGGTTGATTTTTTTAAACCTATAATACAACAATGTGAAAAAACATATTATCACATACTCTTAACAATTATTATAACTTGCTCCTCTCGTGACGCTCCAGCCTTCGGCCTCGGCATATAACGTTTGACGTCAAATATTAGCATTTTAATTGTTTAGAGTAAAACCATATTAAATTCATTTACAGCAGCTCACTCACTGCACATGATTATTTATAGTATAAAAAATTGGGTGTGCGTCGGACCACACGGTGGAAGTTATACTTCTTTGGCTATTCTCATACACCCACTCACGCACACAAACAGACAGGATATATAAATGAAATATAAGACATTTTTCAATATTATTCAATATATTTATCTTCAATATATTATACGTGACTTCATTATTATATTATACACCTATATTATCATTATCAGTAATTTCTTCGATTAAATTTTTTCGATTAACAATCGATTAATCGATAGTTCTTAAAAATTTGTTCTTACTTTTCAGCGTGACGCGGTTTCTCGACCAACATCCCATCCCAAAGTGTCTAACGGGCGCAAAGAAGTATAACTTCAATAATTATAAAAAACCAATGTTATTACTAAGCCTATTTCAAATGTTTTCATTTTATTTCACGGCTGATAATAACAAGCACATGGGCAGACATCACTCTTTTAATTAACTTGATATTTTACTGTGCTGCTCTCTATGTTTAACCTAAACAATGTTTTGGACCATTTAACATTTGTTATGCCACCAGCTGGTCAATTAAAATTAATCTCCATAAGAATAACATTGCAACTTTGACGCCGTGTAGGGTTAAAAACCCATGGAAATTTAAAAAATCTAGCTCCGTTACGACTTAGAAATCAAACTTATCTTTTGAATAAAAGAATTTCATCAAATTCGGTCATGTAATAAGTTCAGAAAGTGAGTGAAGTAAATTACCCGATTGTTTTAATATATAGGATGAACAAATAAATTAAGCTGACAGTCATCGTTAAGAGTAACTCCACCTAACCTAACCTAACCTAACTTAACCTAACCTAACCTAACCTACATCATCAACAAAGCCAATCACGACATATGTTCTGTTAAAACTATTCGTTCCTTCGCGGTCAAATTACCTTTCACCATAATTGACATGGATTGTATGTCCTATATTCAATATTACAGATACGCTATCCTGGCTCAGAAATTACACTCGGTTTTAAAACCAGTCATAATTGACTTAAAATAAAATTAACTATTAATATAGAACCAGTACCTGAGTGTTGCAGTATGTCAATCGACAATTGATACAAACGTCAAATTTTCAGTTCTACTCACTCAGTCACACTGTAGTGTGTATTTAAGATAAAATATCGTATGTATTAATATTAATAATAATGACACAGTACCCTTAAATAAATTTTATACAATAAAAAAAATGCCATAGAAAATAAAACTTATTGGACATTTTTATTTGGTGAAATTGTTATAAATGAATTCCCAAAGAATATGAAATGCTAAAGATGGGTAAATAGTAAAAAGTATGAATTATTACAACTTCACTATGTTTGCATGATATATGCAAATATTGAAATGTCTGTTGAATCCAAATCACAAGATGAACATCAGTGTTTTCCTTTCACACAGTATGAGTTTCACATTTGTTATTATTATTATTAGTTATTATTAATATTATTATTAATACTATACTACTAATTTCACACACTATAATATGACATTATCACATTACATAAATAGCATAAACACAAGCTGAATGAATTGGTCATAGACATGTGTGGTTCATGTCTATATAAAGTACACAATCTCATACCTTAAAATCAATTAAAAACCAATAATACAATTTTATATAAATATATTAATTATATATTGTAAAAATATTAATTAAACATACATTTAGTCTATATTACTTCATGAAAAATCAACTAATTCGAGTAATTTGCAATCAAAATTAAATCTGTACAAAATTTAACACCGGTTCATGCATTGTACATAATATCTTCCTAGAATTTATGCGTTATTAACTTTCAACCATCGTAAATTTTAACTATAAACTAAATGTCACAACCAACAATTTGAATAAATTTATGTAAAACACCACTTATTAGTGGTTTTTCTTCTACAACTGTTCAATTAAATGAAATCAATGAAACAATTGTTGCACCCTGTCGTGCGACTAAATGCCACAAATATGTCTGAAACACTGCCTTGAAATATCGTGTCATATATACTGTAAAGTAGAATAAAAAATACTGCTACAATTTTACCATACGTTTATGGGTGGGCGGGTGGGTCGATATCACCGTACGTGTATGGGTGGGCAGGTGGGTCGATATCACCGTACGTGTATGGGTGGGCGGGTGGGTCAATAACACTGTACTTGTATGGGTGGGTGGGTGGGTTGCTGCACTCTGAACAATGTGGATCATCTCCCGAGTAAACATTAATAAGTAAATAAATAAAATGTGGGTGAATATGAGGGGTGAATGAGTGTCATCAATAAGCATGGAAGAGTTTTGAATACAACCTGAAATGATTAATAAGGCAGTGCTATACACATACACACTTGGAGAGGCGGTGGCTGAGCGGTCTAAGGCGTCTCAACTATGAGCCTGAGTTAGAGATAGCGCAGGCCTAGATCAGTAATATTCATCTCGAACTGAACATGTCCCCCTCACTTAATATGTTCCCCATACAAATCAGTAGTTTCACTCCTTTTATAAAAAAAATTGTAACGCAGAATTTTGAAAATACTCAATTAGAACACATACAGTTAGTTAAGTAGAGTTGTTTAGTTGAGTAATGGCTGATAACACAAACAAGTCCTCCTGTGTTTACCAGAACAAGTGTTGGTCTGTGAACAGGAGGAAGTCGTGAAGGCCGTAATACGATAAACAATGTATTGGATTTGTTGACGGCAATTATCAACAAAAAACGTTCCTCACCTGACAGTATTGTCTTTCTAAACAAGTGTTGGTCTGTGAACAAGAGGAAGTCCTGAGGGCCGTAATACCATAAACAATGTATTGGCTTTGTTGACGGCACTTATCAACAGAAAACGTTCCTCACATGACAGTATTTGTCTCTCTAAACAAGTGTCTCATCCCCAGACTTTAAGGGATGCATTTAAGGGATGTTCCGTACTTAAAACATATAATAACAGTTTAGGCAAACAGAGACCACTGAGGTCACACTATCATACATATATACATATATGTCCTTTACATATTTCGTAAGAAATAATAAGAATGTACCATTTGTATAATTATAAGTGGTAGGACATATTGTAAATAAATTATACACTATTCAAATAGATGTACCTGTGAATATTGTATTCATAATGGTTTTATAATTTATTATAATAAATTACAGTATTCTCCAAGTTGGGTTTGAGAATCACTGAAATGTATATTACTATTAAATAAGTTACACATTATATTACATTAAAGTATATTACAATAACGTTCTACATTACTGCTTTCAAGTGTATGTCAGCAACTGAAAAACTGGTACAGAATTATCGTATATATTAAAGTGTTGTTTATCTGATTGTTGTTTGAAAAAATGATTTATTCATGTCAAAGAACAGCCATAGAAAATTGATTATAAATCCATGCTTATGTACTTCGTTCATTTAACTAAACACTGTAGGGATGTCTCACTTATAAACTTATTTTTAGACACATATTCTAAACATTTCCTAATTTCTATCTACTTTTCAAAATTTGTACGAATTCAAGGTAATTTTAGATAATACTGCTACTGGTACTGTATATAGGTTATTACTTTTATATGTAACAAACACACACATATATATAAGAAAAAAATACAATCACAGATAGGACGTGGTTGGTATAAAATCAATTACCCCTATGCATTGATCGCGTATGTAAAAACTACAAAGTCTTAAATAATGTTATATGCCTCTACGTCACAAGGGAGAGTGGAGCCAATGACTACAGATAGAATTGTTTCTTGGCGGTATGTATTTTTCGTGATGGTGTTCATTACTATTTTAGTTTAAAAAGCTACACATCACTTAGTTTTTTTAAAAAATGTTATATTTCGGCTTACAATCTAAAGCCATTCTCAAACATTTGACAACATAAATAGTTTTAAAAAAATATAAATTAATTAATATATCAATATAACAGATCAAATCATCTGTTATATATATTTTTTAAACATATGATCTATTAATTAATTTAAATTTTTTTAAACTATTTATGTTGTCAAATGTTTGAGAATGGCTTTAGATTGTAAGCCGAAATATAACATTTTTTTAAAAAACTAAGTGATGTGTAGCTTTTTAAACTAAAATAGATAGAATTGTGTCTGTAGTCATTGGTGGGTCTCTACTATGCTTACGTTCAAAGACGAACCAAACCGTCGGTAACCATGTTTTGCTATTCCTAACAGGTGCAATCAATATCAAAATCAACAAAGAATCAATAAATCAAAAATTAATATTAATCAGACTTTCCATGGACATCTCAAAAGCGTATAAATGTCGTGCAAAATTCTATTAAGGACGGGAATTTCTGAAGTGTCATTAAAATACAGTTACTAAAATATTGTAATTGGATGAAATGTTTTATCTAAAAAATTTAATTTTAAAAGGTTTTCCAGTGTTCAGAAATTTATATGGTACTCCTACATTTTTCCTTGGTCTCATCTTTTTATTTGTGATTTAAAAGATATGGTACTTATACTTAATATGAACAATAAAGTCGATTAATTTTGAGTCATATGTATGTAGGTGCAGTTAATTTTTTTCTTTTTTTGTGTTTAATTAAAAAGAAAAAAGGGAAAAAAAGAACAAAATTTAACTGCACCTACATAGAGATGGCTCAAAATTAATCGACTCTTGCAAACACTTAAGAAAAACTGGAGAAACAATGTAGCTTTGAACTTGCTAAACTCCAACAAGATTTTAAAATAAAATGCATTCGTAATAAATGGTATAAGTTTCTCCACATTATGTTTTTATTGGTTTTATTGGGGAAATGTTTTTATTGGTTCGGAAAAATTGTTTCGCTCAACAAAAAGGTTTAGGACAATTAGTTACTGAAGCCTTAGCTGGTCATCGTTTTAACAGAAAAATTCTAGTAATTTAGTATTAAAAGAAATATAATCTCTACACAACAAATCCGTTTCACAAATAATATTATTACCACACACAATGTCATATATCCTGTGACATATGTGTCTACGGTACTATATTCACATAAAATCTAACAAGTCTATTAATTACACAAAAAGCAATTAAACATTTTAAAAATCAAGAATCGGTAAAACATAAATTTCTTTAGCTAAATTCCGGGCGTACAGTGACCCACCCGCCCACCTATACACGTACAGTGGTATTGACCCACCCGCCCGCCTATACACGTACAGTGGTATTGACCCACCCGCCCGCCCATACACGTACAGTGGTATTGACGGTTTTTTGTTTATTGACGTACAGTGGATGATAAATATATGATCCTTTTTCGTTGTGTTTGGATCATATATTTAGCATATTTGAAAATGTATAATCTATATTAGAGACTCATTCAATAACTTTAAAATAAACGGTGTAATTCACAATTGATAGTGCGAAGAAATTGCAATAATATTGTCTAACTATAATTACAGCAACTTGAAAAGAACATTCTTATACTCATTAATTAATACTTCGTCAACTGAGCCACAAAATAATACAGATATGATCATTTTACAGTTCAGGTTTTAAATCGCCTTATTACAAAATACTTATATTCTTGGACGAATTTTTATCTTATTATTTCAGGCATATGTTTAGTTATAAATTATAGTATATTAAGTCCTAACTAACCCTACTGTAATGTACAACAATTAAATATGTTTAATTTAAATCGATAACAGTTGAGCCTAATTAATTTTAAATGCCACTGCGTTCGTAATTTGTAATAAATTTCATACAGAAGTTAGCCAAGTAAATTTACATACCAAAGTTGCCTAGAACCACTTTACCAACGCCATTTCAGGCGATGGACAACATTCTTAAAGTTTACTCCCTCGACGTAATGTACAAATTGAGAGTCTTTGTGGGCCACTTACGACTGATCGTAACTCACACTGATTTCGATTAATCTACAAAACATAAAAATAAACTTGGTACTCAATGTATTATTTCACCTGAAGGGACGATATAAACATAACTAAAATTAGTCTTTTAGTTAAAAAATTAGATGTTAGTAGAGATACTCTACAAGTGAACGTTACACATCACAAATTTATTTTAACATAAATACAAATATTATAGTGATCGATTTCGGTGAACCACGTTTACCTTCTTCAGACTGGAGGGATTCACAACGAAATTGTCGCTTTTTCTAATCCCTCTGGCCTGAGAAAGGTAAAGGTGGTTTAACGAAATCCATCACCATAATATTTGTACATTTTCAACTTAAATTGCAATGAACTTGTATTTAGTGACATTATCTTTTATTACAGAATTAAAAACTAACTTAAAAATCCACATACAATAGATAATACTCGTGATTTATATCGGTAATGCCTGTGGTATTATTGCAATGCTATATTAAAAAGCGTCCGATTTTAAAATTTGGACGGATGTTTGCGATGACACTTATAATATAGCATTGGCATATAGATACTACATGCATTACCGATCATGCATTACAAATCACGAGTAATATCTATTGTATGTGTGTTTCAAATTTAGTTTTTAATTCTGTAATACAAGAGAATGTCACTAAACACAAATTCATTGCAATTTAAGTTGAAAATGTACAAATATTATGATGTATTTCGTTTTAAACTTGTGATACTTGAAATATTCATGTAGTAACACTTATGAGAGTATTTTACTACATACCACACTAAAATATAATAGGTATTACTAGTGATTTGTATCGGAATGCCTGTGATATTATTATAATAGAATGCTATAATTAAAAGTGTCAGATTTTTTAATTTGGATGTATGTTATTATTTCAAACAAATATAAACATCAATAAAAACATATGTTCTTTTAATAAATAACTTTAATTTGATTTTTAAAACTAAACTATAACTTAAATGTATGATCTTATTTTAGATTTTATTCTGTCTCTGAGGGCCATCTTTCTGATGTGCTGAAAATTAAATTGTTGCTTCTACTAATACATTTTGTTGGCTTAGAATAGATATTTTAAGAGTAAATGTTAATATTAAATTATTAACGTATGCAATATAGTCCCCAGGATTTTTGGACACTCTGTAGCATTTTAAGATTGTATATCTTATTCATGAAGAAATTAACTCTTTATATTCAGCCTGAGATCTTTGTAATAGCGAGCTAACTTGAGTTTCAAGTGCTGAGCCATTTTGATAATACCAGTTTATTTTGTCTCCCTGTTCGTGCCTTATCTTTATGTATGTGCTTAGTAATCAACGCGTTCCATCACGGTTATGACAAAAAATTAAGAATTCCTTCTCCAAAATCAACTTATCATTGCTTTACAGTACAGTGCGTAACGTGATAGTGACCCAACCCCTCCATACACGTTCTGTACGTGTTGGGTGGGCAGGTGGGGATTTGAGGTTGTTTTACTTACTTAGTTTGTTCAGTTACATTTTTTACACTTATTAGTTGCCGGCAATAGTGGCATAGTGCTGCAAGCTCACCTTCTTTCAAGTTGAGATTTAATAAGATTGCAAAAGTTAGGTT
The DNA here is from genome assembly GCA_035578905.1 of Stictocephala bisonia. Taxonomy (NCBI): domain Eukaryota; kingdom Metazoa; phylum Arthropoda; class Insecta; order Hemiptera; family Membracidae; genus Stictocephala; species Stictocephala bisonia. Next base: position 330,528 of record JAQJVL010000084.1, read on the forward strand.
TTGTTCTCAGTCCATTTAATACCTTGGATATTAAAGGATTAATAATCTTGGCTTCGCTATCGGGCTACTAGTAAACAGCTATGACTCATAATAAAAGAAATACTAAAAAACTCTAACAACTCATTCGCAGCCCATACTTATTCATAATAGTACGGTATAAAAGAAAACAAAATTAGAAGATTACGTGATAGAGTTCAAAGTGTGAAATTTGACTCGACGATGTGAACGGTAATAAATTCCAAAGAAAAGCCTTTGGGTAAGAGTATGGTTATAAAAGGCGGGTATCTACCGCTCTACTAAAGAAAATAAACCCACTGTATTCTGTTGTTGAACGATAGCGAATAAATAATCATACGGTTTCTATAAACATTAACAATAGTCATTTATCTAAGAACAAATATTTTCATTTTTAAAAGCATTTATTTCTCTGCATGTTTATAATGTTTTAATAAAAGTTACATTGCAATTTTCCTTGATACAAAATAAAATATACAAATTATCGATTGTACATGTAAATAGGGAAGCTGTATCGTAGCCTTGAGTACGTAGAGTTTGTGTGAGGGTCGTCAAAGGCAGTATTTATTAGCAGAGAAGCAAATATTAAAACTGTTGCACAATAACGAAGGAAATGACTTGATGTAAACACAGAAACCAATACAAGAGGGAGTTATTAACTAGCTAAAACATATTGTTTTGGGAGAATTTCTTACCACAAAAATGGAAGACACAGTCGAGAAAGACTGAAGAAAGAAGGAAAGTTAAAGCTGAAAGTTACCTACCAATAATCAATTAATAAGTGGAAAGAAGTCGAGGAGTTTGAAACATATACCTCGGGTTTCACGAATCTTGCCGAATTCAACAGGACTCTCCATCAATACAGCTAGATTAAATTATTATTATTAAGGGCAGTTGTTTCCCTTACCATGTCCAATATTTAAGATAAACGTGTTCATTTCTTGTTTATGTCCTTTATTGAAGAATTATTAAAATATAAATAATTTTAAAATCTTCAAGATTTCAGGAACGAAATAAATATTTTATTTATTAATCCAAGAAAAAAAAGATCTTATTGGAAATTTTGAGAATTTTCAAATTACTTCAATTTAATCTTGTTTAAACAAACCATATTTAAATAACATTATTTAAAAAAAGTATTATTCAATAAGCACAAAATGCAAATAGTATTATCCAATAGATGAATCAATTGTCTCAAATTAAGTTTTATAACTCTCCACCCCCTCTTTTACACCATTTTTATTGTTAGCAACTATTTAGATAATTTTAAGATATCCTATTTAGATATCAACATAGTTTGTATTGCAAAGCTAACGATTATTGTATCCTTAAATTAAATAAAAGAAAACATAGTCCAGTCTTTTTTAATATTTACTTTTTTGTATTCGCTATTTGATACTATGTGGGAGCCAGTTAGGGTGGGGGGCGCAATATGACACCCTTTGGAAATTTAAAAAAAATTATTAATTTTTTTATATAAAAAGGAGAGGCCGATCCTCTTCTTAACCTTACTCTGCCCATTCCTCATAGGCTATTGATATGTGCTCGGCCACCGGCTCGCCCGGTGACAATCCGCTGACATCATAGATAACATTAGAACCATAGGTTTAATCGCCACTAGTGGCGCAGCGATGTAATCCAGCTACTTGGGGGGGGGGGTGGAGATTGTAGGCGATATGTCCAATGCTTGGTCCTCTTACAACCGATACAGCGTCAACTCAATGGTTTCCATCAACGTGGACACTACTAGAGAAGTCTGGGGTTTGCATGTTGTATAGTAGTCAAGGTTCACATGTTGTGTAGGGAGGTGAACTGAGGGTCAGGCTTGTCAGTTAGCTGAAAATCAGACCAACAATACGTGGTTCGGAATCCTCGTAAAGCTGTAGTTACTTTGCTCGGAATCCTTGTTAAGTTGCCCTGGCTATTGGGCTATTAACAAATAGCTCTCTCTAAGGAACAGTTGGCCTGAGTTAGTAACAATGACTACCTTGTTCTTCTACACTCATCACACTCATTCGTCCTTCATATTCGCCCTCATCTTGACGATCGGTGTCTTAGTGATGAATAATGAATAATAAAGGATCTCGGATCGGTTTACACTCAGGTAATCCTAAACCTCAGTGAAAGGCCCCTAAACAATTAATTACGAACTCCTTATTCCTGGTCCTTGAAAAAAACAACGTCTAAATCACTTGATATCTTTACGTTCCAATAGTGTATGACGAGTTTAACCACATTTCCTTCGATAGGTTTGCTCCCATGACAGACTTCGTTACCTGTACGTGCCAGATGCTTCCTTTTGGGGTTTATTACCTTCATATTGGCGAGTTACAGTGAATATTATAAACCTTTTTATGTACCCATTATTTTTTAAATATTTAATTACGGTACTTTTATTTTCGAGTATAATTAAGACACCTCCGTTAAGATATTGGGGTATAGCTTGCGATTGAGTTTTTGAGTGTATATGAACGAGTGTAATCTTTGTTACTACTAGGTAACAACAACAACTTTAAGAAAGGGATATTAACTGATATTAAAAAGTCACAATGTGCAGATTAACTAGAGTATCGTGGACTCAGCACCACTAGGTATTCGTCTTACTGGCTGCCAAACCTGACACTAAGTTGTGTCCTTTGGGGAATATCCAAACTCTGACAAGATCACGGACAGTAATAACAGAGACAGACAGATTTACTGTAAAAGGTAGTGTGACGTTTTTACTGTCCTAATTTATAAATAATTAATCACTATGTGGGTTTTACAAATAAGCAACACGATATACTAAACAATTACTAAATTTATTGAATATATAAAATTAACTTATTGCAATTAAATGGGTTATTTCCTTAACTTTAACTATTGTGAAAAGTACAATTTACTATTAGGCCTACTGTTACAATTAAACTAATCTATAATTACAATCTTCGATGGCATCAATAATTACAACTACTAATTGCAAAGTGACTTTACTAAATTCCCTTCTTTTAATTACAATTCCTAGCTCTATAAAGTAGCTTTCCTAGATTCTCTACTACCTACAGACCAATGCTAACAGTTCACTCACAGTTTCTCCAGTGTCCCTTCAGAAGTCGTCCACAAGTACCGCACTGCTCCTTCGTTGATCCCCACAACGATCCACTCACCGGTAACTTCTCCGTAGACCACTTCACTATACTCGGACACTTCACTCGCACTGTAGAACTCGCTCACTGTCGCTGCAAACACCCGGCTGTAGGCTCTAGACTCACTGACTGACTGACTGACTCGCGCTGGTATCCGGGCCGTATATATCACCTGCAGGTCTCCATCTAGAAGCTTCTTGAATTCCCCTGCCCCCGAAGTTCCGTGACAGAGCTGGCTCGTCAATCGAGAAGAATCTAGAAGTCCATTGATGAGGTAAAGGCGTTCATGCGTAAGCCATTGTGCCCCAAAGGTTGTAAACAAGCAGGGCAGATGGTCAGCGACCCATCCATTACTTCCGCATCACCGGTTCCCAGGCAGAAGGCCACTCTGGATGTCACAGTAGTAAACGGGATATTACCTGCCATATTTATTGTACATTTACTAAACTTTACAGCGACTAAATATCAAAGAATGTTAATAGTGTATAATGTTGCTAAATGTTGAATTACGTTAAAATTCTTCAGATATTAAATATCTATATCATCTATAAATAGAAAATACTGCAAAGCTAAGTTAAATTACGTATAATTCTACAGAGAACAGATATGTAAACATTTAATAAGTGTAAACATATTCCATTACATGTATCAATTCACATCCGTGGGATATTGAACAATGTTTATTAAAACAATTCTTACAAAATAGACAACTTGTTTTTATTTATTATGTTGTTTCTTTCCGTGCAAATATTAACTAGGAATGTTAAGTTAATACAGAACAACATTGATTAAGGTAGATATTATGTATTAAGCACTGTACAAAATATATTTTTCTAATAACCCAAACCTACATAGTACATTTAGAATGCTTTAGTCACCTGTCATTTGTACATAATCGCTTTGGTACTCGCAAAGCCTTAAGTGGACTATCGATACAAAGTCAAACAAATGTCCTCTCTCTGGGCATGAAATGAGTGCATTTCAGTCACTTCAGCAACATGTTGAGTTAAACTAAAGAATATAACTTATCAGATGAGCATAGTTGCAATAAGTGCATAAACTAAATTTGGGTCATTTAACAAAGTAACAGATTTCCAATACAACTAAAACGAATATTGGTAAAATTGATAAATATATAACACGAGGGGAAGCTAATTTCAATTTATTTTTGGGTTCACTGCGTTAGTGTGGCCACAGTATTTAAAAAATTGAATAGGGATCAAAACAAGTAAAACCATTTCATGTCCCTTGTAAAACAATTATGATTAGGCAAGGAGATATTTTCCCTATTATTATTTAAGTAACTTTCAGAAAAAAATAACGAAGAGTGTCAACAAACAGTAAATAAGGTGTAACAAAAAACATACAGTAATGATAGTAGAAAAGTAGCAAATCAATCAATATAAACTTGCAGTATCTAAATAAACGCTGCAATCATCAAGTATAACGCAAAGTGGAACATATTGCAAAATTGGTCAGAAGATCAAAATCAATGGCAGGAAAACACTTAGCCATAATTTAATCTATAGAAGGAAAAAGACAATACAAATTAACGTCAAAATACACAAACCTATTACAAAATAAGAACAACGTTTAAAGATAATATGGTGATGTGTCAAGGAAAACCACACTTACCTCCTTTAGTCCAGAAGGACTCACAAATAAGAGCAACTTTTACAGATAATATGGTGATGTGTCAAGGAAAACCACACTTACCTCCTTTAGACCAGAAGGACTCACAAATAAGAGCAACGTTTACAGATAATATGGTGATGTGTCAAGGAAAACCACACTTACCTCCTTTAGACCAGAAGGACTCACAAATAAATAGAGATCATTCCGAAATAGTTTGGCCACAAAGAAAGGCAATCATCAAAACAGCGTCGTCTGTACTTTGGGCAGTTCTAGTTCCAAAGATGAATAAAAGTTATTTGGAAATGGATTAAATATTAATTTTTTTTGTAATAATAGAATAAGCACTGATGACTGAAATAAATTTATATTTATAAATGTAAGTTTGAAATCGTTTTTAATTTCATGCATACACCAAAAAATATCACTCTTATGAACTTTACAACAAATTACTATACTTTGTCGATGTCGTTATTAGAGTGCTACAAATCTTGAAAGGATACGATTTCTAAGAAAACAAAATACTTCCACATAATCTGTAAATTTATTTTTAACAAAAAACTAGGTAAGGATTCCTGGAATAATTAAGCTTTTTTTACACAAGTTTTTTAAAAATATCATCCTGAGAAATAAATCCGCTAAACCACGTGTTAATCCGACGGTATATTTATACCGCATTATAGCATAATGAATTTATTAGCTGAAGAAACCTAAAAACGTGGAATAAGTATTTAATAAAAAAGAGTAAACCCAAGTTACGCACGTGAGTATCGGGAAGTAAATTACAGGTTAGCGAGAGTTATAGGTCCATTACTTGCCGAAACTCCCAGGTGGGTGGTGGTCGTGTTCCGCGGCCGGACTTCCAACACCTCAGGGTATTCATCGAGAACTCTTACAACCTGAGCAATTATTATGTTTTACGATGTGTGAAAATAACGATTAATGATTAGCAAATATATTGCATAATGTTTCGAGTGTTATTTTTCTGTTAAATGAGAACAAATAATAGGAAAGCTGTACTATAATAGTTTTAGTTATGGTTTTGTAAATGTATTTGTAATGATATGGGTAGTTTTTTTTTTAAATTAGTTGCTTACGTGTTTGTCTATCAGCACATAGGATGTAAGTTTGGTGTTATTAGTAAAACACATAGATTCAACCTCGAAGGCATCGTCTAATATAGTAAATATAGATCTGTATATTGCTACATCAAACCTCCGTTTATATCGTTGCCAATCCCAGCCTTAGAATTTAATTTCTTCACTTATGCTACCAATTTTGCCTTGTCTGCCTTGCCTTACAACTTCCCCACTTATGGACAAATAAATTTGATTCGTGTTCCATTCTTGTTAAAGAGGTTTTACAAGATACTACACCCAAACTATCCTGTCAATATAAAATGTTGACACAGGCCAAAGAAGTAAATTTCCTTGCCAAAGAAGTAAATTTTATCCAAGCTCTATTCAACAGAACTAAGAACAAATTCCATTTATACATTCGCCATTAAAAAAAAAAAAAAAAAAAAAAAAAAAACACACACACACACAAAATGTTATATCTGAGTTCTACAATTGACAGTTATCAAATGACAAGTCACATTAGCCAAACAATCCTTTAAATTATCACCATTGTAGGGAAACATGTAAAATAATTAATTTCTCTCACCATTTCTAACTTCATTCTCCATTATAAGTAAACGTTATTGAACTCATGTACAGGTTAGGCCTAAGATATATTTGGTAACTAACCATAATATTTTAGTTATGTTTGGACTTTAAAGTATATAGTCGGATTCTAACGTAGTTTATACCAAACGACTTAAACAGTTTTTGTCCAAAGCTACTGTAGTAGCGAGCAGGGATTCCCTCTATTTACACTCAATGTTTTCACAGAACCCTCTGAAAATAGGTTCAATTTGTCCAGGGCTTACGCAAAAAGAGAATAAACATGGGCTCACTAATGTTAAAACACCTCGTTTTCTACCTCCTTCCTCTCTGTGTAATATCAACCATTTTACGCAAACAGTGAGTTTAATCAAAACTGGTTTAGTGTAAAGGAATCAAGGAGCAGGAGGCATGGATCATATTCATGTACACAGCCTTGTTACAATGGTCCATAATTCAAGTTTAATAACAGATTACGTACGAAGCTATTTTTATTGGATATTACAATGTATGAAAGGACTCAAGTAATATTGTCGGCACGGGTAGCGCAGTGCTGTAACTCAGCTACTTGGGGACAGTGTTTGGGAGATTGTAGGCGATAGGTTCCATGATCGGTTCTCTTAATACCGACACGGCGTCCGCTCAATGTTGCCATCAACGTAGACACTACTAGAGAAGTCTGGAGTGTCCGTGTTGAATGGTAGTCAAGGTTCGGATGTTGTGTATGGGAGAGAACTGAGTGTCAGACTTGTCAGTTAGCTGAAAATCAGACCAACACTACGTGGTTCGGATTTCACGTAAAGCTGTAGGTCCTATAGTTGCCCTGGCTATTCGGCTATTAATAAATAATCCTTTCTGAGCTAAGCCGAACTCAGCTAGTAACAATGACTGCATTCGTTCATCTACACTCATCACACTCATTCACTCCTCATATTCGCCCATATCTCTACAATCGGCGTCTTAGAGATGAATAATGAATAATGATTTTTATTTTAAGAGATATTTTAGTAACACAATAGCCATCATCAGACACTACAAAATACTCACGTGTCGAATTACTGCTTTCTTAAAATTACTTGTTGAGTGGTAAATCTAATCGATATTTATCTTACGTTATAACCTAAGATCGCAAGTATTAAACGTTACAATGAAGTCTATTCTAAGTTTAATATATATATATATATTCTTCGAGCCTTCCGTTTTCTGCGTTCCCTGTAGCCTTTCGTATTACAGTTATTTTTAGCAAGTATACCGGTAATATAAAAATACAATCGAAAATATATTTAAATAATAATAACAAATGCCTCATTGATTTTTAAAGCAGTTACAGATTTACGTAGGCCTAATCTATTTGTTATCAAGAACATTACAACATAGCAGCTTAGCTAACTAGAATTAACGCAGACAACAAACTGTATATACTCTGTGTTAACTAGGTCATTTTAGTGTAAATTACTAAAAACTATAATTCATGTATGGTAAATAGTAGGGCTAGAAGCTAATTTAACACAATATTTTCAGTAAATGTTAGTTGTGACGTAGCAAAATATAAACTACAAACTAGAAAAATTAATACAAATATATTAACATATAAAAATATCAACTATTATACGAGTATACTCGTATACAACAACGAAATTACCTTAAAATAGCCTCCAAACAATAAGAAGAAATCATATAAACAAGTAAATGTGTTTTGAATTGTACAAACTTATAGGTGACCCCTATTGTGTTTGCTAGAAATTATTATTTGTAACGACTTACAAATTTACTGATGGGTGAAGAAGATGAACGGCAAATAACCAAACACCAACCTGTAACAAAATTAATTATTATACATATGATAACGACAAACTATCAACGAACACGTTAATTATTATTTCGTTCAAGAATTGAATATATATTTATTTTATTTATTTATAAGACGCCAATTGTCAAGATATTTTAAAGATACTCATTTGATATTCACTTTAAACACCATTAATTGACACAGACATATTTAATACGTAATGTTCAGAACGGATATTTCGGACTGAGTCTGTAATGGCAGTTAATAAGCTGACACGTCCACCCAATGAGTTGTTCCCCCTCCAATACACAATGTCCCATGTGTTGGTCAACATGACCTATGTATAGGGGTTGGATATCCTACATAGTTTATATGTGCTTTACTATGACCTTACGATGACAAGTGGATCAAACTTGTGTACACATTTACTTTCGTGCACTATACATGAGGGGTTTGGGCAATCCACGGTAAATGTGTGTAGGCAGAGGGGCGACGGTATATTTGTATTCCTATAAATAATGTATTTCATTAAGTGTATTAAAATTTTGCAAATGTAAGTGAAGAAATGAGAAATCTTATGTTACATTTCTATTAATACTATTGGATTTATACTCTTACTCGCTAAATTTACTGCTTTTTAATTTTTGGACTTGGTCCCAAATAATTCATACTATTTGCGAATAGATTTTTGTATTTATTTTCAAAAAAGCTAAGCTATCCGTTATATTTTTTGTTTATAAACTTGGTTTCTACGATAGTCTAAAATGATTAATAATCAACCTAAATCTACTTTAAAGACGTATTTTCAGGTTAAACTATATCATAAAAGTTTTCTTTGAATACGCAAACTACTTGAGAATAAATTCCAGGAATATTAACAAAAGATTAAAACACATTGCAACTGTCCCTCTAAATTCCATTTTTCGCATGTACTTCTTACATAACAAAACAGCGACAACATAAATATATAATAACACAGAGCAATGGGCATTGAAAGTAATTAATATTTATTCCAAAGTAAATGTCTTACTTATTATTTGACATAAAAGGGTTCCTCGTTACAAGTAGTCCTTTACGTCGAGGAAGATGTTGTTACGGAGCTCAGATCACTTCGGGAGTTATTTTGGTAAAAGGTCCTTTGAAACTCCAACAATGGACTTTTAAATGAAATTGTTCTTCCCTTCTCCTTTCTGTTGAAAATTAAATAAGAGAGTTCTTTGTTAAAACTAAATTAATTTTAAAATAATACTCAATAATAATACTGACGTCACAAATTTAACACAGAAATACAATTAACTAATTGTTTTACCACACTAAAAGAGCGTTAAACACTATATAACTGTAGGAAATTTAATTACGTACGTCATTAAATATGTTCGTAATACACTGATGCTAACAATAATATCAATTCATAAGTATAACAATAACATAAAATATTCATAATAAAAAAAACTATTCATAAGTGCACAGTGGAGGTACTAAAAAGCGTAATATATTACAAAATATAACTTCTTATTTTAATTTAAAATGATTACTAAAATTAAAAACTTAGTACCTTAAAATAAATGTTGCTTACTGAATTATTATACTTTATTGTAAATGCAATCGTAATAACTTATTCAACTAAAATTACATTATTAAAACTTAACTAACATAGCTTATTCGTAATATAATATCGGACATAAATAGTTCCACAGAATTGGCACAAACTTTTCCCCATATTAAACACTAAAAAGTCAAAACTTTGAAAATGACCAGTTTGATTCCCAAATATGTTTTTTCCATAACTCATAAACTAGCCAAGTTATAGACATGCGGTTTTTACTAAAATATTTAAATTGTAGTTTACATATTTTCTGAAAATTTAATCAAAATCGTTACAGCCGTTTTACAGAAAATTCCATTTTTGTATGTTTTGTCCATACAAAACTAAAATTTCAAAAAAGTGACAAACTTGCCTGGAGAGATTGGCTAAATACACCTACATACCAAATTCAATAGAAACTGATCCATCCGTCTGGTCTTCAGCGAACTGCACATACACACAGACGGACAGACACTACATTTTTTCGAAAAAAAAAACCACTTTTATGGTTTCAGGAAACCCTAAAATTGATTTATAAATCAAAAGGCTAGAAAGTTTTTTTAAACAGGTTTATAGACAAATATTTACAGCTTTGTTTCTCTATGTGAAAATGTGCACGTTCCTTCCACTTAAAACATGTGAGCACAAAAGTGTGCGTTGTGGTTAGGTTTAGTACGGTATTTACTTTAGAACTATATAAGTTGTTTGTTTATTCTTTCAGCTGTTTAATGAAACTATTATAAACAATTGTCAAATTGGTATTGCCATACGGCTTGCACTGATACTTCTTAGAGCCCCTGGAGCGGTGTCCTCGTGAAATTTCAAAATAAAGATAGACCTATGTGTTAACCAGAGACCCTAATAATGTCCTTGCCAAATTTCAACTGATGGGGCCAGTCGTTTTTGTGAGATAGAGTAACACACACAAACAGACAGTATTAGATTTGTATACAATAGTAATATAAGATTAATTTAAGTAGGTTGATAGATAAGGCCGAGTCTTAAAAATGACTCTTAAAAAATGTTGCCCTTTTACACAACTTAATTAGATTGGAAGCAAAATAAATTATAAATGTTAAAACATCCAGTAGTAAACGTAATAATGCACGAAACAGTCAACATTATACAATTAATAGCCTATAGCCATAAACATGTTGTTTGAACATATGTATTAGTTTATAGGTTCCAGTTTACTTCACTTTATACATTAGTGATCATTCCACCCAACGGTACCAAGCCAAACGGTTAAATCGAACTACATCGTATATTTTCAAAGATTACACAACATTAAAATACATAATGTATATTAGCGTTACAAAGTATATTGGCGTTACCATCAGCGAATTGTCTTGGCCAAACAATAGGTTTGCTAGAGAGAACAGGTTCCTAGTGGATAGTGTAGAATCAGTATCAGGTTACTTTACTGTTATAAATAAAAGTCTAGTTATTGCATCTTCCTATTTTATCTTAAGTTACAAAAGCTTTCAATTTCGAACTCATTTCGACCTTGAGTAGGGCGATTTAGATTTGAATATGATATCGATCTACCAAGTTAACATATAGATGGTTGATGTTACATGAAACTTTGTTGAAGTTAAACGCCACAGGAAATAAACAGTAGAACATACACGTACGTGAGTTGACATGAAAGTTCATTACTTCATTACTTGAATGTAAATTCTTCATAGAATAAATAAAGACTTTACAATAAACATACTCTCAGCAGAACAAAAGTAGACCTCCTTAAGCGAGATTAGCTGTCGACAAACAAGTGCTCATTTATCTATGGGAATACGAGATGCCACAGTGACCTTGATCTAGTTTACAGATACGTCGACCAACGAGCATTCATTGATTGACGTTTTTCACTTTGTGAAGATACGAAGCTACAACAAATACAGTATAATTAAATAGCTGGAAGTTTAAACATTTTGTAATACAATTGATGATTTAGACCTATTAAAGTATGATCGTTCACAAACTACGTTCATTTTAATGTAAACTGTTTTAGAAGAATGGTGAGATAATTCCAGGTCCAGATCTGTTTCGACCAACTTATATGTATGTTAAAACTTATTAATTAAATTAAATCTTGAGCAACTTATTACATTCAATATTGTGTCTTGAATATTGTAAAAAATGGTTCCTATATTTATATTTTACTAATATCATTGGTGTAAAAATAGTTATAAACAAAAATTTTAACCTCTATTTTGTTCAAGACAATAAAAATGCAGAGGTAGTCCCAAATTGGATTTATATTCTATAAGAGCATACATCACAATTACTTAATGATCTGTCGAAAAATTGTATGTTAACATTGTTTGAAGAAGAATTAAAAGTTCCGAGTGAATCCACTTTTCAATTTTCCAAAAACACTAATTTATCATGCAATAAATATAATTGAATGAATATTTATTTAGTTCATGAGTTTTAATGAAATATAAATGAATAATTAATATTTTAAAAAGTGGAAATATTACAAGTTTTTACGCTCTTTCAAACAAAGTAAAAATAGAATTTTCCGACAAAATGTAAATTCACACTTCTGTATCACATTTAAAATTGTTCTTATGGGATATAAATCCAATATGGCGACTCTCTCTGCAGGGTATTAATAAAAAAATAAGTCAACAAAGTATTTTATAGCCAAATTTTACGATAAAAATAAGGGTTTCAATTTACCAATTGTAATTGTATTTACCTGAACATTATTTCATCAGTAACACTAACCTCCTTATTAAATATTTATTATATTCAATTATTAACTTTAAACCAACGAAGGAAAACTCACATTTCAACACAATTACTATTGTAGGACACTGTTGTTAACAGGAAACATCGTAGTTTGCTAGCAGAGAGGGAGTCGTATCACAGGCCCTGGCTTTGACACACGTCACAACTGTCAATCTCAGCCCTTTCACGACAAATAAATTCTCTCAAAGGCTGTTTGTTTTCCTTTGATTCTATTGAATTCCACCTCAGACGAAACGAATTACTCAGTTATTTTTTAAAGGAACGCCGATGTTTTTAGCCTTTTTTTCATTTTATTTTCTTACATAAAATTGGAAGTTTAGACATTATTTTCCTTTTAATCGTTTTATATTTCTTATTTTCAATTATTTTAAAAAGCAGATCGTAGAAATACGGACGAATGATTGTGATGGGTATAGATGAACGAGTAAGCCTTTGTTAGTAAATAAGGTCAACTGTTCCTTAGAAAGAGCCATTAAATAATATCCCGATAGACAGGGAAATTAAAGGGTTTAAATATCTACTCAAACCCAAACTACGTAGTATTGATCGGATTTTCAGTTAACTGAAAAGCCAGATACTCATTTATCTTTCCTACACAACATCTGGGCCCTGACTACCATACATCATGGACTCCCCAGATTTCTTTAGTAGTGTCCACGTTGATGGCAACAGATGAATGAACGAAGATGTATCACATAAAATCTGCCCAACACTTCGTCCCCAAGTAGCTGGGTTACAACATTACATACCAAATAAAATATATACTTTTAGCCCTACGTTATATCCTACGTATTGATTCAGATCATACACATCGATTGTAAAATATATTACTTCATTTGACCGTTCATGTAAATATTGAGCGTTTTCAGAAAATTCATACAGGGTGTCTTAAAAGTCCCACCCCCCCCTATTAACTTTCTTATGAATACAGATAAAGTGATTTACTTCTGGGAATGTTTATATGACCAACTAAGGAGTTTTTTTATGTATGCAAATTTTTACACCCCCTCTCAAAAGGGGGTAGTTTGGGGGTAAGTCAAAATTTTTAAATAGGAACCCCTATCAAATGACACATCATTTTAAAGGTAATATGAAAATGATCGTCAAGCAAGTTATTACAAGAATCAACAAACACCAAAAACCACAAATAACATAGCATTTATTTGGTTTTGGTTTGTCTGACCAAAGTCCCAGGTTGCCCTACTGGACTTTGGTCAGACAAACCAAAACCAAATAAATGCTATGTTATTTGTGGTTTTTGGTGTTTGTTGATTCTTGTAATAACTTGCTTGACGATTAGGTGTCATCAGTTCTCAAAACTAACTGGTGGGTGAATGTTTTGTCTGCCTTACAACAATTTTAAATGTAACAAGCTGCGGGGTATATACATAAACAATAGATCCAGTACTTATTATTGGGAATTAGATTCAAAATATTCCAAGCACGTTAAATCGATTTAGTTCGTAAAGAATGCGAAACGATATCCATTCTTCAAACTAAAATACAGATATTTGTGTAGGTAACGAGATGAAAATGTCGTGTCTTATAATTTATAAATGGAAAACATACGTTTAATTGAGAATAAATTTTAATTTATTACAGTTTCGCTTTAATTGATAGTAAAAGTAAGTTTCAGTAATATTCCGTACAGCAATTAGGCTGTACAGAATAAAAAACATGGTTATGAAAAATATATATATATATTTTTAATGTGATGCCAATCTCTTACATAACCTTATTATGGCCATTCCCCATGGACTATTGATCTGTGCGGGGAACTTTAGTAGAGTAACAGGGAGACTGAATGTGAACATTAGATAAGAAGTTCCTGTCTAGGCCAGAATTCGAACGGTCGGTATCTCTGTCTTAAAACCAATCAAACTCCGGCTCTCCTTATTAGTTTCAAACTTAATATAAAAATAATATAGTGCAGAGTAAAGTTATGGAAATTACTTTTAAACACAATAAGACACTGTCCAGTCGTCAAGGTACTAACAGTCCTTAATGTGATTGACGGAAGTATTCCTTATTACAATCCAGAGTCAATAATTTTTACAAGAGAATAAACCACGTTTATTACAGTAACAAGTGAACTGCACAACCTTTCTAATTTTATTTGCTCTCATAGGAACTGAACTAGTGTTCTTAATAAAAACTATTAGATTCTTCTACCAGACAAATTTTTCTTTAGGACGATCTTCAAGTTATAGTACTTTTGTTTATAAAACACAAACAGGTCCATTTTTTATAAAGTGAATATGTTTATTAAAGCTAAAATGTACGCACTTATCCCCACTCCCTAAAAGGGACCCTAATGGAAACCGTATTTCACCCTGTCGTCGTTCCCAGGGGAATAATGGTCAGTACAATTATGATTTGTGTGTTTCTTCCCAAATGGCCCCACAACATACAGTGAGCCCACACATTTTAGCATAAATTGCTTATAACATTGTTTTATATAAATGCTCTTTCATATCATAAGTTGTAAGTACAAATATATTATTGTACTTGGAGAACGTTAATGTTCAATTATTTATTTTTCCAATACACGAATATCATTAAAATAATATTGTTTTTAACGTAACAATACATTGTTATTTTACAAACTACATAACAACTACTGGTAAATGCCTCTATTTATAAATAATACAAAGAATTTGATCTTACGCTATGAATGAGTAAGTTTGTAATAATAAATCAATGAAGATATTTTTAAAAATGCAACAAATGTGTAAAATAGTCCAATAATTGTAACCACTAGATCCCGGGGTTGTTGTGATGTGGAAAGGATGCCACATAGTTAACGGAGGCGGATACCATTGTCAGGACAAAGACACCCCCTCACTTCAATGAACATCAAGTGTGAGTTGAACCATATCTATTACGTAATCAATATAAAGTATATCTGGTAGCGATAACACTTTAACTAACAAATTATTTAAAACACATTAAAATTATTCAAGTCTAATAAATACTTGTGTAGTTAAAAACCTACATTAATAAATACAAACGTAATTTTTTATTTATGCAGTTTAATGATATAGTTTTTTACAAATTAAACTCTCAAATCTGAAACAAAAGTCTTTGTTTACAAGTTTACTTAAACAGTTACAAAAAAAGCTACGAGCTGAATTCAGGCCTAATACACGTAAAGTATTTAAATAACATAAAAAGTACAATATTTATTTTTTTAAATACATATTCAAGTCATTTAATCTCTATTATATTGATTTTACAATATAAGATAAAACACTGTTTTATAAATCTACTGACATTCAATTTTTTATAAATTTATTATATCATCGTAAAACTCGTTAATTTAATCGTTAACGATTAACTACAATTCTAAATGTAAAAAATATTATCAATCAATAATGCAGTAACGATGTGTTTCCTGATAACGATAAATATGTCGTATACATGTGTACGTAAGAAGCGAAAAGCTCATGTTAAAAAGCCAGACTATTTTTTTTCTAGGTGTGCTCCCTAGGCGCGGCCGCAGCCAGGCCTAGCTTGTTGCGCGGCAGTCTAAAGTGAGACAGATAATCAAGAATTATTTATTTACCACCCGACATAATACATGCATGGGCAAAAGTTTTAAGTTTAGCATTTAAAGCTACATTCAAGGATAATCATAATAATAATATTGACAACAATTTAAAACCTTAACACTAGGCCTACTTTTTAGGGTCTGTGAATTATCAATGTGAAATAAATTAGATAACAATAAATATATAAGATAACAATAAATTTTACGCATGAACAAAATAAATGTTCCTGATCACAGAACAAAAAATAAAATTATACAAATAAATGTGATTAACGGTAAATAACAGCAATATAAACATAAAACACTAAACTCACATAATATAATAAATAAAAGTGTAGACAAATCAATAATTTATAAATAACATATAAAAAATATAAAACATTTACATTTAAAATAAAAAAACAATATCCTTTTCTGCCATGAATTCATCTACAGAATGAAACGGATTCTTTAGAAGCCAGTCATACCATCTGCTTAAAATAAATATTGTCTATTTAGGTATAGCTGTACTAGTATACTTAGTTTATCGTATACTCTATGGTACATGAATGTGAGGTTTTTCAGGGTTTTACTTACCCTATCAAAAGTTCTATTGGTTTAGTTATTATTTCTTGTATTGTGAGGATGAATGTTGTCGCATAAAGTGTAGAGGGTTAATTTATTTAAGCTGTAGGTCATAATATCAAAGAAATAGAGATTCACAACAGTTTGAAATTGACGCTTACCAAAGAGTGGTTTACAATAGGCATCAAGCGGATCATTGCCAAAATTTCTTACAACTTTCTTTAGTATAATCTCACTAATCCTCGAGGTTCTACCCCAGAAAATTAGGCAATAGCAAAAGACACTTTGAAAAAACTAAAATAGGCCATATTAATATAGTTATCATCAACTATAGAGTACACTATAGAGTCTCCCAAGTACATAAACTACACGGATATCCTCGTGAATTTGTAATTCATGTGTGAGTCCCAACTCAGCTTGTGGTCAATTTGCACTCTTAAGAATTGAACACAGATATGTGTTTCATTTGATTGTTCTATAGGCCTCAGACCATAGAACTTTTCTTTGTTTTACTGAAACCATTCAGATGCATTATCTAATGCATTCTTTGACAACTGATGAAGCTGATGTATGGTGTTCCTAGTTGATATGAAAGTCGTATCATCAACATTGTCTTAGCAGAGAGACTGGAGAGAGATGGAAGACTACAAATTACTATGAGAATGAGAGAGAAAGTAAAAGGCAGCAGTGGTATTGAGTTCGGACCCCTGTACGTAGTAGAAATTCTTAGCCTGCGCTGCGTATCGGCAGCCGCGCAAATTTCGTTTCGTCTACTCCATGAGGTCTGACTATATCCCTATTCTTCTCACTTCTTATATATGTGTATTCATTGCTGATAGCCACTAATGTAAATCAGATTTGCTTTTTGTTGCGAAAACATAAATTAAAAGCACTTAAGGTAATAACGGGTAAAATTTAGTGCTGTTGTTTCTGCAATTAACGCCATTTTGTCCATCCTCCCTCGTCCCTAATTAGACACACGCCTATGGTGTTTGTTCCTAGAATGTAATGAGCAAGCAATTCACACTTGCATTATTCTAGTTTACAGTACAATATAAATGTTTAAACGATTGAATATCAGTGTTATGAAAACACTTCTCTACAGTAATTATATAGAATTTCGTTATAGGTATATCATTTTATTTAAGTCATGTACCTTTTTATAAGAATACAACAAAACTGATAATAGATAAAAGTATTTTAATATAAGGCAAATCAATAATTTTAAAGACACATGCTGTGAAATCGAAAACGCATTAAGTTTTTTACTTCAGACTTCAACGATAGATATAATGTGACCAAAGGTTTTATTTAAAATAACAAAATTTTGATTTGTTTTAAGTTATTCACCATCAGTCACATCACTATTTACAGTTTTACATTGAAATGGAATTATTGATGCTCTGTGTCTGAGAGATATCGAGGAATTGAGTTATTGAAATTTTATGGCTACTTGTAACCAAGTGGAATTTGTAACTTGAAAGTTCACAGACACATCGGGAGTCCTAGACAGCTACCAATACAACCATGGTATACCTTAAAAAAGTAATATAATTTAATATTCTACATATAAACACTCATATTACTCTACCATTATAATTATCAACATAGACATGTTTGCCTAATTACCACAGAAAACATTTACAATGTTGTCTTTTAATTAATGTGCGATGTTGAGTAATGTCGTTAAATGAAAGTAAACTCAACTCAATTGATGTAATTTCCAAACTGAAAGTCGATGGATATACGACTTTGTATACGGTCGAATATTATTTTAAAAATGAAAAAAATAATAATAAGATTAAGGTAGAATACATAAATATCCAAATATATTTAATATATTATTTTTAAAACCACCAAAGACTGGGTACAACTATAATGTGAAACTAGCGATCTTACAACAGTCAATAACAGAATGTTACTTTATAAATAATAATACCAGGAAAGTTTAAATTGCGATTATATCTTCACAATATGTTAAGTGAACTGGTCGATATTACTGTTCTTTAGTAGTATTTTACTTATCTCAGGTACACTACATCTAAAAGTAAATACTATTATCTACACGTAAGGGGAAATATGACGTGCGTAGGGTGTGATGAGGGTAGTCATTGCTACTAACTATGGTCGACTGTTCTTTAGAAACAGCCACAACGATTTATAACTGTTCACTAGGAATCAACCAAACAACAAAAAATAAATTTAAATAATAATATACAGTTTCTCTTACAAATATGGTAAGTTAAGCATTTCCTAACATTCATGCAAATGGCAACACGTGGTATAAGCTAAGTATTGAACGTTATCTTGTGTTTCATGGTTATCAAATGGCAACACGTGGTATAAGCTAAGTATTGAACGTTATCTTGTGTTTCGTGGTTATCAAATGGCAACACGTGGTATAAGCTAAGTGTTGAACGTTATCTTGTGTTTCGTGGTTATCAAATGGCAACACGTGGTATAAGCTAAGTATTGAACGTTATCTTGTGTTTCGTGGTTATCAAATGGCAACACGTGGTATAAGCTAAGTATAGAACGTTATCTTGTGTTTCGTGGTTATCAAATGGCAACACGTGGTATAAGCTAAGTATAGAACGTTATCTTGTGTTTCATGGTTATCAAATGGCAACACGTGGTATAAGCTAAGTATTGAACGTTATCTTGTGTTTCATGGTTATCAAATGGCAACACGTGGTATAAGCTAAGTATTGAACGTTATCTTGTGTTTCATGGTTATCAAATGGCAACACGTGGTATAAGCTAAGTATAGAACGTTATCTTGTGTTTCGTGGTTATCAAATGGCAACACGTGGTATAAGCTAAGTATAGAACGTTATCTTGTGTTTCATGGTTATCAAATGGCAACACGTGGTATAAGCTAAGTATTGAACGTTATCTTGTGTTTCGTGGTTATCAAATGGCAACACGTGGTATAAGCTAAGTATTGAACGTTATCTTGTGTTTCATGGTTATCAAATGGCAACACGTGGTATAAGCTAAGTATTGAACGTTATCTTGTGTTTCGTGGTTATCAAATGGCAACACGTGGTATAAGCTAAGTATTGAACGTTATCTTGTGTTTCGTGGTTATCAAATGGCAACACGTGGTATAAGCTAAGTATAGAACGTTATCTTGTGTTTCATGGTTATCAAATAAAAACACGGTTTACGTATTTAACATGGAGCATAAAAACATAAGACTGATATTATTTTCCAAAACTATCTATTGTTCAGTAATTGCATTTCAAATCCAGTATTCCAGGAAGGTAGTTCGAAACTTTGAAGAAACTAATAAAGGATCCAATCATCCTGGCGGTAAACTTAAACATAAAACTATTAAACAACCTCATAACTGAACCTATCACGAGATATTTCATGGCAATACTAAATTATTCGTCCACTCACTGTCAAGTCCCATACAAATAACATTTCATCATAACTGGACTGGATTGTTCTGTGTTTAATTACAGACCTGACTCATTGAACAACTTGATCACCGAACCAATCACGAGATGTTTCATGAGAATACTAAATTATTTGTCCACTCACTGTCAAGTCCCATACAAATAACATTTCATCATAACTGGACTGGATTGTTCTGTGTTTAATTACAGACCTGACTCATTGAACAACTTGATCACCGAAACAATCAGGAGATGTTTTATGAGAATACTTAAATATTCGTCCACTCACTGTCATGTCCCATAAAAATAACAGTCCATCACAACTGGACTGGATTGTTCTGTGTTTAATTTATAGACCTGACTCATTGAACAACTTGATCACCGAACCAATCACGAGATGTTTCATGGCAATACTAAATTATTTGTACACTCACTGTCACGTCCCATACAAATAACATTTCATCAAAACTGGACTGGATTGTTCTGTGTTTAATTTATAGACCTGACTCATTGAACAACTTGATCACCGAACCAATCACGAGATGTTTCATGGCAATACTAAATTATTTGTACACTCACTGTCACGTCCCATACAAATAACATTTCATCACAACTGGACTGGATTGTTCTGTGTTTAATTTATAGACCTGACTCATTGAACAACTTGATCACCGAACCAATCACGAGATGTTTCATGGCAATACTAAATTATTTGTACACTCACTGTCACGTCCCATACAAATAACATTTCATCACAACTGGACTGGATTGTTCTGTGTTTAATTTATAGACCTGACTCATTGAACAACTTGATCACCGAACCAATCACGAGATGTTTCATGGCAATACTAAATTATTTGTACACTCACTGTCACGTCCCATACAAATAACATTTCATCAAAACTGGACTGGATTGTTCTGTGTTTAATTTATAGACCTGACTCATTGAACAACTTGATCACCGAACCAATCACGAGATGTTTCATGGCAATACTAAATTATTTGTACACTCACTGTCACGTCCCATACAAATAACATTTCATCAAAACTGGACTGGATTGTTCTGTGTTTAATTTATAGACCTGACTCATTGAACAACTTGATCACCGAACCAATCACGAGATGTTTCATGGCAATACTAAATTATTTGTACACTCACTGTCACGTCCCATACAAATAACATTTCATCACAACTGGACTGGATTGTTCTGTGTTTAATTTATAGACCTGACTCATTGAACAACTTGATCACCGAACCAATCACGAGATGTTTCATGGCAATACTAAATTATTTGTACACTCACTGTCACGTCCCATACAAATAACATTTCATCACAACTGGACTGGATTGTTCTGTGTTTAATTTATAGACCTGACTCATTGAACAACTTGATCACCGAACCAATCACGAGATGTTTCATGGCAATACTAAATTATTTGTACACTCACTGTCACGTCCCATACAAATAACATTTCATCAAAACTGGACTGGATTGTTCTGTGTTTAATTTATAGACCTGACTCATTGAACAACTTGATCACCGAACCAATCACGAGATGTTTCATGGCAATACTAAATTATTTGTACACTCACTGTCACGTCCCATACAAATAACATTTCATCACAACTGGACTGGATTGTTCTGTGTTTAATTTATAGACCTGACTCATTGAACAACTTGATCACCGAACCAATCACGAGATGTTTCATGGCAATACTAAATTATTTGTACACTCACTGTCACGTCCCATACAAATAACATTTCATCACAACTGGACTGGATTGTTCTGTGTTTAATTTATAGACCTGACTTATTGAACAACTTGATCACCGAACCAATCACGAGATGTTTCATGGCAATACTTAAATATTCGTCCACTCACTGTCATGTCCCATAAAAATAACAGTCCATCACAACTGGACTGGATTGTTCTGTGTTTAATTTATAGACCTGACTCATTGAACAACTTGATCACCGAACCAATCACGAGATGTTTCATGGCAATACTAAATTATTTGTACACTCACTGTCACGTCCCATACAAATAACATTTCATCAAAACTGGACTGGATTGTTCTGTGTTTAATTTATAGACCTGACTCATTGAACAACTTGATCACCGAACCAATCACGAGATGTTTCATGGCAATACTAAATTATTTGTACACTCACTGTCACGTCCCATACAAATAACATTTCATCACAACTGGACTGGATTGTTCTGTGTTTAATTTATAGACCTGACTCATTGAACAACTTGATCACCGAACCAATCACGAGATGTTTCATGGCAATACTAAATTATTTGTCCACTCACTGTCACGTCCCATACAAATAACATTTCCCCACAACTTGACTCAATTGTTCTGTGTCCAAATGTACACATGACTCCAGCCCTTGTCATATCTGACAGTACGACCAAGTGATAGTTGTGTTCACATTTATACAGAAATGTATAATTTAAGTACATAAACAAAATCCCGGATTAACTCCATAAAGATCAACTCACACGTAGTGTATATTATTTTGTGTCACAAAAAATATACTAGCAATAGAATTCAATACCACAAATAGATTAATTTATAACAAATGAAAACAATCTTAATTTAATATTTTTTCCTTTTATTACTATATTTTGAAACTTATTCTCAGAAATATAGTACACAGAAAGAATCTGAGAAGTACACAAAGATAAATATATCCACTTTTATGCGTACAACATAAAGCGTTTTTTCGCCCATTTTTCGAGGTTAACATCTGTTTGTTCCAACCTTTTTAGCACTAATCCTCAGTAATAATTTGGGAGATGTCTCCCGAATACCTCCAGACATTATCAGCATTCCCGTGTCGCTGACAAACGCCGAGCACACGTCTAGACAACTAAACCATCACCTTGTAACCTTCTCAAAGTTATTACAGAGTAGTTAGGTGCGAACTGTACATTGCATTAACTTAGTTAAGTACATTTATATATTTATTTCCGTAAGCGAACCGTCTCTACAAAATGTACCTAGCATGTAAGAATATATGATAGGTAGACTAATTGTAAATGTTAAGGAACAAGGGCGGTAGGAAAATTATCATAAATATACAAAGTTCCTGGAATCCAACCAAACGTGTCGTTTGCACAAATAAAATTTGTAAATACCAATGCTATCTTTATATGCATGTTTTAAACAGTTTAATATTTCATGTTCTAAGATGAAGCAAACACACGAGTAATTAGTTTTTCAATTTTGTTAGGCCTTTCGGTAACAAAGTTACCATCTTCAGACACAAACAAAATTAATATTTTTTACATTTGATTGATTTGAAAAACACATGGTACAATTTAAAAAAACATATGGAATAATTTAAATAAGAAAACAATAAAAAATATATAAAAATGTTATAAATTTAAAATAATGGTGGTGAGTTTTCAAATGTTTCTGGCTCGTAATTGACACAAGAATTTCTTTGAATTTATATATATATATATATATATATATATATATATATATATACATAAAAGTTCATAAGCTATATATATATATATTTATATTTATATATATATACACACACACACAATAAGATGAATTGGGTGTTGAATTCATCTAATTGTTCTTTATTTTGAACTTCTTTTAGTAAATTACATTTTGTAAAATTATGATTGGAATTGATGATGTGTTTTGCTATCGCCGATTTCTCCTCTTGATAAATGTTTAAATGATATTTGTGTTCTTTTAATCTTGTTGATATTTTTCTTTTGGTTTGACCAATATATTTTTTATTGCAATTTTTACATAAAATTTCGTAAATTCCAGACTTTTTTAATAACTAATTTTGTCCTTTGGATTTCCAAGTAAATATTTAAATTTTTATGTAAATTTAAATTATAAATTTACTGTAGAGTGTTTTTTAAAACTTTTTTTCATTACGTTTGAAAAATATCCATGTGTAACACTTCTCCAAACAGACTTTTCTTTTTTGGGTAATAGTGTTTTTTTTTCAATTTGTTATCTTTTTTTATTTATCATTCTTGTAATCATATTCGGGTTGTATCCATAAAAAAATGCGGTTTCTTTGATTTTTGTAATTTTTGTATTGAAATTTGAGGTGGATAAAAGTGTATTAAATAAACGACGAATTAATTAATGGTATGTAACTCTTTTTGAGATGCTTGATGGAATGAATCAATTGGTGCGAATCTTAAATTTTGTGTTGGTTTTCTATAAATATGGAATTCAATATGACCATGATTGGTTTCTTTTAAGAAGGTTGTCTAAAAAAGGCAATGGAATAGTCGTTTTCAATTTCATAAGTAAATTTTATGGTTGTATAGAACGCATTTATATATTTTATAAAAGTTTGAAGATTAACTATTAAAAACTGCAAATTATCATCTACATATCGAATCCAAATTCTAGGAAAGTAATTTAACGTATATTTTGCATGTTTTTTTTAAATTGCTTAAAAATATATTGGCAATGAAACAAGACTGTTTTAAAGCGTCTTGTTTCATTTCCAAATAATAACGAGCCAGGAACATTTGAAAACTCACCAATATTATTTTAAATTTATAAAATTCTTATATTTATTTTTATTATTTTCTCCTTTAAATTATTCCATATGTTTTATTTTTATTTTGCCATGTCTTTTTAAAATCAATCAAATGTAAACGATATTAATTTAGTATGAGTCAGAAGATGGTAACTTTGTTACCAAAAGGCCTAACGAAATTGAAAAAAAAAAACTATTTATTGGACTGTTTGTTTCATCTTATAACATTAAATTATATATCTAGTAAGAAACGAGTTTGAAGAATGATAAAGTTTAATATTATTAATCGTGTTTTGTTTAAATTATTGATGGTAACAAAATAAACCTGACATAATCAGAACGGAATGCATAATCGTAAGTGCATCGAGACCATTCTTAAAGCGCGGGTTCGAATCTCCAGACGTCCACTCAGGCTTTTAGTATTCTATGTTTATGACCATCTATGACAGTTTACATTTAGTTTTATTGTTACATGTGAACATGGTTTTAGTTTAACATGCATATTACAGTAAATACATATTTACTGTAAAAATAAATTCTGAAATCTTGATCCCTCAATATCATTTAACTGTCGACTAATCACTTGGAGAGGATTACGTAGTTTATAGTCAAATGAAAATAAAGTCCAACAATAATTTATTTTTAAAAATCACATAGGATTTATAAAATATTAAATCATTTAGTTATAAATAAAACGGGATTGGGGAGTAAGAGCCTATTTTAGGTGCTGTTTATACGATAGGCCTCTGTCTTTACTAGAGAACGTTTCAATCTAAAGGTGGGTGGGAGAGGGGCCGAAGAACGACAAAGAATTCATTGGCTTTTCAAAATACTGGCTTTGACACAAGTCTGAACCGTCAATCACCCCCACTTGATAAAAGAGAAACTTTCTCACCTTAGGAGAATTATTTTATGAAACTGCAAAGGACAAATAGATTCACCGAATTACGAGACATTAGAGAATTTATGGAGGTGGGAGATCTATGTCAATAATGATTTTTGCATAAAGTAATCGCGATGAAAATTACTTTCACCCATATTCTGAATTTGACGTAGAACTCATTCACAGTGTAATACTTGACCTATATTGTAGACCCGGATTTATTCTGTATGTAAATTATTTACAATGTATATACGGTAAATTTAAATATTTTGTAACTATACAAGTATATTTCAATGTATTTAGAAGAATAAAATGAATAATAGAATTAAAAATATAAATAAATAAATAAAGTTTCATTAACCTTAATTTCAAAAGTGATACATTGATACATTATTACCCATGCACGTCCAGTGGTACTGACCCACCAGCCCTCCCATACACTTATATAATATACAATACTTATATGTTCTAATCGTAAAATTAAACAAATATTAGGCCAAAAGGGTTGTGTAGTGGAAATAAACATGCGTATAATTAAAGGTTCAACGTTTTTTTTTTCTCTGGACTCAAATACATTTTCATATACAGACTTCTACGGTCAGTATTCAACATGATAGATGATAATCCATCATGATAATCCAGGTTGGACCGTGTATGATAACTATATACACTATGTACATGTTGCCGACTTTTCGAGTACATTGCAGCGCTCAACTTCAGGTCGACACTCTGTGCTGCTCGATCCACATTCTTGTATAAAAAAGCGACGTCTTAAATGATACCCTGCGATTATTTTTCTTCAAACTCTGATCATATACCCTGTGGATCGAGTAGCAGAGTTAATCGCCCTGAAGATGAGTGATGCAATGTACTCGAAACGTCGTTAACATGTACATAGTTACATAGATATCAGACACGCCCCAGCGCGGAATAAGATCGTGTAAATAGTTTAAATTAAATTTCTTTAGACTGCTTTAATATTGATTATTAGCTAGAATACAATGTCTATTAATATTAATCAAAACATTAGACTCCTAATAAATACATAATCTACCTTAAAAATATGTTTGTTAATTTATTCACTACATAATTAAGTGCATTACATTATAACCAACAGCACGAATTAAAACGCGAAATTGTAACTACCACTTCACTGAGAGACGGCAGTAAAGCAAACATTGCATATCACACTACTGTTCGACTAGAAACAATTTTGATTTCATACACCTTATACCAAATGTAAGCTATTTACATAGTAAAACAAACATGTCCATACAACTTCCAACTCAACAAATTATTCATTATTATGCATTATTCATTTCTAAGACGTCGATAGTTTAGATATGAGGAGGTGAATGCGTATATAAGAACGACTTGAGTCATTGTTACTATCTGAGTTCGACTTAGCTTAGAAAGGAACATTCATTAATAGCTGCATCTTCAATTACCACAGATTTACGTGGAATCCGAACCACGTAGCATCGGACTGATTTTCAGCTATTTGACAAGGTTTATACTCACTTCTGCTTCCTACATAACATCAGGACCCTGGCCACCAAACGTGAACACCGCAGACTTATCTAGTAGGGTCCACGTCGGTGGCAACCATTGAGCGGACGCCGTGTCGGTATTAAGAGGACCGAGCATAGAACCTATCGCCTACAATCTCCACAACACTTTGTCCCCAAGTAGCTGGGGCACTGCGCCACCAGTTCCGACTGTTATAATAAATAAATATCTTGTTAAGGAGTATTTATTTATTTATTATTGTTAAATATTAACTACAAAAAAGTTACTGAATTAAAAATATGAAAATGTGTATTAGGTTGTCAAAGAAATATCTGTAACAGTTTCTATAAATTGTATTTTTAACATTTGATGAAACTAGGAGTTTATTATTTAATTCTGAAATAACTAGTCCCAATAAAAGTCTACTTTTAAAACAGGTACGCACAACTTATCAGTCACTATGCGAAGTTTAAATGAAACAGTTATAACTAAATTTATTATCATCCTAATAATCGATAATAATTCTAACAGTTTGTTTTAATGTTTAACTGAACACAAGTAATAAATGATTAGGTCAACTTGTAATACATAAGCTATATAACCGAATTTACATGCCAAAGCCACCTTGAATCACGAATTACATAAGTTGTCATATGAAATTATACAATGTTTTATTAAATCTTATTACATATGTTTATGCTGGTGTAAGCATTGCGTGTTTTTAATGTAGCTAAAAATTCTTCTGTTTTTATTAACACAATAAAATATATGTTATACATAACTATACTAAATTGTTTTAGTCCTATTCACCTTCACATACCGATTCCGACGGTGGAGGTAATACGAGAGGCACGAGTGAAAGGGTTGTCCACTAGTATAAATGAATTTCAATAAACGTATACAACTACTTGTACACATGAGTGAAGGAGCGGTCAACACTCATAAAGGAGTACTCGGGGGGATAAAGACATTAGTTGAAGGAGCCATTTCCCAAACTGCCAAGCCACCGCTGGAAGATCGACAGTCCCAGACATGAGTTGGAGGAGCCGTTTCCCAAACTGCCAAGCCACCGCTGGAAGATCGACAGTCCCAGACATGAGTTGAAGGAGCCGTTTCCCAAACTGCCAAGCCACCGCTGGAAGATTGACAGTCCCAGAGATGAGTTGAAGGAGCCGTTTCCCAAACTGCCAAGCCACCGCTGGAAGATCGACAGTCCCAGACATTAGTTGAAGGTGCCGTTTCCCAAACTGCCAAGCCACCGCTAGAAGATCGACAGTCCCAGACATTAGTTGAAGAAGCCGTTTCCCAAACTGCCAAGCCACCGATGGAAGATCGACAGTCCCAGACATTAGTTGAAGGTGCCATTTCCCAAACTGCCAAGCCACCGATGGAAGATCGACAGTCCCAGACATTAGTTGAAGGAGCCGTTTCCCAAACTGCCAAGCCACCGATGGAAGATCGACAGTCCCAGACATGAGTTGAAGGAGCCGTTTCCCAAACTGCCAAGCCACCGCTGGAAGATCGACAGTCCCAGACATGAGTTGAAGGAGCCGTTTCCCAAACTGCCAAGCCACCGCTGGAAGATTGACAGTCCCAGAGATGAGTTGAAGGAGCCGTTTCCCAAACTGCCAAGCCACCGCTGGAAGATCGACAGTCCCAGACATTAGTTGAAGGTGCCGTTTCCCAAACTGCCAAGCCACCGCTAGAAGATCGACAGTCCCAGACATTAGTTGAAGAAGCCGTTTCCCAAACTGCCAAGCCACCGATGGAAGATCTACAGTCCCAGACATTAGTTGAAGGTGCCATTTCCCAAACTGCCAAGCCACCGATGGAAGATCGACAGTCCCAGACATTAGTTGAAGGAGCCGTTTCCCAAACTGCCAAGCCACCGATGGAAGATCGACAGTCCCAGACATGAGTTGAAGGAGCCGTTTCCCAAACTGCCAAGCCACCGCTAGAAGATCGACAGTCCCAGACATGAGTTGAAGGAGCCGTTTCCCAAACTGCCAAGCCACCGCTGGAAGATCTACAGTCCCAGACATTAGTTGAAGAAGCCGTTTCCCAAACTGCTAAGCCACCGATGGAAGATCTACAGTCCCAGACATTAGTTGAAGAAGCCGTTTCCCAAACTGCCAAGCCACCGATGGAAGATCGACAGTCCCAGACATTAGTTGAAGGTGCCGTTTCCCAAACTGCCAAGCCACCGCTGGAAGATCGACAGTCCCAGACATTAGTTGAAGAAGCCGTTTCCCAAACTGCCAAGCCACCGATGGAAGATCGACAGTCCCAGACATTAGTTGAAGGTGCCGTTTCCCAAACTGCCAAGCCACCGATTGAAGATCGACAGTCCCAGACATTAGTTGAAGGAGCCGTTTACCAAACTGCCAAGCCACCGCTGGAAGATCGACAGTCCCAGACATTAGTTGAAGGTGCCGTTTCCCAAACTGCCAAGCCACCGCTGGAAGATCGACAGTCCCAGACATTAGTTGAAGGAGCCGTTTCCCAAACTGCCAAGCCACCACTGGAAGATCGACAGTCCCAGACATTAGTTGAAGGAGCCGTTTCCCAAACTGCCAAGCCACCGATGGAAGATCGACAGTCCCAGACATTAGTTGAAGGAGCCGTTTCCCAAACTGCCAAGCCACCGATGGAAGATCGACAGTCCCAGACATTAGTTGAAGGAGCCGTTTCCCAAACTGCCAAGCCACCGATGGAAGATCGACAGTCCCAGACATTAGTTGAAGGTGCCGTTTCCCAAACTGCCAAGCCACCGCTGGAAGATCGACAGTCCCAGACATTAGTTGAAGAAGCCGTTTCCCAAACTGCCAAGCCACCGATGGAAGATCGACAGTCCCAGACATTAGTTGAAGGTGCCGTTTCCCAAACTGCCAAGCCACCGATGGAAGATCGACAGTCCCAGACATTAGTTGAAGGAGCCGTTTCCCAAACTGCCAAGCCACCGATGGAAGATCGACAGTCCCAGACATGAGTTGAAGGAGCCGTTTCCCAAACTGCCAAGCCACCGCTGGAAGATCGACAGTCCCAGACATGAGTTGAAGGAGCCGTTTCCCAAACTGCCAAGCCACCGCTGGAAGATCTACAGTCCCAGACATTAGTTGAAGAAGCCGTTTCCCAAACTGCTAAGCCACCGATGGAAGATCGACAGTCCCAGACATTAGTTGAAGGAGCCGTTTCCCAAACTGCCAAGCCACCGCTGGAAGATCGACAGTCCCAGAAATTAGTTGAAGGAGCCGTTTCCCAAACTGCCAAGCCACCGCTGGAAGATCTACAGTCCCAGACATTAGTTGAAGGAGCCGTTTCCCAAACTGCCAAGCCACCGCTGGAAGATCGACAGTCCCAGAAATTAGTTGAAGGAGCCGTTTCCCAAACTGCCAAGCCACCGCTGGAAGATCTACAGTCCCAGACATTAGTTGAAGGAGCCGTTTCCCAAACTGCCAAGCCACCGCTGGAAGATCGACAGTCCCAGAAATTAGTTGAAGGAGCCGTTTCCCAAACTGCCAAGCCACCGCTGGAAGATCGACAGTCCCAGAAATTAGTTGAAGGAGCCGTTTCCCAAACTGCCAAGCCACCGCTGGAAGATCTACAGTCCCAGACATTAGTTGAAGGAGCCGTTTCCCAAACTGCCAAGCCACCGCTGGAAGATCGACAGTCCCAGAAATTAGTTGAAGGAGCCGTTTCCCAAACTGCCAAGCCACCGCTGGAAGATCGACAGTCCCAGAAATTAGTTGAAGGAGCCGTTTCCCAAACTGCCAAGCCACCGCTGGAAGATCTACAGTCCCAGACATTAGTTGAAGGAGCCGTTTCCCAAACTGCCAAGCCACCGCTGGAAGATCTACAGTCCCAGACATGACTTGAAGGAGCCGTTTTCCAAACTGCCAAGCCATCACTGAAGATCGACAGTCCCAGACATGTCGGCGGGTCAAAACATGCTTTTCTATTTCAACTGTAAGGTTCCTGTGTATTGCTATAATAAGTTATAGTGAACACTTCATGATTATTGAAGGTATATTAAATTAATTAATTTCCAAGTTGATTTTGAGAGTTTTTTTATGTAAAATCATAAATGTTGGTATTAAAAGTTTCACAAATTGCACGATTAGAAAAGTATAACACTCAATATTGTACAAAAGCCAACTTACGGTTCACTAGAACAAGTCTTCACCTTTCAAATGACACTTCAATTGTTACGATACGATCATTATTATGAACCGAATCGTTGAAACAGAAACCATGTTTTTTTTTAGTTTTTCTCCGAGGAAAACGGTCTGCTTAATGGTAAATTTCAGTATACCGTTGGTAAATACACTATCTGAGTCGGAGGAGTCGAACACGTAAGACTCATTATTCAGCGATGAGTATCTCCCTAAGCCGTGAAGCCACTTTATCGGTCATTTCCGGAATTCAAATGACCACTACTGGAAAGGATAGACCTTTTTAAGTCCAGTTTGCGGTAGCTAATTTTTATTGAATAGGCCTTTAATTTGATACCAATCTCGATCTAGGCTTACTTTAAAGATTTTCTTTCAACTTCACGTGGGCCGTCTCCCTGAAAAGATGAAATGTTACTAATGGTGTCAAAAATTGTGCTCTTTGTAACCATGATGATTTACAAGATTTCACTTTTACCAGTGAAGTCATAGAAAAGTTGTGACAGCGTTTCTATATTTTTCCCCACCCTGTATATCTCGAATACAGCTATATCAGATATGTCAAAATATTACTTATAGTTTATAAAAAATCAGAGGTAATTTTTAATGGTAACCACATAATGAAACAAGTCACTACGGTTATTTATCTGGCCTATATGGTATAAACTTCACTTTATTCAGTGTTAGGTCTTTGTAAATACCGAGCTACTTAAACAATTCAAGTGCCGAGGGCATTTTGATAACTATAATTTAGTTTATCAACTCAAATGCTAAGCATGGTTGAAACTAAACTCCTGCCTCTCTACGCTATCAACTTACCTTCAATAAACTCTTCAATACTCTGCTACTTGTGTCGTGTGTTCGTATCTACTATGTTCAAGTTAAAAGAAAATCTTTCACCGAGTTCGATACCCCGCGTTAATATTGATAGAATATCATATATTAGTTCCGCAAAGGCACTTTAAGAGTTCTTCCACTTTTAAAAAAAATCATCTTAAAAAATAACTAACGATATTTTCATGACTAAACTTAATATTATAAATAATACTGTCACTATAGCGTACAGACCAATTACCAATACATGATATGTAGTTACGTGGGATGTCCATTATTGGACAGACGTACGTTAAGTTATTCAGGAGATTGTATCGGAAGCTGTATTTGTGAATAAAAATACAATAAATACGGTTTATAATATTTCCAGTTTGGGACTGGAAAAGTTCTAAGAAAGTATCTCAACGACCAATAAAAAAAAGAAACGGAAAGTTTACAGTTTGTTATTTATGTTGAGAGGAACAATTTAAACGAGGAAGTGAGAAACGTGTTCAATATATAAAGTAGAAATGAATCTAGTGCAAATAACACATGAACATTTATAGAATATTTAGTGATGGCACGGAAGACTGTCGACAAAATAAAAAAAAAAAACGATTAGTTATTATTTTAGTTATAATTGATTCTATCTGGTTTTAATTAATTTTTCTAAAGCTTCTTAAATGGACTATGAAACCCTAAAACGATCCATAACAAATAAATGTATATTTGTAATGAAATACTCGTATATTAGATTTTAAGCTAATATATAAATTTGTTAATTTAACAGAGTACTTTTTACTGATACAATATTTTATTATTTAATTGCAAAACGGGAATTCAACCACATAAAGCTTATAAATATTACTTTTAACATCAATTTTTCAGAGTACCAGATACAATGATGCAGCAGAAATATTCCTAAAGTAGCAGACAAGTTGGCGTGTCCACTCGACTACATCCAAACTTTAAGCTCCCCGCGAATACGAGCACGACACAAAAAACCAATCAATCCTGCAAGCAATTTTTTAGTGAATTTAACATAGAAAACACCAACACTGTTCAGCCCAAAATATTGAGTTTAATATTTATATGAGTATTATTGAGTATTTGAGTTATATGAGTTACACTGTTTTAATCATCGACACAAAATACGCTGATCTCAAACAATACACAACTCTCAATAACAGGCAATAAATATTTTTCCAACCATTTCCATACGAAAATTTGATTTTATGATTAGCCTACTTTTTATCAGCGAATCAACGTATGTGTGACCCACCCGCCGACCCATACACACACTGTGGTATTGACCCACCCACCCACCCATACACACACTGTGGTATTGGCCCACCCACCCACCCATATACGCACTGTGGTATTGACCCACCCGTCCACCCATACACGCACTGTGGTATTGCGATAAATGTGGTATTGCGCACCTACCACATCACGATAAATAGCAGTTTTATTGAAAAATAATTCGAATAAAATTAAAACATTGCTTTCATTAAAGAATAACAGTATGTTAAATGAATGATTCTGATTTAAATCACGATTAATAGTATATAATATTCTACATTATTATAATTTATAAAGGTGTATTAACAGAATAAAACACTACACCGACTTATATATACTGTACGTCAAAAACTTCTCGCATTTCTCGTAGAAATGTCATGGCCGTAACGTCAGTTACCAAGAAAATACACAATATTCAATCACGGGTATTAATTTGTTTCTTTTTTTATTAAAGGAGAGGCCGATCTTCCTCTTAACCTTACTCTGCCCATTCCTCATAGATTACTGTCTGTACGAGGAACTTATTAGACAGAGTAAGGGAGCGAGCAAGTACAGTAAACAATGAATATTACTGATATATCTTCCTATCTAGGCCGGATTCGAACCAGCACTATCTCTAACCCAAGCTCAAAGTACTGACGCCTTAGACCACTCGGCCACCGACTAACCCAAGCTCAAAATACTGACGCCTTAGACCGCTCGGCCACCGACTAACCCAAGCTCAAAAATAAATACTGACGCCTTAGACCGCTCGGCCACCGACTAACCCAAGCTCAACGTACTGACGCCTTAGACCGCTCGGCCACCGACTAACCCAAGCTCAAAGTACTGACGCCTTAGACCGCTCGGCCACCGACTAACCCAAGCTCAAAGTACTGACGCCTTAGACCGCTCGGCCACTGGCTCATCCAAAAAGCCATTAGCAAAATAAATAACTGGCTCTTTCCCAGTTATTTATTTTGAACACTTAATAATAGGGAATATCCCTCGGTACCACTAGGAGAATTTTCCAGTTATTTATTTTGAACACTCTTAATAATAGGGAATATCCTTCGGTACCACTTGGAGAATTTTCCAGTTATGTATTTTGAACACTCTTAATAATAGGGAATATCCCTCGGTACCACTAGGAGAATTTTCCAGTTATTTATTTTGAACACTTAATAATAGGGAATATCCCTCGGTACCACTAGGAGAATTTTCCAGTTATTTATTTTGAACACTTAATAATAGGGAATATCCCTCGATACCACTAGGAGAATTTTCCAGTTATTTATTTTGAACACTCTTAATAATAGGGAATATCCCTCGGTACCACTTGGAGAATTTTCCAGTTATTTATTTTGAACACTCTTAATAATAGGGAATATCCCTCGGTACCACTAGGAGAATTTTCCAGTTATTTATTTTGAACACTTAATAATAGGGAATATCCCTCGGTACCACTAGGAGAATTTTCCAGTTATTTATTTTGAACACTTAATAATAGGGAATATACCTCGGTACCACTAGGAGAATTTTCCAGTTATTTATTTTGAACACTCTTAATAATAGGGAATATCCCTCGGTACCACTAGGAGAATTTTCCAGTTATTTATTTTTAACACTCTAAATAATAGGGAATATCCCTCGGTACCACTAGGAAAATTTTCCAGCTATTTATTTTGCTGAGGTAAAATTATCTACAGTGTATTTAATAACAAAAAATACAGACAGTTTGTTTTTGGGTATGTTAATTTTTACCAAAAATTTTACACTAATTATATGTATTTCCTTTTTCAAAACAATTATTGCGAATATTTTTTTCTTTGAATACCTTAAAGCTATTTCTGCCATTTTCGTTAGTTAAATGTTCTAAGGAACAGATTTTTAAAATGCAAATAGTACTGCATTTTCATTTTTGTTTAATACTCTGTTACGTATCTACATGCGATACTTCTGATTTACTTGGGATATCTTGGACCGATTCGAACAAATAAATATATTCGGCCACTGTGCATTTGAGATGGACTAAAATGAATTATATGGATTATAAATAAATTATATACTGTAACAGACTTGTAACTGAAATATATTTTTAATTTTCATTTATATAACCCGGGTATTTCTGAATACATATTATTACTTTGACATTTGATATTCATTGTAAACATTTTTTTTGGGAAACTAAGGCGCATGTGAACTGGTCAGTAAGATTTTATAAAAAAAACTTGTGCTCAGGTCGAACACATGTTAATATTACCGTAATTTATCACAGCTGGCTGTTGTATGTAATAACTAAACAATGTTATATTATTATATATATTAATAATTGGACCATGTAAATAGTTTGTTCGCTATTACATGATTGTGATGGTCTTTTTTTCATGAAACGATGATTCAAAGGCTTATTATAAATTACTTACTGATTATAAAATGCTGATTTACTTGTTTGTTCATAATTAATTAAATTAAATACTATCTCAAATAGTGCAAAACTTCTTGTTTTTAATTGCCCTAACTGATGGAGTAGCTATCATTTGATGAAATATAAAC
Organism: Stictocephala bisonia; assembly: GCA_035578905.1. Lineage (NCBI taxonomy): Eukaryota > Metazoa > Arthropoda > Insecta > Hemiptera > Membracidae > Stictocephala > Stictocephala bisonia. The sequence continues at coordinate 366,365 of JAQJVL010000084.1, forward strand.
AACTTTATTGACATATACGAATATACGATAATAATCTACTTCTTAGACCTTCGTCAAAGGCATGTAGATTTTAATTAGTGTTGTTTAAGATGCCACTATTTAATAAAGTTCCTATAAAATTAACTTAAATTTTTACAAAATCATTATTACGAAAGCAATATAAAACTACATCCTAATAATTTAGCAGTGATGTTCTCGATGACAACACAATAAAATTAATAAACTTACAAATGCTCATTAAGTTGTATAGTTGTTATTACAGTGATATTCTACTTGCAGGCAACTAAACGTGGACTGACCCCATTGCTTTATTAAACGACGCCATCACTAGAGAGACCCTCTATTCATAACAGTCTACCCTCCTCCTATAACTGTGGACTAACTAAGTTGTGACGTCACATATGCAATAACTGACATAACAATGGCTATAGACTGTAGCAAAACGTCACCAAAGTATAAATAAACACAGTTACATATTATTTAATAACTAGTATATAGGAATCAATGATTGTTAATCAATAATTGATCAATGAATTTTTAAAATGAATGTTCGCTATAGTTATTTTGAATAAAGTTAAGCCAATACTGACAAATAAAAACAGACTAAACAAATTCTTACCAAATAAAGAGGTTTATGGGAAGAAAAACAAAGTGCGCTTCATGTAGAGGAAGAGGAATCAGAAAACAATTTATGAGGCAAGCTAGGTAATCGAGTTAAAAAATAATCACTTCATATTAGGGAAGATAACCGAGTCCTAGATCGATAGATTATTTAATTAAATTAATCGTTAGGACAGGGAACAACTTCGCGAACTGAAGACCACTTTAAAACACCTAACTCACTGAGAAGGTAGCGTTGCTGGTATGAAAAGCTTTGAAAAATCATACAAAAATGCATTTTTAAGATTCAGGTAGGATGCAAACTGCAACATGTAGGTTGCAAAGATTAAGGACTATTTGTGAAAACTTTTACGATAAAACCCCTCCAGACCAGCTAACGTATAACCATGTAGACCTTTACTAAGTAAAAAGTGTTTCTACGGTTACATATACAAGTGTTAGAATAGTTGAAAACAATCTCTAATATCAACATTTGACAACAATTAACTAGGTCACCAGGCTAACGCAAGTCCGTTCACAATTTAAAAGAGACAAGGCCTCCCACCAACCACGTACGTACGGTGGTTATGCAGCTCCTATCTACCCGAACCTAGGTAATTTTTGACCAAGAAACTTACCTGTTGAATTGTCAACTTTTAAACAGAATCACATATTTAAACAATGAATTAACATCTAATAACTAACTGCATACATCCCTTAAACACGTCGGTGTAAATATATATATAAAGGGAATTAGATTATTTATATTCAAAGTCAAAATAAGAAAAAAGAAACAAATTATAAAAACCACACATTAAAAAAACGTTAATTGTGCGCTTTACACTTAGTGTTTTTTAATAATAAATAATTGTAATTTTAATAACTCCAAACAGTTTTATTTACTTGCTAGCACTTTACCACAAGTTAAACAGATTTTAAATGTGGTTACAGTTTTTTTAACTAAAATATGTAAATTGTATAAACTTGCCGACACTAGAAGTTACAGACAGGAGTTACGTACCTGAAACAAACCATCATAAGTTAGCAAAGTAAATAAGCACACATTCGTATTTCCAATTTGCAGACTAGCTTAGAATTTTATTTACAAAGTTTTAGACACCAATAAAAAAGTATTAAGAGCAATAATTTCACAGTATGAAAATTATTACAAAAACATAAATCCAGATTTAACTTCTTAACACAGATTGGTACTATAGTCACGATAAATGGCCAATATATTGCCAAAAATAAAGGTAAATTTACTTCTTTTCAAGGCAGGCGATATTAATCGTAGTTTTCTTTGACAAAGGAAGTAGGCTACTTAATTTTGTTAGTAATGCGTATTACAACACCATACATTAGACACATTCTTTGGTTTTACATATTTATGAAAATATTAATCTAATTTTGTTTTAAAAATGATATAATTATAATTCAGTTAAATAAATTATGTTTAAGATGTTCCTAAATATTTTAGTCTACCATAAATAATAGTCTATATTTAAAAATTCACAATGAATACATAAATGACATTTATGTTTAAAAAGAGAAATTATTATTTTTTTACATTTTCCAAATTGAATGCCAAGACCTCAATTGAATACCAAAATTAAAAAAAATCTTATGATAATCACGCACGGTCATCGTAAATTACATTATGTATTTTTGATATTCTTAAACTTGCATATGAACAAATTTAACTGCGTTTAACGATTTGAAAAACGAAATACCATGTCAGTTACTGTTGTTGCCTATGTAGGCCAAATTGTTGTATCACGAATTTAAACAAACTTCTTAACAGTTTTAGGCTAAAGTATGGCATTATTTAAGCAATAAAATCATTACTTAGACAATCGTAGTGATACTTCTAATTCGTTTCAACGCCATATAAACTGACTGAACTTGGAGAAACAAAAAAGCCCAGAAATTATTACCGATTTATGAACAACTTCGTACAAAATATTTCTGAGAACACAAAGCCTGAAGGAGTTCAAAAGCGAACGAAACCACTTCATTGTATCGGAAATTTTGAACTTCATATCTTAAAAAATTTAAAGCATAATACGAGTAAAATTCAAATATTCTACACGATAAATGATTACTCAACTCACTATAGTATTCGCACAAAATAGAAACTCGTTACAAATTAAAAGCAACAGTATATCAGTTATTTCTCTTAACTTTACATGTATAAGCTTTCTAAGCAATATTGAACATTAGCATAGTGTACAAAATGTCCATTACATTCATTAGAAATAAGCACGTATTATTTTTAAAGATCTAAGATTAAAACAATAGTTAATTAGTGAAGAAACACATATACCGATATTCCTCAACTCTTAATGTCACAATATATCACCCTTTAGCGTATTAAGTATACAAAATGTCCATTACATTCATTAGAAATAAGCACGTATTATTTTTAAAGATCTAAGATTAAAACAATAGTTAATTAGTGAAGAAACACATATACTGATATTCCTCAACTCTTAATGTCACAATATATCACCCTTTAGCGTATTAAGTATACAAAATGTCCATTACATTCATTGGAAATAAGCACGTATTATTTTTAAAGATCTAAGATCAAAACTATAGTTAATTAGTCAAGAAACACATATACTGATATTCCTCAACTCTTAATGTCACAATATATCACCCTTTAGCGTATTAAGTATACAAAATGTCCATTATATTCATTAGAAATAAGCACGTGTTATTTTTAAAGATCTAAGATCAAAACAATAGTTAATTAGTGAAGAAACACATATACTGATATTCCTCAACTCTTAATGTCACAATATTTCACCCTTTAGCGTATTAAGTAAACAAAATGTCCATTACATTCATTAGAAATAAGCACGTGTTATTTTTAAAGATCTAAGATCAAAACAATAGTTAATTAGTGAAGAAACACATATACTGATATTCCTCAACTCTTAATGTCACAATATTTCACCCTTTAGCGTATTAAGTATACAAAATGTCCATTATATTCATTAGAAATAAGCACGTGTTATTTTTAAAGATCTAAGATCAAAACAATAGTTAATTAGTCAAGAAACACATATACTGATATTCCTCAACTCTTAATGTCACAATATATCACCCTTTAGCGTATTAAGTATACAAAATGTCCATTACATTCATTAGAAATAAGCACGTGTTATTTTTGAATATCTAAGATCAAAACAATAGTTAATTAGTCAAGAAACACATATACTGATATTCCTCAACTCTTAATGTCACAATATATCACCCTTTAGCGTATTAAGTATACAAAATTTCCATTACATTCATTAGAAATAAGCACGTGTTATTTTTAAATATCTAAGATCAAAACAATAGTTAATTAGTCAAGAAACACTTATACTGACATTCCTCAACTCTTAATGTCACAATATATCACCCTTTAGCGTATTAAGTATACAAAATGTCCATTACATTCATTAGAAATAAGCACGTGTTATTTTTAAAGATCTAAGATCAAAACAATAGTTAATTAGTCAAGAAACACATATACTGATATTCCTCAACTCTTAATGTCACAATATATCACCCTTTAGCGTATTAAGTATACAAAATGTCCATTACATTCATTAGAAATAAGCACGTGTTATTTTTAAAGATCTAAGATCAAAACAATAGTTAATTAGTCAAGAAACACATATACTGATATTCCTCAACTCTTAATGTCACAATATTTCACCCTTTAGCGTATTAAGTATAGAACATATAACTGAAACGCCGTATTTGTCATGTTTCGATAGCTAATTTCGAAAATTGCGATTATCGTCCAGCCCACAGAGATGTGGTAGGCTATAATGATTTATAAGGTATATATTTGATAAGGTAGAAAGGTTTTGGGTTCAAAGATCCGAAGTCATGTAGTGAAGGCAATATTTTTAAAAAGTCAAAACTGTGCCGTTCGCAATAAGCATAATATATGACATATAAAATTCAATATATCTGATGAACACAATACACAACAATTCTTATGAAGCAGTTTACTTAAATGAAAACGCAATTAAAAAAATTATACAAGTTTATTCTGCCGAATAAAAAGCACAATAAGTATGAAACTGTTGTTCGAAAGGTATTTGTTGGCGTTGATTGTTCACGATTGTGGAGTTTTTCAACGCTCCAAGTATTGAAAAAAGCACAACAAAATGTGAATAATACAACCGTATCCTACATTTTAATTAAAACAAACTTGTTTTTTGTTTGTTTATCTATGTTTTAATAAAATTCTAGTTTATTTTGAAACAAATGTTACCAGTTTTTGTGTCAGTCGATATTTGTTTTTAGAAAGAAACACTTGACGGATTGGCAATATAAAATTTGCAACCAGGTATATTTGTTATCATTGCAAAGATTTATAACAAAAACACAACATAACTGTAACAATGTATATGTAGACTAGTATGTCATAACATAATAAGTATAGGACAACTATATTCATCGTAACTAAGATGTATAATAATGAATGGTTTATGATAACCCACTTATGGCTATCATTATCTTCCCCCACCAAGATGTGTAGTGGATCTGCCATTATTTACACCACTCAGCCTATATATAATCATAAATCTGAAATAACGTCAATAAAACATACTAGTATAAAAATAAAAGTTAAACACTGAATCTATCAATCTGAATCGAACCACTACTTGCATCATAACAGGTACGTACAACAACGACAAAGGATCCTTTAATCTAAAGAGGATAGTGTTGTAAGAGCCTCAGATCGCTCTGAAGTACACCATCACCACTACTTGCACCAAAGCAGACACAGACGACAAAGGATCCTTTAATCTAAATAGGATAGTGTTGTAAGAGCCTCAGATCGCTCTGAAGTACACCAACATCACTACTTGCATCAAAGCAGACACAGACGACAAAGGATCATTTAATCTAAATAGGATAGTGTTGTAAGAGCCTCAGATCGCTCTGAAGTACACCAACACCACTACTTGCACCAAAGCAGACACAGACGACAAAGGATCCTTTAATCTAAAGAGGATAGTGTTGTAAGAGCCTCAGATCGCTCTGAAGTACACCAACACCACTACTTGCACCAAAGCAGACACAGACGACAAAGGATCCTTTAATCTAAAGAGGATAGTGTTGTAAGAGCCTCAGTTCGTTAGCTTCAATAACAGAGATCTCCGTCAAACACAGTGCAAAAGTACAGATGATGAAAGAAATTTTAACGAGCTCCACAGTGCTTTCCAACTTTTATAAATCCTCGTTTTCAATAGATATTAATGAAACAACGTGAAGTCCCACGTCATTGTGACTGAAAAATTATTTCAGTTGAAACCCTTTTTCGAACTTTACCACATAACTAGGAAAAGGAGAATAATATTTATAGCCTACCGTGTATTACTTAAAAGTATCTTTATTAAATAACCAAGTAAACATTTTTAAAACTAGGGAACAGCCCTTCAGCTTCACATGCCGACCAAGGTGAATGCTCGTGTCACCTCGGCCTGCGACCTCGGTCAGTGGCTCTAGACTATACGAGTATTAACAATCGAAGGACTATTAAAAGCAGCAGAACAAATATTTAGTATTGATTTTTTATAATAACGTATTTTATTCTATATAAAAAAGCTGACGTTTGAATTCCACACTAAAAATATATAATGTTTACACTAACTTAACATTTATTAACATAAACTGCTGTTATGTATACCAATAAAAGCACTGTGGGAATTGACAACCAATGGAATTTTTAAGGCTATTGGAGCAGAGCCAAAGTATTTTTTTTTCATTGCTGATATTTTTCCCACTGTCCTTGGCATTTAAGATTCAAAATTAATCTAATAAAGCTAACGCATCTTCTTCGTAGATCGAAACCTTCTGTGGGGAGCGACTTGCATACGGAATTAAATATAAATTACGATGTGTCGAACATGTTGGGTTCTAAACAACATGAATGTAAAAAAAATTGTAACAAGAGTAGTAATGGCAAAGAAAGGATTTATTAAGATAAGGAAAAAAATGTGAGCGCCACTGAAAAAAAAAAACTCGTAAAATATTGCATTTTGTATATTGCCATATGAAACGAATAAATGAACACCACGAAAAGAGGGCATAATAATATGAATAATGGGTGGCTTTAGAGAAACAAAGAATGTTCAATATGGGAAGATAACGTGCCAAATAAGACATTATTGACGTATGGAGGGGAGGAGGTAGAGAAAAATGATTCAATGTATACAAAATAGAATCGGCTAGGAATCAATGAGAGGGGAGTGCGTATTGATAACGCCTATCAAAGGAATAGTTGAGGGATTGTTAGGAAGAGAAAAGATCTCAATGGATGGATGATGTCAAGAATGGTAAAGATACTGTGACACGAACAAAGCAGCAGGCGTGGAAAAAAACATTTCATGTAGATCTGCAACCGATGATGATGATGATGATGATGATGATGACTAACCACATAGTTATATCTCCGTCTTAAGGCATACTTAGGATACAATGAGTGGTGCAGTTGTACTCTTATGAAGGGTGGGTGGAAGTGACTTAGTTTGTGTTCACACTAGTATGCAAGATGTTTGCAGTAGAGAAAAAAGACGTATTGCGATTCTTGGTATATCAACAGTGGATGCATATTATTTTGATTGAGAGTGACGGAGGGGGGGATAAATACATATGTGAATTGAGGTGACTGAATCTTTAGAATATAATTTTAAGTTATTGTTTCGTGCATGATTGACACGACAACAAGTACTGTTTTATATTGACTTAAAGGTTGTTAACAATGTTTTATGTTCACTTGCCAGCTCTTGTGATAATTTTTTTTACGTAATTTTTATAGATTTGATAACAAAATATGAGAGATCTTATTTTATCACATGAAGTTAGAGCTAAAAATCCCTCTCTAACTTAACTTGGGAATAAAATAAGCTTCTAAAAAGTGTTTATGGTGACCCATCAAATGTGTATATAAGTTCTACCACTGTAGTGTTTATTATTCGTATAATTTGTTGTGTTATAATTTATACGTTTAATAATACGTCATAATAATACATAGTTAGTTGTTTGGAAATTCAGGTAAAGCTAGACGAGAGGTAATTTACTATTAGTCGGTATAACGCACAACTATTAAGTAATGAAACTGATGTTTATAAGTTAATAATTGAGAGAATATAAACACAATCTATTTTGTTCACAAAATATTCCATCCCAAATGTCCTTTCCTTCTTAAAATAAAAGTACCTAAATGCTAAAAAGCATTCTCATACGGAGTAAGGCATTAACTTAACAGGATTGTTTAAGTGTAGGTACATTCTTCAGATACACATTTAAAAAATCAATTAGGAGCTGAATTTTTCACTTAGCAGTTCAATTTTTCAATTAACTATTAAAATTGTGCAGTTAAACATTTAAAACAGTAAACTGACAGAAAAATGTTTCTTTACCATCCTTGTTTCATAATATAATCATTATTACTTATACAACAGATAACTTCGTCCCACGTTTTTGAACTTCCTTTTCTTCAAAACCGTAAATATTTCACTTTGAAGTAAATTTACAAATTATACAATGATAGAGCATAAGATAATTTGTAAAATACGTATAGCGATTTTAGTAATTCACTAAATAACACAATGAAATATAAAGGGTGGGAAAATATGGAAACGTTTTCACAACAACGTTACTTTTTCATACATAATTTGATAATTAAATTTTTTCATAACTGTGCCATAAAGTATAATATTTGATCAGAATAATTAACTTGAACTGTTATATAGCGGAGATAAAATATTGTTCGAATTAGTTACTTTGAAATTCAAATTATCGCTACTCTAGAAAGGATAAACCTTTCGAAGTCCGGTTTGTGGCAATTAATTTCTAATGAATAGACGTTTCATTTGATACCAAACTCGACCTAGCCTTACGTTGAAGATTTCCGTTTAACTCCTCGTGGGCCGTCCCCTTGAAATATGAAATGTCGCTAATGTCGTCAAAAAGTGTGTTCTTTGTAACCATGATGATGTACAAGATTTTACTTTTACAAGTGAAGTCATACAAAAGTTGTGAAAGCGTTTCCACATTTTTGTTCATCCTATAATTATTCGTTCAAATTTTCCGTATTATTTTTTTAACTTTTCCATCAACCGCGTAGAATGAGATCGTTCTGGGAATAGAGCTCATGCGATAGTCACTTACAATAAAGATGCAAATGTTCTCCGTAGGGTTCCAAATGTAGGCCCTATTGGTTGCATATGACTATTATGAATACGTGAAGGCAGATTACGTCCCAGAGATATCTCTGAAATTGTCCTTATATATGGTACAACTTTTGCTAGTTGTTTATTTTTTATAACGTGGAGACGTTACAAATCTATATTCTATAGCCAAACACCCCTGATAAAACATATATTGCTATCAATAATTGAATAATTGTAACTTATTTTTGATCCCGAGGTCACTATATGATAATCAATAAAACGTGTATTTGCATCAAACTGTGAACAATCATAAATGTTTTTCACAGTCAATGTTTGGTTTTTTAGTAAACAAAAAAACTTGTCGTTCATTTATGATTATCAATAGCTTAAGACTCTAATTGTTTAATTTGATGTTCTAAATCTTGCTATTTCCTAAATTTAAGAAGAGACTTCAAAATCAAATGTATTAATAAACCATAAGTAATCGGTGGACTAAAGTCAGGGAATGGGATATGTGAGAGAGGACACCCGAGGGACAGCACAAAGTCAGGGAATGGGATATGTGAGAGAGGACACCCAAGGGACAGCACAAAGTCAGGGAATGGGATATGTGAGAGAGGACACCCAAGGGACAGCACAAAGTCAGGGAATGGGATATGTGAGAGAGGACACCCAAGGGACAGCACAAAGTCACGGAATGGGATATGTGAGAGAGGACACCCAAGGGACAGCACAAAGTCAGGGAATGGGATATGTGAGAGAGGACACCCAAGGGACAGCACAAAGTCACGGAATGGGATATGTGAGTGAGGACACCCAAGGGACAGAACAAAGTCAGGGAATGGGATATGTGAGAGAGGACACCCAAGGGACAGCACAAAGTCAGGGAATGGGATATGTGAGAGAGGACACCCAAGGGACAGCACAAAGTCAGGGAATGGGATATGTGAGAGAGGACACCCAAGGGACAGCACAAAGTCAGGGAATGGGATATGTGAGAGAGGACACCCAAGGGACAGCACAAAGTCGGTTACAGAAGTAAATTGATATACATCTGATATAGTAAGTCCTACATTGGTAAATAATCTAAACATTATTCATCATAAAAACCATCCATATTTATATCATAACATTAAAGAATGTGCAAGAATACTTAATTTAAAAAAATTCGAGAATTTTCAACAAATATTTCAAATCTTTATTCATATATTTTTTATCAACATCAAAAAAAAAAAAAAAAAGTTACAAATGTGTATAAACATATAATACTGTTTTTTTGGTTAATTACATTTACTGTTTTTACTAATTATACACTTTTGCTTTTTTTAATTATTTCCCAACTTAACCGTAACATTACTTATAACAATTAGTACCTCAAAGTCTAAATTCTCGTATATGTATCGAATTTAAAGTAATTATAACTGGCAAGACCAAGACCTAAAAGACAGGTAAAACTCAGTTTAAATGTTTTTGGAGTCATTTTTGTAAGATATTTTTTATTGATAAAAACCTCAGCGTATTACTGTTTTTTGACAAGTCAACCACTCTCGTACATTACAACAGGACCGGGCAACCTGCCAGTGTATACTGTCCCTTGGCAGGAATCTTACTTTATTAAGGGAAGACCCAATATTAAATTCTTCTCATATCTCCTGTCCTCTGTAAACTCCGCCGTAAAAAGATCAAATCAGCAGGACCCTTCTTACGTTTTAATCAAGAGAAAACTAACTATCTTTTATACTTTTAAAAACAGAACTATAGGGGCTGTAGGCAAATTGGAAATTGTCAAAGTAGACATTTTATAAGGTTAATAATTAAAAACTTATTACTCTTAAGAAAAAAAAAAAAGAAAATAAACTAAATATTAACTGTACAGTACAGAAGGAGACTGAGGTATTCAAAATTTGTGGCCAACAAATTCCAGTGTTTCGCCTATGTAGAAGTATGGAACAACAACGTTAACTGTTGTCTAACGTGCGTCATCACAGTTCCGAGGGAGGAGGAAAGATTCAATATTTGTGGTTTAACACTACAACAGCTTTGTCAATTTAGATTGATAGCACAGCAACGTTCACTGTTGTCTAACATGCATCATCACAGTACTGGTGGGAAAAAAGGGATTCAATATTTCCTGTTTAATAATACAAATGCTTTGTCTCTGTAGATTGATAGCACAGCAACGTTAACTGTTGTCCAGCCTGCGTCATCACAGTACCAAGTGAGAAGGAGAGATTCAATATTTGTGGTTCAACACTACAAGTGCTTTGTCTATGAAGATTGATGGCACTGCAACGTTAATTATTGTCCAACCTGTGTCATTACTGTATCAAGCCAGAAGGGGAGATTCAAGAGAGAACTGTTGTCTGTCGTGCGTCATCACAGTACTGAGAGAGAGGAGATATTCGATATTTATGGTACACCACTACAAGTGCTTTGACTTTGTAGATTGATAGCACAGCAACGTTAACTTTTGTCTGTCGTGCGTCATCACAGTACTGGGAGAGAGGAGATATTCGATATTTGTGGTACACCACTACAAGTGCTTTGACTTTGTAGATTGATAGCACAGCAACGTTAACTGTTGTCTACCGTGCGTCATCACAGTACTGAGGGAGAGGATATATTCCATATTTGTGGTACACCACTACAAGTGATTTGACTTTGAAGATTGATAGCACAGCAACGTTAACTGTTGTCTATCGTGCGTCATCACAGTACTGAGGGAGAGGAGATATTCAATATTTGTGGTACACCACTACAAGTGATTTGACTTTGAAGATTGATAGCACAGCAACGTTAACTGTTGTCTAACATGCGTCATCACAGTACTGAGGGAGGAGGAGATATTCGATATTTGTGGTTCACCACTACAAGTGCTTTGACTTTGTAGATTGATAGCACAGCAACGTTAACTGTTGTCTATCGTGCGTCATCACAGTACTGAGGGAGGAGGAGATATTCGATATTTGTGGTTCACCACTACAAGTGCTTTGACTTTGTAGATTGATAGCACAGCAACGTTAACTGTTGTCTATCGTGCGTCATCACAGTACTGAGGGAGAGGAGATATTCGATATTTGTGGTACACCACTACAAGAGCTTTGACTTTGTAGATTAATAGCACAGCAACGTTAACTGTTGTCTAACATGCGTCATTACAGTACTGAGGGAGGAGGAGATATTCGATATTTGTGGTTCACCACTACAAGTGCTTTGACTTTGTAGATTGATAGCACAGCAACATTAACTGTTGTCTAACATGCGTCATCACAGTACTGAGGGAGGAGGAGATATTCGATATTTGTGGTTCAACACTACAAGTGCTTTGCCTATGAAGATTGATGGCACAGCAACGTTAAATGTTGTCCAGCCTGCGTCATCACAGTACCAAGTGAGAAGGAGAGATTCAATATTTGTGGTTCAACACTACAAGTGCTTTGACTTTGTAGATTGATAGCACAGCAACGTTAACTGTTGTCTATCGTGCGTCATCACAGTACTGAGAGAGAGGAGATATACGATATTTGTGGTTCACCACTACAAGTGCTTTGACTTTGTAGATTGATAGCACAGCAACGTTAACTGTTGTCTATCGTGCGTCATCACAGTACTGAGAGAGAGGAGATATTCGATATTTATGGTACACCACTACACGTGTTTGACTTTGTAGATTGATAGCACAGCAACGTTAACTGTTGTCTATCGTGCGTCATCACAGTACCGAGGGAGAGGAGATATTCGATATTTGTGGTACACCATTACAAGTGCTTTGTCTATGAAGATTGATAGCACAGCAACGTTAACTGTTGTCTAACATGCGTCTTCACAGTACCGAGGGAGGAGGAGATATACGATATTTGTGGTTCACCACTACAAGTGCTTTGACTTTGTAAATTAATAGCACAGCAACGTTAACTGTTGTCTATCGTGCGTCATCACAGTACTGAGGGACAGGAGATATTCGATATTTGTGGTACACCACTACAAGTGTTTTGACATTGTAGATTGATAGCACAGCAACGTTAACTGTTGTCTAACATGCGTCATTACAGTACCGAGGGAGGAGGAGATATACGATATTTGTGGTTCACCACTACAAGTGCTTTGATATTGTAGATTGATAGCACAGCAACGTTAACTGTTGTCTAACATGCGTCATCACAGTACCGAGGGAGGAGGAGATATACGATATTTGTGGTTCACCACTACAAGTGCTTTGACTTTGTAGATTGATAGCACAGCAACGTTAACTGTTGTCTAACATGCGTCATCACAGTACCGAGGGAAGAGGAGATATACGATATTTGTGGTTCACCACTACAAGTGCTTTGACATTGTAGATTGATAGCACAGCAACGTTAACTGTTGTCTAACATGCGTCATCACAGTACCGAGGGAGGAGGAGATATACGATAGTTGTGGTTCACCACTACAAGTGCTTTGACTTTGTAGATTGATAGCACAGCAACGTTAACTGTTGTCTAACAAGCGTCATCACAGTACCGAGGGAGGAGGAGATATACGATATTTGTGGTTCACCACTACAAGTGCTTTGACTTTGTAGATTGATAGCACAGCAACGTTAACTGTTGTCTAACAAGCGTCATCACAGTACCGAGGGAGGAGGAGATATACGATATTTGTGATTCAACACTACAAGTGCTTTGCCTATGAAGATTGATGGCACAGCAACGTTAAATGTTGTCCAGCCTGCGTCATCACAGTACCAAGTGAGAAGGAGAGATTTAATATTTGTGGTTCAACACTACAAGTGCTTTGACTTTGTAGATTGATAGCACAGCAACGTTAACTGTTGTCTATCGTGCGTCATCACAGTACTGAGAGAGAGGAGATATACGATATTTGTGGTTCACCACTACAAGTGCTTTGACTTTGTAGATTGATAGCACAGCAACGTTAACTGTTGTCTATCGTGCGTCATCACAGTACTGAGAGAGTGGAGATATTCGATATTTATGGTACACCACTACACGTGTTTGACTTTGTAGATTGATAGCACAGCAACGTTAACTGTTGTCTATCGTGCGTCATCACAGTACCGAGGGAGAGGAGATATTCGATATTTGTGGTACACCATTACAAGTGCTTTGTCTATGAAGATTGATAGCACAGCAACGTTAACTGTTGTCTAACATGCGTCTTCACAGTACCGAGGGAGGAGGAGATATACGATATTTGTGGTTCACCACTACAAGTGCTTTGACTTTGTAGATTGATAGCACAGCAACGTTAACTGTTGTCTATCGTGCGTCATCACAGTACTGAGAGAGAGGAGATATACGATATTTGTGGTTCACCACTACAAGTGCTTTGACTTTGTAGATTGATAGCACAGCAACGTTAACTGTTGTCTATCGTGCGTCATCACAGTACTGAGAGAGAGGAGATATTCGATATTTGTGGTTCACCACTACAAGTGCTTTGACTTTGTAAATTGATAGCACAGCAACGTTAACTGTTGTCTATCGTGCGTCATCACAGTACTGAGGGAGAGGAGATATTCGATATTTGTGGTACACCACTACAAGTGTTTTGACATTGTAGATTGATAGCACAGCAACGTTAACTGTTGTCTAACATGCGTCATTACAGTACCGAGGGAGGAGGAGATATACGATATTTGTGGTTCACCACTACAAGTGCTTTGATATTGTAGATTGATAGCACAGCAACGTTAACTGTTGTCTAACATGCGTCATCACAGTACCGAGGGAGGAGGAGATATACGATATTTGTGGTTCACCACTACAAGTGCTTTGACTTTGTAGATTGATAGCACAGCAACGTTAACTGTTGTCTAACATGCGTCATCACAGTACCGAGGGAAGAGGAGATATACGATATTTGTGGTTCACCACTACAAGTGCTTTGACATTGTAGATTGATAGCACAGCAACGTTAACTGTTGTCTAACATGCGTCATCACAGTACCGAGGGAGGAGGAGATATACGATAGTTGTGGTTCACCACTACAAGTGCTTTGACTTTGTAGATTGATAGCACAGCAACGTTAACTGTTGTCTAACAAGCGTCATCACAGTACCGAGGGAGGAGGAGATATACGATATTTGTGGTTCACCACTACAAGTGCTTTGACTTTGTAGATTGATAGCACAGCAACGTTAACTGTTGTCTAACAAGCGTCATCACAGTGCCGAGGGAGGAGGAGATATACGATATTTGTGGTTCACCACTACAAGTGCTTTGACATTGTAGATTGATAGCACAGCAACGTTAACTGTTGTCTATCGTGCGTCATCACAGTACCGAGGGAGGAGGAGATATTCGATATTTGTGGTTCACCACTACAAGTGCTTTGACATTGTAGATTGATAGCACAGCAACGTTAACTGTTGTCTAACATGCGTCATCACAGTACCGAGGGAGAGGAGATATTCGATATTTGTGGTTCACTACTACAAGTGCTTTGACATTGTAGATTGATAGCACAGCAACATTAACTGCTGCCTAATTAATTCTGGTTCCTCCAGTACAATTCGTCATCTGAATTGTCCCTCGATATTTCTTCATTGTTTAAAAGTCAGTTAAGTAACAAATAAATAATAACTACTGCTTTTCAATTTAGTCTTTCTACTTCCTTATTAATGATTCAATATTCTTTTCAGTTTTTTTTTTTTTTTTACATTGCCATTTTATTCTTGTAATAGGTTCTTTCGACTTTTATTAGGTAATTTTCGTAAAGTATAGTTAGCTACTTAAGCAATATTATTTATACTTTTTTGCTATGAGTATATGATATGCTAAGTATAATATGCTAAATATTTTAAATTTAGTATAGTTCAGATTGAGTTGATATTGGTGAATTTCATACTTTACTCTTTTTATATATTTTAAAATATTATTCGGCCTACTAAAATATACTTTTTACTAAACATTATGGATTTCGGTACTATGTGGCAAGGCAAATTATTGTCTTATTGTCTCTTGTAAACAAATTGTTTACAAACAAATAAAATTTGTGTTGCCTGATGATGACTGAATTATTGGCGAAAGGCTAAATCAAAAATGTATTTTATTGGTAAAATTGGAAAATTAATAAAAGAGTGTATAAGTTTAATTTAGTTTTTTGTTGATAATATTAAACTTTGTTGTTTTATAATAATAGGGTGTCATTGCTTTGACGATAAAACCTAAACTTTACAGCAAAAACCCGCAGTGGTGCTATTTATAATAAAATCAACCCGAATCGTATGGCCTTATAGCTTATAACATAAACATATTGGAGAAGTATTTACTATGTCTGCTTTAAAAGTATTCATAAAACTAACCAACGGTAAAATAATTCTTAATTTATTTTTTGGTGTTCTAGATTGACTTTATATCCTGACCATTGACTATAGAAATAGATACACTGTCCAGGGCAATGCATTTCATATAGACGCATGCCTGTGCTGATATATATAACGGTGTTTGGTTTCGAATAAGCATTCAGATAACTATTTGTCGTACTATTAGGTCAGCTATAGTCATTTAGATAACAACAATCCGTTCAGCGTGTGCTGGAGAGACAGACAGAGTGAGGGAGACCGTCTCCACGGGATCCATATGAGCGAACAGTCATCTTGTTTCTATATTCAATGATTCTATCATTACTATACAACGGAAAATCTCCATAAATCGTAAAACAAACTGGACAACTTTATAACACGTCCAACAAACTAAAATTTTACATTTCGAATGGCTTTTAGTGGGTAGATGTCCAATTAAAACACAGTTCCCCTCGCATGATTAGACGAGCACATTTGTGTTTTATAGGCTATTTTGATCACAGGCTTAACGTGACTTGAGAATCGTGGGATTGAAAGAGGGGGTAAACAATGATAGGTCTTAACGGAACAAACCAACTACAAGTGCTTAGTTAAAAATATATTAAAATTGTATATTTCTTAATACATTCATTACATTTAAATTATTTTAAACGTATATTCTGACATCTATTTACACAATTTGCATCTCGTTTGACAGTACAGGTCCACGTCCGTGATTGAGGAAGTCGTTTGTCTTCATGACAGAACTACGCGAGAACTCATCAATTCTTGTTTCTACTGAAGTCTGACAATATTGTCACAAAGACAACAGATACGTCCAGCTTTCGTAACAATATTGCTTAGTAAACCCAACACTTCTTTTACGCACAAACAAACTTGAAAAGCGTAATACATAACATAAACACTTATGTAACATATTACTATGTAAAAAGTAACCTCGCCTATTTTTTACAATAGTAAAAACCCTTGTTGTAAATCACTTTTAATCTCGACATATATTTCTATAACTTTAATGTAATTAGCTAATTTGAGATGTCCTGTACAGGGTAATTCTAAACTGAAGAACCCTGTAATGAGTGATGAAATAAAAGATACTATAGACCAGTGTTTGGGCTTGGCTAACTAACACAATAGCTCTTGTATGAAGGAAGACATGTACACACCTCTCAAGCACACATAACTGTTTACCTAGAACAGACTGTACAGCCCTGTAGTGGTTGATGAGATCAAAGGTACTATAGGCCACTGATAGAGTGGTTAACTAACAGGATAGCTCTTGTATGAAGGGATGTACACAATTCTCATGCACACAGACCTGCTTACCTACAACCGACTATAGAGCCCAGAAGTGGTTGATAAGTTCCTATGTGCTATATGTTGCTGTTTGCTCTTGGCTAACTAACAGGATAGCTCTTGTATGAAGGGATGTACACAATTCTCATGCACACAGACCTGCTTACCTACAACAGACTGTACAGCCCTGTAGTGGTTGATGAGATCAAAGGTACTATATGTCGCTGTTTGCTCTTGGTTAACTAACACGATAGCTCTTGTATGAAGGGATGTACACCCTTCTCATGCACACAGAAGTGCTTACCTACAACCGACTGTAGAGCCCAGTAGTGGTTGACGAGTTCCTATGTGCTATATGTCGCTGTTTGCTCTTGGCTAACTAACACGATAGCTCTTGTATAAAGGGATGTACACACTTGTCAAACTCACAGACGTGCTTACCTACAACTGACAGTAGAGCCCAGTAGTGGTTGACGGGTTCCTATGTGCTATATGCCGCTGTTTGCTCTTGGCTAACTAACACGATAGCTTTGTATGAAGGGATGTACACACTTGTCAAGCTCACAGACGTGATTACCTACAACTGACAGTAGAGCCCAGTAGTGGTTGACGGGTTCCTATGTGCTATATGCCGCTGTTTGCTCTTGGCTAACTAACACGATAGCTCTTGTATAAAGGGATGTACACACTTGTCAAGCTCACAGACGTGATTACCTACAACTGACAGTAGAGCCTAGTAGTGGTTGACGGGTTCCTATGTGCTATATGCCGCTGTTTGCTCTTGGCTAACTAACACGATAGCTCTTGTATGAAGGGATGTACACACTTGTCAAGCACCTGCTTGCCTACAAACGACTGGAGAGCCCTGCAGTGGTTGATGAGATCCTCTAATGAAAAGGCCACTGTTTACTCTTGTCAAACTAAAACGATAGCTCTCGTATGATGGGACGTAAACATCTTGTGTACATTTACAGGCATCGACATGTTTACCTGTACATCATATTATAGAGTATGGCACTTAAATTAATTCAACAATAAAAACGGCTATTAGCATTAACTTGAAATGTAATAAAAGTACGTTATGAAGAAGCCAAACCATAATAAAAATATTTTTATTAAATTGTTCTGAAACATACTGCAAGATATATTTCTCTCAAAAACACTAAACCGTTTAGTAATTGTGTATTTATGTAATTTAATCGTGTTGTGCCGGGGAAAAGGCCTGGTCTTGATACATTTGAAGTTCCTCATAGCCGGTATTCAGATGTATCACTTTGTAATTTTTGTATAAATGGTCTAGTTGTTAGGTCATAATAAAATGTTTATAGTATGTTGATACTTTCAATACATTCAATATGATTAATAACATAATTAATTGTAATGCTATTCAGTGGAATTTGGACTCATTAACTCCCTGGTGTCAAGAAATAGTCTTTACTTTAAAAATATAAGTAAATGTTGTGTCATAACTATTTGTAGAAAGAAAGATTCTATTCTACTCCTATAAAGTATAATAACACAGCGTACTTAATAGAGTTAAAAAGTTTAATACCTTAGATCATCTTATTTCAGCAGAATTAACTTTTTCTGGTAATATTGTCAATATCGTAAAAAGGGTACAGCACTGGAATTAATTTCAAGATATGGGAAGCAATTTAGAAATATATATATATATATATATATATATATATATATATATATATAAACATTGTTTAACTCACTAGTACATTCTCGTTTGGAAATAGCAAGTGGTATCTAAGTTTACTTTAACTACGATACTAGGTGACACCCCTGCACGCTTCGCCAACCCCGTCACTCACTGCGCTTGTTACACATCAGCCTATAACTGTTGACTATAAATAATAGTAGGTTGACTGTAGAGTGTAACGTAAAATCACAAATTACATTTATTTACAATATCTCTCTCGCATTACTTGCGTTGCTTCCTATTCATTAGTATAAACAACGAATGACATTACTCAGCCTATTCAGTTTACGACAGCTGAGGATTGATAAAGTATATAAAATAACTGAATTAGATTACCATTTAAACCTTCAAGTCCGATTGAGCAAATCCCTACAATCGAAGGTGAATAAAACCATGCTTGCAACCTTCTCTGGTTAAACATTATGAAATATCCAACGTCCTCAGTATTACAAACACTATTGTTTACAATCCAACAGAACAGCTGTTAACACTTTTTGCATACCATTATTTACGTTTGAACAGCTGTTACTTTTCGATTTATTTAAATATCTCTCCACTCTTATGGCTGAAAAACGTACTTTGAGGGCTTACCACATTCTTCAGGGTGAAGATATTGAAGAATTAAGATCTTATTGGACAACTACGAACAGAGGAAAATTGTTTGACACTTCAACCGAAACATCCTTTTAACCTCAGGTTTGCACTCTTGTATTTTACAAACAAAGACCTTTAAAATGAGGTATAACTAAAAGTAGGCTTGAATTTAAAATTTTTAAGACGCCCTTACTGGGCCATCACCTGGCTATGCAAAAAACAAGTAAAATATGTCTAAATTATTGGTATAGGAACATGTACACACCTGCAAAGTTTCATTACATTTACTTCAATGTTTTTGATATTAATAAATATATTCCAGACTTTTGCTCAGCCCTGTATAAGGATACTGTTAAATGATTTAAAGATTTAAAAAGAAAATTTGTGCTTATTTGTAGGCTATTACAGTTTATTCGGGCCTTTGAATCACCCAATTTCGTTTGTTGGAAAATAATAAATGTTGAATATTATTAGTTTTCATAGACTATTTAATAGTCAGAAAGTTGTAGGGTATTTTGGATGACTTAATAACTCTGAGTGCATCCAGTCGGCACGTTCCTATGCAGGCAGTGGTTGTACCATGGGGTTGCTCTCGCTTCTTTTTTCTTACATTCGCCGATGTCATTATTTAATTCTGTAGCTAACGGGGTTGATGTGGCTAATGGTTTCAGAAAAGTACGAATAAAGATAGCCAAAGCTCTGTTTGGCAAATATTGCAATATTTATTAATGAAATCTATATTTTTCAAATGGAAGAGTGCAACTTTTTCTTGTTTTTTTCTTCGTTTATTTAATTTTTGTTATAATTATATGTAGGTCTCTTGATAGGATTTGATTGTATAGTATTTTTACAAATTTCCCATTCAGTTGCAAACTAAACGGAAGTGCTCTATTATGTATATTTTATTACCTTTTGTGTTACATATGACTTATTATTATTGTAATCATCTATATGGAGTATGACATACGATAATTTGATTTATCTGTACTACTGAAACCCTTGTTGGGGACACAGATGTGGTGTCATTGACAAGTACCTTAATGCATGTTGTTTTTAGTTTGTCTTCAGTTCGGTTTAGACCTTAATTTATACATTAATTTTGAGTTGGATTCATTTTTATATTGTGTTGTTTATCTTAGTGTAGTTCTTATTATATTTAATTAGAATGTCTTCTTTATTTGGTATATTGTGTTTTTCTTTTGGATATTTAAATGTGAAAAATATTGTAGCTATATTTACTGCAGGAAGTATCATATCGTGTTTTGTATCATTGAACCTGCAATAAACATATTATTATTATTATTACTACATTGACTCAAATCAGTCGTATTGCTGATTCTACCCTTTTCATGTGTATATATAAATAACATTATTTTAAAATTATAAAACTGTACAACCAATATTTACTGAAAGTTTTCTTTCTATTCAGAATTATTTTAGAAACGGCTAAATCGTACAAAGTGACAATAAATATTCGTATGATATCTAAATTGAAAAATGCAATATATATTAATTATTAGTACATGCAAATAATTATTTTAGAAACAGCTAAATCGTACAAAGTGACAATAAATATTCGTATGATATCTAAATTGAAAAATGCAATATATATTAATTATTAGTACATACAAATAATTAACATAGCTTAAACTATTTTAGTTTGACAAATAATAAGTTAATGTACCTTTCTTCAGCTTTAATAATAAAAAAATCTGCAGCTTTAAAATCCTATTTTATTGGATTGCCGGTTTTGGAGCAAAAACTCCATGGTCACATCCACTGTACGTCGTCAAACACTTCAAAACAGTCACATTAAAAACATTTATAACGAAAATTTACAAATTACAAAAAACACGGCCGACCTGTATGATTTCAGTCTGGATCTGATCGTCATACCGGCCGGCCGTGTTATCGTGTATTTTGTAATTTGTAAAATTTCTTTATAAATGTTTTTAATGTGACTGTTTTGAAGTGTACAGTGGATGTGACCAAGGAGTTATTGCTCCAAAACCGGCAATCCAATAAAATAGGATTTTAAAGCAGAAGACGACAAAGGTACGTTAACTTATTATGTGTCATATACATCAGCTCAAGAGGCTGAACATAAAACATAACAATGAATATATGTTTTAGTTTGTCATAAAAAGAATACTTATTTTACAGTCTGGTATTACATAATCTTACTTAGTTTACCACCACGGATTGGGTACAATACGTAACAATCAAAATATCAAGAACTTAGATCTGCGGAATTGAAAGATTGTTAACAAAACTTTGTAATGTAAATCTATGTATAACTCTGTGTGAATAAATAATTGGAACTTTCTTCACTTGGCTGGTTTCTTTGTGAAGATATCTTTAAAAATTTACTTTAACATTTTTGAAGCTTAAGGTCGTTCTCCTGTCATATAAATGTTTTTTAGCTAAAAAGGTTTGCTTATAAAGAGTAATACAAATATAAATTTCACTTATTAGAACAATGCAATAAGACTCATCGTGTTTATCATTAAAAAATAACATACGCAAAAGAAATGTAGAGTTTATATTACAAGTGAAATATTCTCTTTGTCGGTTTCAACAATTATAAGTAATCATAGTTGTGAATTGTTCACTGGTACAACGAACAACAGATGAAACAAAACCAATGTTCATATTCATTAACATTCCTATTTCAATTGATAACAATTCCTGCTGATTAGGGGGAAGAAATATTTCTTAGTTTTGTAATAGATTAAAAAAATTAAAATGTATGTATACTTTTCAAGTTTTTTTTTTTTAATTAGCTACAATCGAATTTATAAAACAGTAACGTAAACGTTTTTCACATTGTTAATTTATGTGTGATTAATAATATAGCTGATACACTAAAATGATATTACTGGGGCGGTTTTAGTTAATGTAATTTTCAAATTTAAATAATAATTTTTGTAAGGGGAAAACAATTTTCCACCACAATTGTCTGTTGTTTGAAAATTAACTATTGTTATCAACGGGTCTGCCTGTATTACAGGATATTTAGAGTTATCCAGGATTTACGGGCAGTGGGTTGTGGCCCAGCCTACATTAGCATTCTAACGGCAAACATTAAAAACCTCTCTGACGTCATACACGGCAATAATTGTTGAACTGCACAATACAGGTTAGGCAAACAAACGATTGAAAATAGCGTTCACTGGTGCATTGACTGTTCACACCACACTTAACGCTATTAATGTATACAAGGCAAATGTAATATTTTTATATGTTTGCTGTGAAACTGTTTTCTTTATTTTTAACATTCAGAGAGTACAGTTTGTGTTAAATAAATTATAAAACATTTTCAAATGTTCAAATATAATTTTGTCGTTTCTTCCGCACAATTCTATATAATGTACAAATCAAAAGGCACAGATTTTATAAACGTATACGAATAAATTGAACAACTTACTTACTTGACATAGTAAAAGGAAACACTAGATAACATTGTTTTGGAAAAACCACTTGAAACTAGAAAATTAATACAAGAGTTTTAGGTAGAACCACTTGAAACTACAAATACAAATAACATAAAACTGTATTATAGTGACTATTCATTTCTTTATTTCATAGATGTGTGTGAAGTTCCTTTAATAAAAATATAAAAAAAATTATTTATGACATTAATAATTGTAAAAAATAACAATATTTAAACAAATATGTAATTATTAATTTTAACAATAGAACTATTAAGACACGAAATAAATTGAAAAGTAAATTAACACTGCCATTTTAATAACCTCTCCACTTCTTCTAGACCTCCATTAACGTTCATTAAATTAAATAACGTTCCATTTTTAACTTGAGATATTTTTAACACTTGTGTTTTCGAAAGTAAAATGCTTCGTTTTGATCAGAAAGTACATAATTTATATTACTAGGCATTTATGTAAAAGTTGATTTTTATTTTAAGAAATATTTCTCAAACTGTAAAAGGCGTGTGATATTCCAAGAAAAAAAAAAGTGCATGGACCACAAACTACGTAGAATTTAATGGACCACAAACTACGTAGAATTTAATGCTCTAAAAACGTACATGGACCACAAACTACGTAGTATCTAATGCTCTAAAAACGTACATGGACCACAAACTACGTAGTATCTAATGCTCTAAAAACGTGCATGGACCACAAACTACGTAGTATCTAATGCTCTAAAAACGTGCATGGACCACAAACTACGTAGTATCTAATGCTCTAAAAACGTGCATGGACCACAAACTACGTATTATATAATGCTCTAAAAACGTGCATGGACCACAAACTACGTAGTATCTAATGCTCTAAAAACGTGCATGGACCACAAACTACGTAGTATCTAATGCTCTAAAAACGTACATGGACCACAAACTACGTAGTATCTAATGCTCTAAAAACGTACATGGACACAACTACGTATAATGCTCTAAAAACGTGCATGGACCACAAACTACGTAGTATCTAATGCTCTAAAAACGTACATGGACCACAAACTACGTAGTATCTAATGCTCTAAAAACGTACATGGACCACAAACTACGTAGTATCTAATGCTCTAAAAACGTACATGGACCACAAACTACGTAGTACCTAATGCTCTAAAAACGTACATGGACCACAAACTACGTAGTATCTAATGCTCTAAAAACGTACATGGACCACAAACTACGTAGTATCTAATGCTCTAAAAACGTGCATGGACGACAAACTACGTAGTATCTAATGCTCTAAAAACGTGCATGGACCACAAACTACGTAGTATCTAATGCTCTAAAAACGTGCATGGACCACAAACTACGTAGTATCTAATGCTCTAAAAACGTGCATTGACCACAAACTACGTAGTATCTAATGCTCTAAAAACGTGCATGGACCACAAACTACGTAGTATCTAATGCTCTAATGCTCTAAAAACGTACATGGACCACAAACTACGTAGTATCTAATGCTCCTAAAAACGTACATGGACCACAAACTACGTAGTATCTTATGCTCTAAAAACCGTACATGGACCACAAAACTAAGTAGTATCTAATGCTCTAAAAACGTACATGGACCACAAACTACGTAGTATACTAATGCTCTAAAAACGTACATGGACCACAAACTACGTAGTATCTAATGACTCTAAAAACGTGCGATGGACGACAAACTACGTAGTATCTAATGCTCTAAAAACCGTGCATGGACCACAAACTACGTAGTATCTAATGCTCTAAAAACGTACATGGACCACAAACTACGTAGTATCTAATGCTCTAAAAACGTGCATGGACCACAAACTACGTAGTATCTAATGCTCTAAAAACGTGCATGGATCAAAAATTACGTACTGTCTAATACTCTAAAAACATAAGTTTTATATTATTTAAAAGGTTGTTTAGCAAGAAAATGTAAATTAATTTAACAATATTTGAATTATTCTTGACAATATTTATATGACTAATTATAATTTAATTAAAATTACAAAATATCATTCCAAGCATCGATAAGCTTGAGAACCGTTTTCCTGGTGATGCCATTACATAAAGGGAAATGTTTTCTACCTGAGACTTTCAACATGATTCAGCGAACTCAGGCAGCCTACAATCAATTTATTATTTTTGTTACACTCAGTAGTTTCCGCTCAACTTGAGATTTCCCTTCATAAGATTCCAAACCATTACCTCCCTATGTGCCTACATTCTTGTTTAGAACGCAGGTGCACACTCTAAATTTATTGTAACTGGAAGTAACACTAGCCAGCAAACCCCTTTGAAGACATTTTCTTACTTTTACTGCATTTTACGTGACATTTACGTGAGCCACAGTCGACTTTACTACGAGTACTTAACAACTATATTGATTTTTTCTTCCAAAAAATATGATTGTTAACTAAATAAATGATCGATGTTTTGTATTACAAATTATTAACCCTACATGAGCAAATTATTAGAGTAAAAGTGTTGCATATTTACATTTTGCTAATACTAGTAAGAGTTATAATGTATATAATTTATTTTCGAAGTGTTAATCAAATTAAAAAACAAAATCTAATTTGATGTGGGAAACTTAATTTGTAGTATATATACTTAATATATGGATATATTAACGTGAACGATTTAACTAAACTAACGTTTTATATTCTAAAAGCGAGCATTCTCAATAAAACCTTAAAAGGACCTTAAGATAACAGTAAAGAGAGTAAAGCGAAAATAACCAGAAAAGGAATTAGAGAGATACTTTGGGAATGTGTACCCACAGTTTAGTGTGCTCATTACAAACTACACTAGGAATAGGCTACGTAATGGAATTGCGCGAATACCGGAGACTCTTAATACCACCCGTCCTATTTCCGGGGCCCAACTGGAGTGTTACAAATATCGCAGCCCCTCTGTTTCATACAAATTGCCATTTTCGTTTTCAGAAAATATGTTTCTATAATCTTAATTGGTTTACTAAAAAGCAAATCGCTGTATTAAATACAATAACTGCTGTTCATAAATAAACATAAATATATATAAATTAGACATGTTCAATAATTTGTAATACATTTATAAATGAAACATTCATCCGATTAAAAACTAACCACCATTAAAATGCAGTAAAGTATTACTTTAAGTTAAATCAATAAATATGAAGTCTTTAGGCATAAAATAAAATTAAATGATTTTTTAAATATACCGATTGTACCCGATTTCACCATTAACCATCAAAATTTTGGAAAGCCATATCAATTGAAATCTCTATTATAACACATCTTAGTGTATAAAGCGTTCTATCTGTTTATGAGTTTCTTACTAACCGAGGGGACCACTAAATTTCATACACTAAGACTGACACTAGTGGTGAAGAGTGAACGCAGAATTAATGTTGAACTGACGTAAGTTTGAGAGTTGAATGGATGAGAGTAATTTTTAGAATACTCATTCTTTCTCACAAAATTATTTGATTCTTTTCACTTCATTTATCACACCATTTACAAACATTTCTGAACAGTTTTCATTTTAAATTTGCAGATAAATCTTTTACGATAAAAATTTGAGAACAAATTTAATTTGACAGTAAACAGACTTAAAAGCTTTCTTATCAAAGTTTTTAACGCATTAGCAATGGAGTATTAAAATGCACATATGTTTTCATGCTATGTTTTCAGCTTGAATATACATTCAATTAAAAATGGTATTTTTTCAAAAAAGCTGAGAAAAAATAGTTTACACTCCAAGATCAATTGGCTCAATTTTGGTCTCATAATATGGGTAAAATCATTTCCTAGTTTATTTTCTTTATGAAAAGACACATTATTCTTACAGTGGCTTTTAAAATAAAAATTACTGTCAAAAATTAAAAATAGTTTTCTTGTTGTATATATCTCCTGTACATCATGTGTGTGGCGATTGAAAATGTTTTTCTGATTATGAAACCAACAAGAGAATAACATTGTTTGCGTTTTTACTAACATTACTGTTTCTCGATGGAGACCATAGTTTCGTTTTCAAAATGCAAGTCAAATATGTAACACCTATTCCTAACAATCTGAATCCGTCCATATTTCTGTTGTATAATCTTGGTGGAATGTGATTGGTTTTATAAAAAAATTTTTGGAATATTCCATAAAATTTACAAAAAAATGTCAATACATACTGTGGAATATTTCAAAATTGTTTTATTAGTTTAAGTACGTCCATATTTGATATGATTTAGCAAAACGAAGCTTTCAGAGGTGTAAATTGTTTTGCAAGAAAATATTTCTTTGTTGTAAATAATATATGGATGTCCTTGGACGATTTCTTTTGTACCACACTACAAAATATGTAAAATAAATAACCCAATTGGCTGTATTTCATGTTCAATAACCTCAAAATACTTTACAAGAATATTAAACTTTCAATTACGTACGGTATATGTTTGGCACACAAACACAAAGTACCCTTCCATTGCAAACATGGAAAGAACAGTTGTTTGCAATTATTTATTTCAATATGAAAATTCCTTCTAAAATCACGGAGACTGTTATTTTTATCACCACATCCTCAAATTGAGAATAAATAATAATTTATTACTAACAAGTACATATTAACTTTAACTGTTCCTTTAACTGCTGCCACGCAGTTAGTCTTATGGTTATGTGATTGAAAATGGTTTTATCCTATAAAATGCGGAATTCTGTTATGGCTTGACTGTTAAAATAATGTCCCATTACAGTAGTTATCTGCATCAGACACATTACATTTTTAAAAGCATTCTTTTTATCTGTCTAGTTCTTGTGTTGCTATTTATTTTTTCGATAAATAAAGACTATTCCAGTCTTCAGTAAAATTTTTCTAAACAGTCCTGATTCATTGGCTCACTGATTAATTACTGACTGTACGGAATGAAAGCTAGAAAGCTAACACTTTATACATAGAATTATTTCAAAATGGAGAAATGGGCTATTTATATTCAGATGCATTAATGAATTAAATGAGGGCATCTGTTAAAAATAGCTTTGCGTGTTGAGGAGTTTGTTACGTTTAACGATGTTTAAAACGAGATAGCACAAAATTAATCACTCTAAAAATTTATGTTTGAAACATCGTCCAAACTACTCTAAAAAAATAAATAAATAAAAAACAACAGTCTCAATTTTATAACAGGAAATCCTCAATGGTATGTAACTGAAAATAAGGAAAGACTATACTTCTGCAATGTTGTTGTACTTGTCAGACCACGAAGGTAAATTTAAGTCAAGTAAGGGCTGGGGAATCAGATGTCACTAGAGATTTCCCATTTGTACTTGCCATTCACAGCCAACAATTCAGAGAGCGGAACTGTTAAAAAATTATCATTTTTTTATACAAAACATATATTATGTCATTTTAAAAACATCGGATTTAGCTGAAGGCCAAGAGTGAATGCCAATTTCTAAACAAGAGGAGTGAGTGAATCGATCTCTGACCCTGTAGAATTATTATTTAAATATTATAACCACAATCTCATACAACCCTGACTTTATTTTTAAGGGCTACTAACATTTAAAAAGTTTAAGCATTTTGGCTTGGAGTTGATATTTACAGTATATTTTTTTGTCATAAAATACCACCATAAACCCATCTATTCAATTCTTTATCATCGCAAACACGCAAAGTTCATCGTATAATGCCTGGATACTCGTTCAGAAGTGGGTTAAGAAGCTTATAAGGGCCGAACTTCAAACTTCCATTACTACGAGATTAAATGACTCTCGTAGTAATGGAATGATTAAATGATTAAATATGCAGCCAAAGTTTTAAACAAAAACAGATATAAATATACTGGCAAAAGCTAACATCAACATTAAAGTTGCAAATATGATACTTCCAAGGAGGTCTATACAAGAAAACTATTTCTACCGACCACAAAGAATATAACTCTTTGTTTTTAAATAAAAATACTTTAGGAATTTAAATTTTTAATCAATTATAGAATAAATCTAAAATTCTGAGATTCATACTTTTTCATTTACTCATTTCATTCATACTATTTTACATACAATCTATAAATATACCGTAATAGATACAAATTCCCTATACATAGTCACTGGATGGTTACCAAAGATTTTTGGACACAAGAAAGTAATACGCCGATTGACTATCCTGGTCGTTGAAGCCGAGCTTCAAAGCTCATTACCGTATGAATAGTGGTTGTGGGACGAGACTGGTATCTGTAGTGTCACTGTAATGGATACAAAGAGCCTTTGTCAGTGACACCAGCCACTGCAACGACAATATACGAACACTATGAGGTATTGGGAAGATTTCCTTTCATGGCAAATGAGGTCGAGTTTAAAACGATCATGGCCGTATAGTGGTTATGTGAGGAGACTGGTATCTCTAGTTTCACTGTAATGGATACAAG
Source organism: Stictocephala bisonia (assembly GCA_035578905.1). Taxonomy (NCBI): domain Eukaryota; kingdom Metazoa; phylum Arthropoda; class Insecta; order Hemiptera; family Membracidae; genus Stictocephala; species Stictocephala bisonia. The sequence continues at coordinate 395,904 of JAQJVL010000084.1, forward strand.
ATGCTTTGTCAGTAACGCCAGCCACTGCAACGACAATATACAGAAACTATGAGGTACTGGGAAGATTTCCTTTCATGGCAAATGAGGTCGAGTTTAAAACGATCATGGCCGTATAGTGGTTATGTGAGGAGACTGGTATCTCTAGTTTCACTGTAATGGATACAAGATGCTTTGTCAGTAACGCCAGCTACTGCAACGACAATATACAGAAACTATGAGGTACTGGGAAGATTTTATTTCATGGCAAGTGAGGCAGAGTTTCAAACGATCAAGGCCGTATAGTGGCTGTGTGAGGAGACTGGTATCTTTAGTGTCACTGTAATGGATACAAAGAGCCTTTGTCAGTGACACCAGCCACTGCAACGACAATATACGGAAACTATGAGGTACTGGCAAGATTTCCTTTCATGGCAAATGAAGCCGAGATTCAACCACTCATGGCCGTATTATTGCTGTGGGACGATACTGGTATCTGAAGTGTCACTGTAATGGATACAAGAGCCTTTGTCAGTGTCACCAACCACTGCAACGACAATAAACGGAATCTATAAACGAATCTATATATATATATATATATATATATATATATATATATATATATATATATATATATATATATGTATATATATATATAAATATCGTTGTAGATATGTAGAGGCGGACGTACAAGGGCGACTGACTCCCATGGTAAAGGAAGCCCAGCCTAATTTCTTTTTCATCTAAGATGAAAGAAAAAAAAAAAGAAAAAAAAATCTAAGATAAGTATTATGAACAGGATTAAATGGACGAAACAAGTATTCAATACAAGGTAGAAATCCTGTATTTTATAAGCTGTGATATCGAGCATAAAACAACCTTAATTTAGTTATATAATTCAACCTGTAATACCTTTCTTGATAGAATTTTTCTGACAATTCTTTAAATTTAATCGAGCTGTTTGTTATTTGTACAGGTTATATATTATTCTTCGGTCTTTCTCAATGATTCTAATATGTTTATTTCCATTAAGAATGTCCTATGTACATTGTCGAAAGCTTTCTGTTAGTCGATGGACGTTATGTAATGATTTTTGTTTTCCTATGCATTCCTCTACCATTAATATCAGTGCCAGTATTGCTTCTCTTGTGCCTCTTCCATTTCGAAATCAAAATTGGTCGCAATCAATGTTTAAATAAATTTTTTCCATTCTCTTCTTAGAAGTATTTCTATGAATTTTATATGCATGTGAAAGAATGCTTAATTTTTTATCATCTTCACATTTCTTACGATTTGTTTCCTCTAGTAGCATAATAATTCTATTTTATTTACAATTATCAAGAATGTCATATTTATAATATCTTTCTTTTATTCCTTTGAAAATTAATTCTTCCAGGTCCTCGTCCAATAATTCTGCTAGACTCTTACCTACTCCCCATAGTTATGAATGAAGCTATTATTAACTGAGTACATATTGAAAATATATATTTTGATTCAACTTGATATTACAACGAGTTTCAACTTTTTTGTCATTTTATTATGATACTTATTAATGTTTAGTATCATAAATAAAATTACCAAGAAGTAGGTGTAATTTAAATTTAAATAAAAATGTGTTTAAAAAGGACTTGGTACTGTCTTGGAGAGTATTTTTCGTGCTTTAGTTTATAAACAAAACATTTTTCTTTCAAATAACGAAAATAGATAAAAATAAAAAATACAACGGTTTTTATAAATGGTACAACTATCAGCGTCAAGTGAAGACAGTTGTCGAAGTTCGAGGGCATGCATATATTTGGTGAGATCACTTTAAGTATAAAATATCAAGAATTTCTTTCCTAAATTGTCTTTAGATCGTCTCATTAAGTGTTATTCTCATCTCAATCCACAACACCAATAACCTGCAGAGTTCAACATCACCAAGTTGAATGACTCACTTAATTAACCAACGTGGCAGCAGCTCCTCTCGCCTCCATCAAGACGTATGACAAACTCATTCTAAGCTACTGAGAGAGGGACGTAGAAGTTCAGCCAAGTAATTAACCAACGTGGCAGCAGCTCCTCTCGCCTCCATCAAATCGTATGACAAGCTCATTCCAAGCTACTGAGAGAGGGACGGAGAAGTTCAGCCAAGTAATTAACCAACGTGCCTACAGCTCTGCTCTCGCCACCATCAAGACGTATGACAAGCTCATTCCAAGCTACTGAGAGAGAAACGGAGAAGTTCAGCCAAGTAATTAACCAACGTGCCTATAGCTCTGCTCTCGCCACCATCAAGACGTATGACAAGCTCATTCCAAGCTACTGAGAGAGGGACGGAGAAGTTCAGCCAAGTAATTAACCAACGTGCCTATAGCTCTGCTCTCACCACCATCAAGACGTATGACAAGCTCATTCCAAGCTACTGAGAGAGGGACGGAGAAGTTCAGCCAAGTAATTAACCAACGTGCCTATAGCTCTGCTCTCGCCACCATCAAGACGTATGACAAGCTCATTCCAAGCTACTGAGAGAGGGACGGAGAAGTTCAGCCAAGTAATTAACCAACGTGCCTATAGCTCTGCTCTCGCCACCATCAAGACGTATGACAAGCTCATTCCAAGCTACTGAGAGAGGGACGGAGAAGTTCAGCCAAGTAATTAACCAACGTGCCTATAGCTCTGCTCTCGCCACCATCAAGACGTATGACAAGCTCATTCCAAGCTACTGAGAGAGGGACGGAGAAGTTCAGCCAAGTAATTAACCAACGTGCCTATAGCTCTGCTCTCACCACCATCAAGACGTATGACAAGCTCATTCCAAGCTACTGAGAGAGGGACGGAGAAGTTCAGCCAAGTAATTAACCAACGTGCCTATAGCTCTGCTCTCGCCACCATCAAGACGTATGACAAGCTCATTCCAAGCTACTGAGAGAGAAACGGAGAAGTTCAGCCAAGTAATTAACCAACGTGCCTACAGCTCTGCTCTCGCCACCATCAAGACGTATGACAAGCTCATTCCAAGCTACTGAGAGAGGGACGGAGAAGTTCAGCCAAGTAATTAACCAACGTGCCTATAGCTCTGCTCTCGCCACCATCAAGACGTATGACAAGCTCATTCCAAGCTACTGAGAGATAAACGGAGAAGTTCAGCCAAGTAATTAACCAACGTGCCTATAGCTCTGCTCTCGCCACCATCAAGACGTATGACAAGCTCATTCCAAGCTACTGAGAGAGGGACGGAGAAGTTCAGCCAAGTAATTAACCAACGTGCCTATAGCTCTGCTCTCGCCACCATCAAGACGTATGACAAGCTCATTCCAAGCTACTGAGAGAGGGACGGAGAAGTTCAGCCAAGTAATTAACCAACGTGCCTATAGCTCTGCTCTCGCCACTATCAAGACGTATGACAAGCTCATTCCAAGCTACTGAGAGAGGGACGGAGAAGTTCAGCCAAGTAATTAACCAACGTGCCTATAGCTCTGCTCTCGCCACCATCAAGACGTATGACAAGCTCATTCCAAGCTACTGAGAGAGGGACGGACAAGTTCAGCCAAGTAATTAACCAACGTGCCTATAGCTCTGCTCTCGCCACCATCAAGACGTATGACAAGCTCATTCCAAGCTACTGAGAGAGGGACGGACAAGTTCAGCCAAGTAATTAACCAACGTGCCTATAGCTCTGCTCTCGCCACCATCAAGACGTATGACAAGCTCATTCCAAGCTACTGAGAGAGGGACGGAGAAGTTCAGCCAAGTAATTAACCAACGTGCCTATATCTCTGCTCTCGCCACCATCAAGACGTATGACAAGCTCATTCCAAGTTACTGAGAGAGGGACGGAGAAGTTCAGCCAAGTAATTAACCAACGTGCCTATAGCTCTGCTCTCCCCACCATCAAGACGTATGACAAGCTCATTCCAAGCTACTGAGAGAGGGACGGAGAAGTTCAGCTAAGTAATTAACCAACGTGCCTATAGCTCTGCTCTCACCACCATCAAGACGTATGACAAGCTCATTCCAAGTTACTGAGAGAGGGACGGAGAAGTTCAGCCAAGTAATTAACCAACGTGCCTATAGCTCTGCTCTCGCCACCATCAAGACGTATGACAAGCTCATTCCAAGCTACTGAGAGAGGGACGGAGAAGTTCAGCCAAGTAATTAACCAACGTGCCTATAGCTCTGCTCTCACCACCATCAAGACGTATGACAAGCTCATTCCAAGCTACTGAGAGAGGGACGGAGAAGTTCAGCTAAGTAATTTAACTAGAACTTATGGCTAACATTTATGTACAAAAAGGAACGTAGAAGCCTATATGGAAATAGCCACCGTGTTTCAATGATATATTTTTTGAAATAAAGTATTAATAAAAATTGTAATCACAAATCAAAAATTGTAAATCACAAATTTCATTGTTAAGTTCTTCCCTATAAATACATAATGTTATTTTAACATTACAAATGTTAATGTAGGTGGAAAGTTAATTTTACACAATATATGTAAACTGTCTAGATATTTACGGTATACTAACGTACAGCCTACCTACATAGTACCCTTCAAGAGTTATAAAGGGACTTTTATTTTAATACTAGGGTACGACCCTTCAACAAAGTATTTGGTATAAGGATAATCCACGTTATAACTCAGTCAATGTTTATCCCATTATTTATTTATTTATTCAATAAATTAAAATTATATGTATAACCGTTTGACTCCATCCTTGTTATTCCTGAAGACCTTCCTAGTTGTCTGATGGCATATTTATATAACTTGATCAGTTGACCTATTTTACCCACCCATCCCTACACGTATAGAGGAGTTGATCACCTGCCCACCAATTAAGTACAGAGAAATTTACCCACTCACCCATACACATACATTCATATTGAAATACATGTACATTTGGGCTGACCCAGCCACAATTTAGCAGATAAAAAAACAGCTTATTTGTATGGGTGGTCGGGTGGGTCAGTATCAGAGAACATATATACTTGGTGGGTGGGTGTATCAATACCAACTTGTGGGTGGATCATTTTAATTCCTTTAACTTGTACTATTAATTTAATTTTGACTACTGGAGTCTTTCCCAAGTCTAATCATTGGTAAGATAATTAATTGAAACTTGCATTTTTAAAAACTTTATAATTATTTTGTAGTAAAAAATGTATCGTACCATAATTAATTTGGTTTTAGGCCTGACCATTCATAAACTAAAGCTTTAGAATGTCTATTCAATGAAATTCTAAAGAGAATTGAAGAAAAGCTAATTTTAGGCTCTACGCTAATAGATTTAACCAAAGCTTTTGATGTTGTTCTCCATTCAATTATTTTTGCAACGCTTAATTATTACGCAGCTACTGAACTGATAGAATGCACCTTGTTACGGTTAATAATGATTCATCTGAGTTTCGAAAAATTCTTGCCAGCGTACCCAAGGCTCTGTCCTGAGGCCTTTTTTTATTTCTTGTGTATGTTAATGTTTTTAGTTTTAGTTCTCCTTCAAAATCTAATCTTTATGCGGACACCACACTTTTATGGTCAAATGTTGATTATTGTACACATTTTACTGAATTAAATAATTCTCTTCAACTGGCCAAAAAATGGTATTCAGCTAATAATTTTATTATAAACTATAGCAAAACTGAAAACAAATTGTTTACTCTTAATAATAATTTAATCCTTGATGACCAAACTTGTTTGAATCCTGTTAAACTCTTAGGAGTAACTTTAGACACTAAACTTGTTTGGGATCCCTATGTGGAAAATGTTTGTAAAAAAACTAGAGTATTGTTTTCTTATTACGTAAACTTAAACACTGTGTAAATATTGATGTACTGATTAATGCTTATTTTCGTCTTTTTCATATTCATATTTATTGTGATGCTTACCTTTGGGGTAACTCAAGTGCTTATAAAAAAGCCTTTATGTGGCAAAAGTGAGCAATCAGAATGTTGGCTAGTCTCTCGCCTATTGAATCATGTAGAGATAGTTTTAAGAAATTTAAAATTATGACACTTGCTAGTATATTCATCTATCAGAATTTAATTTTTGTTAGAGAAAATGTTACCATGTTAACTGCTCAAAGTTTAGTTCATTATTATAATACTACTTCTAGGAAACATCTTGGAATACTTGGGGAATGGGTAAGACTTGCCAAGTAATTTAACAGTTATAAATACCAACAGTACAAATTATCTAATAAGCTACCCTTAGTTGAGAGAGAGCTACCTTTAAATAAGTTTAAATCAACTTTGCCTTCTTTGCTTATAACTAATACTTACAATACGGAGCAAGAATTGATGGACTGTAATATTTAATTATTTTTACACTTTATGTGCAATAAATTGCCTCACTAGACTTTGTTTTTGACAACTATTTGTGAACTTATTTATTTACAGGCAAGGTATATATATATATAACCACAAGTTACAAAAGGCTTCGTCATCTAGTCAAGAGATTAGATACATATATAAATATATAGATAGATATATATAGATTTATATATGTATCTAATCTCTTGACTAGATGACGAAGCCTTTTGTAACTTGTGGTTATTTAATGGTAAATATAGACACTTGAATATTGAATACCAAAGAAGCGGTGCCATAACACATTTAAGTTTTAAAGAGGGCTTCTTAGCCCTAACTTCAGCTGTGTGGCTATGGGTGGGTGAGAAGCCCATTACACATTTAAGTTTTAGAGAGGGCTTCTTAGCCCTAAGTTGAGCTGTGTGGCTATTGGTGGGTGAGAGGCCCATAACACATTAAAGTTTTAGAGAGGGCTTCTTAGCCCTAACTTCAGCTGTGTGGCTATGGGTGGGTGAGAGGCCCATAACACATTTAAGTTTTAGAGAGGGCTTCTTAGCCCTAACTTCAGCTGTGTGGCTATGGGTGGGTGAGAGGCCCATAACACATTTAAGTTTTAGAGAGGGCTTCTTAGTCCTAAGTTGAGCTGTGTGGCTATGGTTGGGTGAGAGGGCCAATACACTGCACGTGTATGAGTAAACACTGTAGTTAATATATTGTTTTATTAAATAAAACCTTCCCTAGTTATATAATTAATGTTCGGATTTTATTTTTAGTTCTTTGCCATTCCAAAATTACAACGCATATTAAATATTTAGGTATGTTTTCGGTTTTAATATTTAAAGATTAGATACTTACTAAAAATTAACAGCAATACAGTCGTGGACAAAGTAGGTACAGCATTGCGGTATTTAAATATATTTTTATATGACATAAAAATAAATTTATTCCACTAAACAGTTACAAATCAAATAATACAATATTTTTCAGGAATATTACATCCACCTCTTCCTGTACTGGTGGTTGGCAGTCCTAATAAATCATCTAACAATACAGAGTCGCACATACAAGAGTCGTATTTTATCCATCTCCTTACAATTTTCAGACATGCCACACTTGATTCAGATTTACCTTTAGTGTTAAGTATGCATTCACTGAGTTCTATTCAGCCTTTCTTGAATCGGTTACTACATAGCATCACTAAGGGAATACTGTCAGCTAGTGGTATTACGATAGATAATCCATCTACCTGGAGGATCAAGCATGCCCCTTCCAATCACTTAGCAAGCCAACCCTTACCCCCACTGACAATGTACTTAAAATGACTGTACATTTGTCACACTGGTTTTGCTTAATCTTGAGAAAAGAATATAAAAAAAAAACCAAACAAACATAAGCTAGTCGTTCATAATGATGTTTGATCACGTGTGATTTCCTGTATTTGGCATTGTAAACACGTGTTTTTATTCAATTATTTAATTAGAAATATTTGAAAATTACCCGTATAAATATACATTAACAGGTTTCGAGTGTTTGAAACCTTCCACCTACTTCATCATTAATTGTATCCATCCTCTAGTTGGCACGACATGTTGTTACGAGCGATTATTGTCTACTAGTTGATGGAGAGGCTTTTAGAGAGTTTGACATTACCTTTGAACCTATTAAAGTATATTGTCTGAAGAGACGCATTAATTGTATCCATCCTCTAGTTGGCACTACATTGCTGTTACGAGCCAATATTGTCTACTAGTAGATGGAGAGGCTTTTAGAGAGCTTAACATTACCTTTGAACCTATTACAGTATATTGTCTGAAGAGACGCATTAATTGTATCCATCCTCTAGTTGGCACTACATTGCTGTTACGAGCCAATATTGTCTACTAGTAGATGGAGAGGCTTTTAGAGAGCTTAACATCACCTTTGTATATATTACAGTATATTGTCTGAAGAGACGCATTAATTGTATCCATCCTCTAGTTGGCACTACATTGCTGTTACGAGCGAATATTGTCTACTAGTAGATGGAGAGGCTTTTAGAGAGCTTAACATCACCGTTGAACTTATTACAGTATATTGTCTGAAGAGACGCATTAATTGTATCCATCCTCTAGTTGGCACTACATTGCTGTTACGAGCCAATATTGTCTACTAGTAGATGGAGAGGCTTTTAGAGAGCTTAACATCACCTTTGAATATATTACAGTATATTGTCTGAAGAGATGCATTAATTGTATCCATCCTCTAGTTGGCACTACATTGCTGTTACGAGCGAATATTGTCTACTAGTAGATGGAGAGGCTTTTAGAGAGCTTAACATCACCTTTGTATATATTACAGTATATTGTCTGAAGAGACGCATTAATTGTATCCATCCTCTAGTTGGCACTACATTGCTGTTACGAGCGAATATTGTCTACTAGTAGATGGAGAGGCTTTTAGAGAGCTTAACATCACCTTTGAATATATTACAGTATATTGTCTGAAGAGATGCATTAATTGTATCCATCCTCTAGTTGGCACTACATTGCTGTTACGAGCCAATATTGTCTACTAGTAGATGGAGAGGCTTTTAGAGAGTTTGACATCACCTTTGAACCTATTACAGTATATTGTCTGAAGAGACGCATTAAAATAAAGTAGACCGTATTTGCAATATACTGTACTGTGTAAATTGCTTTTGGAAACTTGGAATAACTGCTCTAACTTAGAATGAAGTGTTGTAACGTTTTAAATGAAGACTAAAATTGATGATGATCGTAGGCAGGTAACAAATTACACTTGACAATATGTTTCTTTATATTTAGTACTTTTATTGAATTTATTTTTATTTACCTACTAACTAACTAAATATTTACAGTTTAATTAAAGTTATCGGATTACTTCCAGCGTTAAGCGAATTATTTTAATTTTGTAAATGGAAAAGGCGAATATTACTAAAATACCTAAAATTGATATTGAATTGCTTTGTCCTTTACATTTAAAAACTGTAACGATGACAATATTTTATTTACAAGCATTGATGTAAAAAATAACTAAAATCGAACACTGAATTGAATTTATTGCTGACTGTCTAATGTTGATGATATTAATTTTGTCAAAAAAAGTTTAACATTCAAATGAAGTTAAGCGATTTGGTAACTCTGTTTAATCTGGCATTATCTACCACTGGATGATACGGTGAACTTTAACAAAATTTTCACTTCTATGATGACTTTAACAAAATGTTAAAAATGACTTCTATATACAAAAAATAATTCACAATGGCTTTTGAGTTATATGCCCGATCACATCAGAGGCGTTGTTGAGCGGGCTCGGTTCTGGGCGTGTGTTAGGGACCTGCTGCGGGCCTCGCGGGATTGAGTGTTTCACGAGCCAGGGAGTATGTTTATGGCAATGTATGAATTGTTATTACTAGATTAACTAAAATGTTTCCAAAGTTTTAAGTGTTGTTTATTTTTATATACTTATTAAAAGGTTTCTGTTATTTTAAAAATAATAAATTAAAAAATTTATTAATTTTATTTTACTAGTGAACGTACTGAGTAAAGTTAGTTTATTCGTTTTATTATGTTTTGACATGATTTATTGGTGTTGTTATTGTTGGTTAGGCTTCATTTTAATTTCATTTCAAAATACTTTTGACGAAAGTAATTTTGCTACGACCATACGAGCACTGAAATAAGAGGGGTACAAAATAATAAATTAATAGAGGTACAAAATAAAATACTGAAATAATAGAGGTTGTATCTTCAGCAAGTGTGTTATAAAAAAATTGGCAAAGTTGTTATTTGTGACTATTATATATTAATAACCACAGGCCCCCTAAGCTAATTATTGTTTAATTAAGCGTATTCCCTATCAAATACTATTTACAGTACACAAGAAATATCACTGATCACGGTTCTAGTAATGTGGCCAGAGCACTTATAGTGAGACATTCTGAAAACCAAATTTAACAAAAATCAAAATAAATATACAGCCAAAAACGTAATTCTTACGAACTTAATTTAAAAATATAAGAAAGTTTAACGTGATTAGTGACTGATAACACAGCAAAATGACTTAAAAATTACAATTTATAAGTAAGTAATAGTTCAATAAGTAACATAATTTAAAATATCTACGTAAAAAAATTGCTGTTGGCCTTGTACCAATTTATTTACACGACTTAATATTCCGTTTATACAATACACTGAATATTTATTAAAATATTTGAAAAATGTTGATGGTAAAAGGTGTTAACTGTAAAAATATGGTATTTTAGCTCAATTATATTTTTAACTAATTCTCAAACGACCATCGACCACGTAAGTTGATGAGCCGAGGGTTGTTTGGTCTGGGTTGAACACGATAGCCCTTAACTGATGGCTGTACACACCTCTCGTGCACGTTTACACTTGACAAGCACACACTTGATTATCCGGAGGCAATTCATTTTCGATTTACTAATATCGTGTATACTAATCTTAACTCCAAGTGATTTATTCATGTTTTGCTTTCTTTTTAATACATAATTACTTTTAATTCACTATTATTTACTCAATGTTCTTTTATTTAGGATAAATTTGTACTAATTTTTTTTATCAAGTGAAATCTAGTCAAACCATTTTTATTCACATATACTTCCAAGTTTAGTAATGGGGCCAGTTATTACAATACAAAATCTTAAAGCCAGTGGCCTTGACTGGAGAGTTAAGAAATTATCGCAACATAACGGAGTCAAGCAACATCGAGCGTGGCTGCCCTTGGATTGGATGAGTGACCGTCTGAGCGATCCCGTCCTTGCACGCAGCCCGCCTACCTGGTTACTTACTGGTGGTGGTTCGGAAAGAAAGAAAAAAAATCAATTTATTTCCCTTTTAAGTTTACATAGGTTCAAGTTAACAATTTAATGTAGCGAAAAAAAAGTTGTACATAGGATTTTTACCTTAGCGTAAAACTAATAAAATATACATTACATTACAATTTAATCAAACAACTAAACTTAAAAAAGGTACTTACATATAAATGTGTAAAATAATTAATTGTTAGAATAAAATTAACAAAAATGTATATCTTATACTAAAAAAAATTCGTTAGATACTGACTATTACATAGAAAAAATCACCAAAAAAGAATACATATTTCTATTAAAGGGGAAAATAAAAATATATTAATAAAATACAGAAAGTAAGTGAGTATCATGAGTTTTTAATTTTAAAATATTTATTAGTTACTTATGAGGGTTTGATGTTGTTGGAAGGAGTCAAGTTATTTAGTACACCCATCCATCCACCGTGCGTGTACGGGTGGATGGGTGGATTTATGACATGGTACGTGTACGGGCGGGTGGGTGGGTCAATGACACGCTTCATGTACGTTTTTGAGTTTATATCTTCTTCATTCTATAAACATTGCATTGACCTAAACAAATTCTTGACAGTAGGATTCTATAGTTTAATGTACAGTACTACTTGTTAGCCCGTGCTTTGCTATGGCATAAACATATATTTGGGTGTGTTTAAATGTTATTGAAATAAATTCTCTGCTAACACTTTCAAAAAGTGTTTATTTAATATGTGTTTACTAACCAGCTGATAACCAGTTAAATAACAATAGCAACTTGTTAGTTACGGAAGTAAAGCATAGAAGTAATGGAGTCAAAGTAAAGTAATACGTCAAATAATCGTGTTGTCAGGTGTAGATTGACTTGAGGAGGTCATCCGCGTAATCACAGTTGGTCCCTAACAGCCAGACAGAGACACGCTTTTACTCACTGTGACTGACGGTGCCAAGTAGATCCCTTATCTCCCTCGTATGTAGCGATACAAAACATTTGCCAGATAGAAGAAATTCGTATTGTTTACAGATTTAACTGTTCTAAGGACCTGGACATCAACATTCAAGGCATTTCTTGTTCTCTAATTATGTGAAATAGAAGTAGTTATTAAATCTGGAATAATGAAAAATGAAATTTAGAAGATTTTTTATGAATATATGTTTTATGGTGAGAACACCTGTTTCTTGAAAAAGTAAGTTAGATGAAAACGTTTTTATCTTACGGAAGCCTGCCTTAAAAATAGATTGTTGGATAACAGATAACGGTTCTATTATAGATTTAAAAGCCCCTCCCCAAGAAATAATACCGTATTCTAAAATGGATTGAACGTATGCAAAATATACAGTTTGAATTTCATGAGTTTTTAAAAATGTACTTAACTGTTTAAAAACTTATATGAACTTTATTAGTTTATACTTTACTTTAGTTTATAGTTTACAGCTCCGCGGCAGGTTCTGACCCTTTGCGAAGAGCTATGGGTAAATATTTTGTTTTCTTAATATTCATTGTAGGGATATTTTGATCAAACCACTGCTTAATTATTGTTAAGTTTTGTGACACCCTTTTGAAAACGTCAGTCCAGGTTTCAGCAAGGAACAGCACAGCAGTCTCGTCCGGAAACAAAAACAGATCTCCAGAAATATTTATTTTATCTATATTATTTATGTAAATTAAAAATAACAATGGCCCGAGGTTGCTTCCCTGAACTACTCCGCAGTCGTAACTCGTAGTGTCACGTTTCACTTCATTTATCAAACCTTTTGGCATCGGTCATTTAAATAACTTTTAAACCAATTCAAATTTAATCCAATTATTCCTAGCTCGGTAATTTAAAAACAAACTGTCCGGTCGATTGAATCAAAAGCCTTAGCTAAATCAATAAACGCAAGCAAAATCTTTTCGCCTTTATTAATGTTATTCATTATGATTTTATTTAACATAAATAAAGCGTCAGCAGAGTTCTTACCACTTCTAAAACCAAATTGTCGACTTGAAAGTAAATGTTTTGACTCCAAGTACGCTTGTAATTGTTTTTTTACACACTTCTCCAATACTTTGAACAGTGTACTGAGCAAGGAGATGAGCCAAAACTTACTATATGTCGATTTTTCGCTAGATTTATAAAGTGGAACGACTTTAGCAATTTTAAATTAATTTGGAAATACACCGGAAGTTAAACTAATATTTATAATGTGGGTTATTGGTATGATTATATGTTTTATATAATTTTTTTAAACTATATAAAATAAGTCGAAGTTATTTGAAATAAAATCATGAAAATTGGTATGAATGTTCACCTTTATACTAAACATTTATAGTACAATTTAAATTTCAATATTACAAAAAAATGCACAAGCTTGTTAAAGAATGTAATTAAACAAGATATGAGTGGATGACTATATCACATGGAGTGTCTTAGAGGCATGTTGGAGAAGATTGTTTTATCAGATAGTCTGTAAGGCAATGCCAAAACTACAGAAAATTCATCAATATTAACATAGTTAATTGTGAAAATAAACTGCGAAAGTTTTAAATGCACACCATAGGTATAAAAATCACTTGATACCTCTTATCAGCTACCTAAACACATTATCAGTTACTAAGCTGATCCAACATCATGTCAGACAACTGTTCCATGGAATTGCCAATCAAATCACTGCCACTTCCCAATTATTCCACACTGCTGAATAATTGAGCTTGTACACCCTTCAAACAGCCAAGTTCTAATGATCTACAGTATAACTGAACAGGAGCTTGGTACATCGATAGTTGTCAACAATGGATATAAGTCATTCTACAACAAAAACTGTGCACACTATTTCACTAAATTAAGTTGTTAAAAAAACGCTTTTGACGAACTATCCAAAAACCCACAATAATCGTTCTTATTTAAAAATACGCAATGATTCTGAGCTTACTCTCAGATATGAGACACCGACGCAACTATGTAAGTATTTTAAAGCAAATATGAATGATCACATGAGTGTAGGATGAGTGTGGAGTCTGGTTACTATCTTCAACTTTGTGCTCAGAAAGGGCTACTTATCACATAATGACCAGGGAAATTGAGGGACCTACAGCTTTTTACTGAGGGACCCGAACCACGTAGTATTGGTCTAATTTTCAACTAACTGAAGCCCGATACTCAGTCAGCAGCTACACAACACTCATACCCTGACTACTACCGAACATGGACACCCCAGACTTCTTTAATAGAGTCTACGCAAATAGCAACCATTGAGCGTGCGCCTGTCGGTTTTAGGAGGACCGAGCATAGAGCTTATCACCTACAATCCCCACAATACTTTGTCCCCAAGTAGCTGTTCTGCAAAATATTACATGAAGTTCCACAGTTCACAAGGGAATTGGCGCTGAAGAAGTTTTGTGATTCATTATAAAATTGATGTGAACACCACCAGAGTCGATAATATGAATGAGATGAACAATAATGAAGCGACTAAACTACCACTTGATAAATGCTCTACAAGTTAGATTATTGTTTATAATTGAGATAGTAGTATATAATATTATGTTGTATTATATTTCAGAACACATTTGCACTTTCACTGCCTAAGTACATGTATACTTAAAATTGAATTTGTCGTGCATTCATTATAAAAAGTCGAATTGTAAAGTATATTTGAGAGTATTCATGTTCAAAAGTCAAAGCACATGAGCATATGACAGATCTAGGAACAAGGAAATTCATAAATGAAATCTACAAATAGAAGATTCACGAATTAAAGATATGACTCCGAATAGAGAACACCAAATTATCTTTAATCTATTCTTTCATGAGAGAACTACTACTTTCTGATTTAAATTATGTTGATAATAAACGTTAGTTCCCTGAAATCAAAAGTAGCGGATGTAATGAAAATGTTTCATTTCTTTAACATAGTTTTCATACATGGACTTTTTATATAGTATGATAAGAGAAATAAGATTACCCAACGTAATTAAAATTACGGAATAACTTCAGCACGCAAGACAGTTATTTCAAATTTTATTTTAAAAAATATTTGGTACCTGCAAATAAGGTAAACAAAAACATTTCAAATAAAATAAATCAATATTGTACGGATACGTAAAGAATAAATTTAGTTGTAGCACTAGTTTGGATATGTGATGCACGAGCTGTGTAGTCTGGTTACGAGCTGAGAGCCTCACAAAGGGAATCCACAATCATTACGCGTCTGCAATTGTACTTTGCTGACTCAGACGTAAGGAACTGTTTATCGATTCATCTTTGCAAGCTTTCCTATAACTAAACAATGTGTCAGTCGGCAGCCTTTCAGCTGTTTATTACAGACCCCTGTATTTGTCAACGCCTGGATTGAAACCCATTACTCCAGAGTAATTGCTATACGTTTGTATATAATGTGATAGTTATGAAAAATGATTGGTTTTCTCGTTTCATGGTGGATTTTAATAAAAAAAGCAATTAATTATGTATATTAAAACCAGCTGACCAAAATGAACTTTCAGAATGGGAAATACAAACATAAACGTCAGTGCTTGATTTCAACGTGCATGACAGTAAACTGACATTTAAGGTCATCCAGGATTTACGGGCTTTGATACAAGCCGTAAATCGTGACCCAGCCTGCATTGCCATGCTAACGTCAAACATTAAAACCCTCTGATGTCATAATTGTTTAACTACACTATACAAGTTAGAAAACAAACGCATGACAATAGTTTCCACTTTCACTACCATTCATTTGTAAGTGCTTTATTTTATCGATGATTTTCCTTCAGTTTTAAATGTATGCCTTAATACTTTTATTTGGGGATAGATAAAGAATTTAATTGCATAAATTTATCGGAAAATCTTGTTAAAATAAACTTTGGATCTTTCCTGCTAATCCACAACCACTACTTTTTTCCGTCAACTTACTACCACTTAATAAATATTCTATTGTTATAAAAACTGTTCCACAATCATTTTTACGTCCACTGTGGTATTCCTTATCCGCTAGGAATCCAATACCGCTGGCCTTATATTATCGCTTTCAATAAGTCAATCATTGGATTTACCAGTTTGTGATCAACTTTAGTAGCCACCTAACCTGACCTAACCTAACCGTAATTGAGATGAAAAAGAAGTGGTAGTGAAGTAACGGAAAAAGTAGTAGTGAATTAACGGAAAAGGTCCTAAACGTTTCAAAATGTAATTTTTTTCTCGAATTGATGAGAATTGTGGTCTTGTCTCGAACAAAAACAAATACACTTTTGCTGTTAGTACAGTATTTAAATTATTGTATTTTGCAATAGTAACTTTCTGTTTGAAGTAATATTTCATTAACAATTTTCAAATTAAAGTGGGACACTTAATTGAAAATTGCTATGGCTAATCGTAAAATTATACAATTTTCAATATTTGCTTTCAAAGCTAATAATTTCAGATATTAAAAATATTCTATCTTACTAAGCACATATGTTTGTATGAGACACTTTTTTATCAAATTTTAAACCATTATCAACTATGAATTCTGTCGACTAGAGGGTCGACTTAAACTGTAAATTTAAACGTTAGGCGTTAAATAGGAAGTTAAACATACACCAGACACAATTAATATATTTAACTGGTAAGTAAAGCATTTCAAATAAATTTTCTTACTAAATTTTGAATAAAGAAAGTCATATCAATGCAGAATTTTCATATTGTTAGGTTTGGTATACAAATAAATTCTATATTTACAAGAACTCACTTTTTTTATTTCACATGGGCCTAAAGCCCTGTACGTGGACTTTATTCAACGAGTGAAGTACGACCTGGCTCAGTGGGGATTCGAACCTTGAGTCTTGCCCTCCGCAGTCCGAAGCCACTGAGCCACCACGCCGGCAAAGGCTTCCGTGGCTCAGTGGACTACCACTGTAGTCGAATATAAATGTAGTCAGTTTTATATGTGAGTACATTGATAACACTTGTGGAATGCGTCCTCAATCCGCCTTCGATACCATCTTGCCAGCCGATAGTCTTCTGGAAGGAAGTATTGTGATATACTGCAAGCATTGTGCAGGGAATACGTGGATGGTAGTTCTGCGTATCTCAGGAGTGCGAGGTAATTAGGTGTACTCGGATACAGAATCGTTGTTTGCTCTATGGTGGATTCTCCATTTTAAAAGTTACTTCAAGAGTAGTTTAGAAGCTAAATGGTAATTAAATTCTACTACCTGGTCTAGCAAAAAGCACAGGGTGGACTGCTCCAAATATTACCTGAAAAATACAACAATAGGTGAAAAATCATACAAACTCAATACATAACAGTTTAAACTGCTGCTACAAAGAAAATGTGTCTTAAATAGGCTATAAAGCCCAACATTACAAAAGAGGAATTTACCTGCCAAAGGATAGTTATTATGATGACTTCAAACTGAGTTGAAAAGTCGTCTACATGATTGATTTAGGAATGAGTTGGTGTTAACAAATCCGTTTAGTATTTGTCATGCTTGAGTGCAGTTCTCAACTCAACTTGAGCTTCTTATTCAAGAGTTTATTGGGATATAGTTTTTGTTTCAAGTTTTTTATTCATCTGTCATTTACATCAGATAACCTACATGACATTATTTATGGCAGGATTATGCAAACGACGTAAACTGCTCAAAGTGGCAAATACATATAAACTTTAATAATTGGTCTGCGATTCGTGACTACATTACCTGAAAAAGGACTATTCAAAGCAACAGAAAAAAGTAGTATTTAGAATTGTTTTCGTTTAAAAGCTCTTTGTAACTATATAACATATGAGACGGCTTAAAATTCACATTAAAAATATGCATTGTTTACATCGGGATTAACATTACAATAAAAAAAAGCTATTATATACTTTATTTTTCAGCCAGTTTGTAACTGAACAGTTATGAATTATTTTGTTAGTAAATAGTACCTGGTAACTAGCACAGACTTTCTCTCTTTCCCTTTGTTATGTCAGATTGTTTAAAAATGTACAACGCTTGTTAAAGAATTAAAGGATGTAAAGGCACGCCTAAAAAATCATATGTTGAATTAATTACATTTCTAAAGAATTGAGACCCATCCCCCCACCAAAAGTAGAAATAGTGCCGTACTGGGGGATGGCTCAAAACCAGACAGGCGATAGGATCACGAATGGCAGTCGGAGGGTTAAATCACAACTCGGCAGCTGAGCGAAAAACTATTTAATTAAAAAAACTTCTGCACAAGGCCACAATCGAAATTACTTAAAAACAACAAGCTACACAAAATTAACAAGAATCACAAATACACAAAATCAACAAAGGCTACAAATACCAAAAATTTACATAACCGACAGGTGTGCCTATCTGCATAATTAAATGAAAGACAAAACTACAACCACTTTAAAAGAATTTACAATGAAAAATTTAGAAAATTTTTTACAAAACAAATTACTGGCAATTTAGCCCAGATTCCATGGTTCCACCGAGGGCAGGGAGTAAGCCGGAATCCCTGGGCAGCTCCGTATTGAAGAAGAGTAAAACATTAATAAATAATCCCCTTTTGATGAAAAATTTTTTAAATTTTTTAAAGAATTAATGAAATAAAATAAAATATAGGACGGTACCGTTCTATCAAAAATTCACTTCAAAATACTACAATTCACGAAACAAATAAAACAAACAAACTTAATCACTAAACATTAAAATAAATATTACCATAATTTAACAGTAGGGGCCTAAGAAATATAAAATTAAAAAAATATAACAACAACATAAACTAATTTAATATTTGTAACAATAAATATTAATATACAAGACTTTTTTTTAAATAAATATATAAAAGTCCCATGGCTGTTTCATAATTTACAATATTCAGGTTTTTTTTATATTTTTGTGTGACGGAATGACAGAGTCCAAGCCAACGACCACGAAAGAAAACAAATCGACAGCGTAAGAGCGATCTCAGGCAGCCTGGCAAACCACGACAAGTAAACAACAAATGTACCGGTCAAACGACGCGGTACAGAATGTACGGACGAAACACTTATTGTATTTATATAAAAGTATGCGAAAAATATCTTCAAAAAGAGCAGTTTAATTAATCACATAGCCATATGTTATGTAAACACCCTTCCGGCCTTCAGCCTCCAGCCCCAACTTAGTGGTGTGGTAACTACAATAGTTTTTACTGTAATTTGCATATTTACTGAATACTTAATCAACATCGTTAGAATACAGCTTGACAAGATTGCATTTTTAAACGTTTTTGCGCGTAAAAACAACCTTATAACTCAAAAACTATTAAAGTTAAGGGCATGCGGTTTTTACTAAAATATTTTAAATTTTAATTCACATCTTTCCTGAAAATATAATCATAATCTTTAGAGCCGTTTTTCAGAAAATTAATTTTTTGTTTTTTCTATAAAAATAAAAAAAACTAAAATTTAATTTTTTTTTAACGGTCGGAAGATATTTTTCTAAATACACATACATACCAAATGTCATAAAACTCTATCCATCCGTTCTCCATGCACATCGGTCTCCAGCGAAGGGCACATACACAGTCAGACATACATACGGACAGGCACAAAAATTTTAAAAAATAATATACAAAACACACACACTTTTTTGGGTTCAGGGGGGCCCGAAATGGATTTTTAGACCAACTTGTAAATACATTTTTTTGAAAGATCACAATACTTTACGATCATTTTTACGATTTACATATTCAAAAGCAACTCGTATCTCAATACCAGTAATTATGTTTTTTTAGAAAGTGGTATACAATTAAAAATACGTGTGCTTCAAACTAAAAACATAAATATTGACTGAAGATCTATTTTTATCATAAATCAAACATTTGTCCTGCTTTTGTCAACGTTTCCTTCAGAATGCCCTATAACGTTTACTGCTCTCTTCTTGAAATTAAAAATGTATGAATAAGGAATTTTATCCATCCTTTTGGTCTCCAGCGAACTGAACATACAAACAGACACCAAAATTTTCTTTTCGAAAAATACATTTTTTGTGTTCAGAGGATCCTAAAATGGATTTTTAGACCAACTTGTATAAAATGTTTTTTTGACGAACACAATACTTTCTCTGTTCTAACACATATGGGAGAAAGAAAAATACTACATCCAGTGAACCGATTCATCATGTGTAAACAAAACCGGAAAAATATTTCAAAGAGAGTTTGTGAAGGGAGTTGCTTGTTTGTACACGTGTATGAGTTGGGGGGGGGGGAGGACTACAAACATCACTCCGCTTACTGTTAGTGTGATGGGAACGACATGAATACAAGGTCGTCTCTACTTCTCTCCAACACCCAACAGTTGGGCTGCGGAATTATTTTTACCTTACAAATATTCCCTCTGCTATGTGTCATTTGTTACATGTTTGACTAATTTTTAGAGCATCGTTAAAAACTACGAAAGGTTGATTTATTTTAAAAATAGTATTATAAACACTGTATGAACTGTTTAAACGTTATATCAAATCACGCTACGTTAAAAAGATGGATAATTTTTTTCAAAATGCTAATGGATAAAATGAATCCTTGTTTTGAACACGTAAATTTTATTGAGGCAATCATTGGCGGCACTGTTGGCGCAGTGCTGTAACCCAGCTACTTGGGGACAAAGTGTTTCGATGGGGAGGTTGTAGGCCATAAGTTCCAGGATCGATCCTCTTAATACCGACACAGCGTCTGCTCAATGGTTGCCATCGACGTGAATACCACTAGAGAAGTCTGGGGTGTCAGTGTTGGATGGTAGTCAATGTTCAGATGTTGTGTAGGGAAGAGAATTGAGGGTCAGACTTGTCAGTTAGCTGGATGGATTCGTAACTACGCGGTTCGGATTCCACGTAAAGCTGTTGGTCTTGTTGTTGCCCTGGTTATTAATAAATAGTTCTGCCTGAGCTAAGTTGAAATCAGATTGTAACAATGACTACACTCATCACACTCATTCACCCCCATAATCGCCCATATCTCTACGATCAGCGTCTTATAAATAAATAATGAATAATTGTTAGACAAGTAATTTAACGTATGTATAGAGACACATATTATCCCTAATGTATTGTGAGAAGAACCACCACATATGGTTCGATTAAGGAGAGTGGTTGAGTTAAGCTGTCAGTTAGGTAGTCTGTCAGATGATATTCGGTACGTACAGTCATTAACTGTATCACTTCACTGTAGAAAAAAAAAAACATGTGCAAGTTTATCTATACAAGCTGGTCATCAGTGTTAAAAAACATTTTGGGTATAACTACAATATACATGGAGTTTAATGATGTGTATAAGACGTTCTAACTCACAAAATGGGCTTCGAAAAGCATTTTTTTCACTTTTCTTAAAAGACACGTGCTTTGAGACCTAAAATAACATTTTTTTAACAAAGTCAACCACCTAGAACTGACTGACAATGTCTTTTTCAAATCGGGAGTTCCAGATGGTAATGCGCGAGCGGCCCAGAGAGAACAATACGGTCAGTATAGCGAATTTCACGTTTCCTCTGGGTCGCTCGTTCATTACCATAGATGTAATGCATATTGACGTCCTCTCGTTTTGAAAAAGACATTGTTTTTTTAATTTAGTCAACCACCTAGGACTGACTGACAATGTCTTTTTCAAATCGGGAGTTTGAGATGGTAATGCGCGAGTGGTCCAGAGGGAACAATACAGTCAGGATAGCGAATTTCATATTTCCTCTGGGTCGCTCGTTCATTACCATAGATGTAATGCATATCGACGTACTCCCGATCTGAAAAAGACAGTTTTAACTTAGTCAACCACCTAGGACTACTGACCAAAGTGTTTTATCTGGGCCGGTATTAATCAATCTAGATAAGAAATGGGGCTGAACGTACAGGACTAAACCTAAAGACATAAGATCTTATCATAATTGTGGAAGGTGAACTAGATTGAAAATATATAATGCTGTACTGGAAAACAATGTCTGTGCAAAAAACTTTTACAGATACGTATACAGAAATAGTCTTAAATGTACTTATTAGTTTACAAATATAAAAATGACACATACAAATTAAGAGCACTGCTTGGGGCAAACTTACTTTTTATAAATAAAATGTCAATGTAAATATCAATAAAATGAACAAATTAAACGTGTTGTAACATTTAAAACAATTAGAAACATTTCTTCACGCAAACTTGTGTGTTTTTGTATTAATTTAGTTTTTTATCATTTTAAGAACCTCTTGTTTTTCTACATTCAAACTAATAAAGCTCGCACAAGTTTAAAGAAAATTAAATTGTGTAGCATATTTTTTGAAGGCTTATAAAATGGCGCAGTGTTTTGTATAACTTGACACCTTCTTGTATTTGTAGTGTAAAAAATTGCAATAGGCCGGTTTTTTTTTAATTTTTACAAAATGTAACAAATTTGTACTTTGGAATAATTTACAATCTCGATTTCTTCTCAAAACCTATAAACCATTGACTTATTATTATTGGAAATTTAACGTACCACATTTTAATGGTATAATTTGTTGAGATATGTCTAGTGGTAGCCGAGAAATCGTAGTCTTAGGTCTCTAAGCACGTGTCTTTTAATAAAAGTAAAACAATTTTGTTTGAAGCCAATTTTGGGAGTTAGAACGTCTTATATACATCATTAAACACCATGTACATTGTACTTTTACCTAAAAATCTTTTTAATACTGATGACCAGCCACTCTGTATGTATAATTCCGTTCGTGAATTGGTTCCCACGACATTGTTCGAGATAGAAAGAGGACAAGATAGCTTGATTTCATTAATTTTAAAACTTTTTATCTATTTATTTATTTTATTTTTTATTTATTCATAAGACGCCGATCGTCAATATATGGGCGAATATGGATTTCGAATGAGTGTGATGAGTGTAGATGAGCGAATGTAGTCATTGTTACAAACTAAGGGCGACTATTCCTTAGAAAGTGTCATTAATTAATAGCCCAATGACAAATGAACAGCCGGTGATTATCAGCTGATCCTTCTCAAAATGTATCGAATCTGAGCGGAATCGAACTGAGAACCTTTAGCATATGAAGCTGGGATTGAAAAAACTACGCTACCGACCAATTAAAGACCACGGCTGGCGGAAAAACATGAGAAGTGTAAAAGGTAACCTGGGCCACAGTCACGACATTTACATTGATCTGATGTGGAGCTAGCGCGACAGTACTGCTCCAAGTAGCCGGACTGAACAAATACATCATATTACCGTTGTATTGTGTCTTGTATAAAAGATTAACAATTATAAAAATAGAAAAAGTGCAATTTCAGATTATTAGACACAAGTTGTTTGACAATTACTAATCACAGCTGTTGATGCAAATACAGTAGTGCAGAAATACGCAGTGATGCCGTCCCACCGCTAGGAACGCTATCGTCGTGCTTGTCTAGTGTCGCGACTGTATGTTATTAGACGTCCATGGGCTTCGAACTTAACATTGTAATGGCGTCATTAATACATACCTGGTTATGTTTGTTTATGTTGATGTTAACATTGTGCATTTTTGTGTGAATTTAAGACCGTCTGATTTATTACATAATTAAAAAGATCTGTTAAACGAAAAATACTAAATATATTTTTTGTGTTGCTTTTAATGGTAATCTTGCTGTTAATGTTGTCACAGACCAAGTCCAAACAACGATTGCAGTGAATGCTGGAGGTGGCACGTGAAGCGTGCAAAGGTGCCCCTGGTCTTTAATTTCAGTCATAAACTCGAGTTACAAAATAACTGTTTCAGAAGTCAACTCGTCATAAACTGCCTTATAACCATGATATTATAACTGTTGTTTGACGCAATTCATCTCACAGCACAGTAAACATGTTTTAGTATTGTTTTACTTGGCTTCGTACGGCAAAAGACACAACAACTTGTTTTCTCAGCTACAAAGAGAACATTTCCTTTCTTTCTCAATTTATTTTTAGATCACTGATTCACATTGTAGTTGAGATTATTATGACTGTATGATTAAAAAAAAGGGTTAGAGATTGTGTAGGGAACTAAACTGAACATCGGGCTTGTCAATTAGATGAAATTTAAACCAATACTTCGTGGTTCGGATTCCACTTAAAAACGAAAGTAATAGTCGGCCTTAGTTAATTACAGCAACTACATTCGTTTATCTACACTCACCACACTCATTCACCGCTGATAATCGCCGTCTTAACAAAGAATAAAAATGAATTAATAAACATTGGAAGTGTCCAACCCACGTACTTTGAACAACTGAATAGTAAATATACAGTTATAGGGTAATGTTTCATTATTTTATGCGACACCACTCATCTAAATGATACTTTATTCCTATACGATTCCTATACTATATTTGAATGGGTGTTTTGGGTCATCAAATCAAATTATTGTTTTTTCCCTAGGAACAGATAAAATATGTACGATAGGAGTACAGTTCTTTAGTAGTTATTGTCATTTTCTCCCTTCCTTTAGTTGATTTTACCTTCCATAGTACGTGCGCACGCTTTACTCTTCGCAAAAAATGTCTTATTAATGCTTATTAAATTACCATCACATAAGCCTATTGTCAAAAAATAGAAACGAATAGAACAATATTTTCTATCATTGTAGCATCCACAGTTCCATCCCAAGAGAAGATTATGTGAAAAGTTTATATATTTTAAATATGCGTGGGAATAATGATAAATATTACTTAAGAGAACAGTTTTATAACCATCTACGTCTAATTTTGATATTGACGGCTAATTTAGGTTTCGGTTTCATGACAGAATGACAGTTCATAAAGTCTGTATGTTAAGAGTCGGTACAATCGGTTTTTATTTTAAAATTGTCCTCGTAACTACTACACTAACTAAAGTTACGTAGAAAATTCTATGGTTTAGTTAACTACAAACATATTTCAGTTGTTTGGAAAATGTTGTTGTGGTAAACTAAAAAACAACGTTTTTTTAGTTTAGAAAATATTACACAATTTTTACTAAACCCTAACATGTTAAACACTTGGCAATGTATAAATACTCTATTGTGTGTTTTTTTTTTTTTTTTAATATCATATATGCGCTTCACTGCATAATATCAAATTAAAGATAGCTCACATTAAAACAAGTATATATCATGAAACTATTTTATAAATTCGGTATAATTTAGGACTTTTCAGAAATCACTTAATTCCAATTGCTATTTTACTTCCTAATCTGTGTACATCAAAAATAAAAGTTCAGAAATATTTATACATTATACTATAACTCTGAAAAAGGTTTTAAAATAATTTGAAACCAAACAATTTTAAATTTTTGGTTTATTTATACCAGTATTGCATGTTAAATGAATTGGAGAAATATCTAATTACTTACTAATCCAGCTTTTTTATAATTTTTTTTATATCAAAATAAATAGTAGGCCTACGTCGATTTAAATCACACAATTGTTTGAATCCTCGTTGATATATTGCTTTTTACTTAATATATTTAAAATATCATCACTAAATAATGAGTAAGTTCTAAAAACTAATGCTTTATAAAACATTCTATTTTATAAACTTCAGTTCGGACGGGTAGGGTTGTTCACGTAAGAGTGTAAGGACAGTAAAATGGATGAACTGCAAACGAAAGTTTGAGTTTTTCTTACACATCTTCAACTGTCGTGAGTGCGGTAAATGTTTACACACACATTAAAATTAGATAAATATAGTTTGCATTATTACACAGAGGCGTTAAGACTAACTCCACAAGAACAAAGACAGTTTCACGACACCTTCCGTTTACATACTGTAAGACACTCACTTTCTCTAGCTCTTATTGCCGAGATCTCTATCCGCACCACTAGTTCTTATTGCCAAGTTCTCTACCCGTGTCACTAGCTTCATTATCTCACAAAGGAAGAATATACGAAAACTGATTGATCCATTTTTGCTTGGAAAGCGAATATTTGCAAATTCGATTCTGCTTAGCGCTTTATACACCGTTCATACTACATTAGGGGCGTCATGCTTTCTGAATATGAAGATTGATGTATGCGTTCCACTCGTGGATTTCTTTCACCAGCCATCAATAACGAGCCTTGTACAGGTCTTGTGTAACACAGCTCCTTCCATAACTTACACGTTCATGCTTCACGTGTTGAATGACATAATATTAATATTCATAACTGTTATGGTTTCGTAGCGAAACAATATTTTTTTAGAAGAGTGGATATGACAAAGGGAAGAAGTTCTATAGTTAGCTAAGGCAAACCATTTTTATTACATGTGTAAGACGTACGTTTTAAGGGTCCAAACACACATAATAAAGTCTTTCTTAAGTATTAATTAGCATGCAGTAGGTATTTTTAAATGCCAGGAAATCAAAATAGATTAGATTACATAATAGAAACAACAGCATATTTGGAACCGACTGGCCGACTGCACAAATTTAATCTAAAGGCCATTTTAGCTACTTAAAACAGTGTGGTAGCCTAGGATGGAGAAGTCGATTTGGACTTCACAAGCCAACTGTATAAAGCAAAGGCAGCTTTTCCACAACTGAGACCTTTATGGACAAATTCAGTGATTAGGAGGAAGACGAACTCAGAGTATTAAACTTAAATGTAAAATCGGTTCTGTGTATGTCTGTGAGGCTTGGAAATTGACAAATACCAACGTAAAGAACCTGTAAACTTTTTCCTACAATTAATTGTCTACTGAACATTTTAAGGATATGGTGGCCCGAAACTATCACAAATGATGTCCTGTGCACAAGAACAGAGCAGGAAACTATCATAACACTGCTCAAAATGAGAAAGTGGAGATGGCTTGGACATCTCGGCCTTGCAGTGGAATCCATAGGAGATAAGAAAGAGTAAAAGAGCAAGAATTATATGGAGATGAACTGTGGAGATGGAGGAGCAAAACCTGACTTGGGCAAGAGCAAATGAAATGTTCGTCGAGGCCCTAAGTGCCCTCTAGGAAGTCAAGTATTAAGTCAGATAATTTTAAAACTCAAACACGTCAATATAAATTGTTCATAATAACTGATCTGTTAAAATAAATATACTGATATATTGTTAGGTTAATTTTTTGCTTATTGGGTTTATTCCACGTTTCTGTTGATATATCCTGGTCTGGTATTACGGGTTGTTGTTATTCTACGTAGTCTATTATTAATTCTAGTGTTCAAAATTACATTCCAGCCTTTAAGTAATTGTTGACTTGTTGGTTTTAGCATTGGATTTATGCAACAACAAACTTGCGAACGCGTTAATATTTAAAATTTTGTTGGGAAATAAGCATAGGCTTTATCTCTTGTTAGTTTTTATAGAAAGTAATTTATAAGTTAAAAACTATAATATTTGAGTTATGGCCCATTAAAATGGAGATCCAACGGGTGATTCCTAATGACGAGACTAGCACGTAGATCCAAACAGTAGAAGATATATTTACATTATTCATTATAACATCGACATTGATAAATAAATAAGCCAATCTTCTCTATTATTTTAACAACGTCAAAAAACAATTATTACTAATTTTTAAATACATCTTGAAAATTTTAATAATATATTTATATCACTTCTAGCCAATTACATATTGGGATAATAATATCACAAGCTGTGGAACTCACATAAACACGTAAATGGCAATTATATATTTGTTAGTTTCGGTTCAGTCCACACAAACGAATGGTTTGTTTTAAATACAAACAATCAATCTAACAATACATAACATTCATTTTTATTCTTCTAAGCGGACTTATCTAACAAAATTACACATACAGATGCCGTTTCTTTAAGGCGGGTCTTCTGTGTTTTTAAATTCGCACGTTAATTTTAAGATAGTATGCACGAATCTGATCGTGTGCAAGAATCAAACTGTAAAGTAAATTTAAAATAACCAATCGAAAACTAACAACAAGCTTAGGTTGTTTACAGCCGCTATTAAAATAAAAACTGTAATTATTACTTCAAAAGAACTTCTTTCCTCGCTTATTTATTAATTTACAGTGAGAATGATCGTTAAGGCATCGTCGAAAGTGAACGGTGAGGGTTTAAGATTCATTTAACCTTTGTTACGAACCAAACAAAAATGACAAATCAACAGCAGGAGAAACAAAATGGTTCCGTCCTAACATAGTTTGATTCTATTATACCGAGTACCTGTAGATATCTTGCGTCTATTGTGAATCATCAATCTGACAATTCACATCCTCATTTCAGGTAATTTTCAAGTTTTTCAAACAACTTTATCTACAACGTTTATATCCACAGGGCATATGGCAAGCAAGATTGTAACGCCGTAAAAAGGCTGTAAATCCGTAGCCGAGTGTTGTTCTTGTGTTACACACCGCCCTGTTTTCATACGATGGTTTTTAATATATCTTGCTACGAATGGAATTCCAAGTAAAGAATATTTAGGAGAAATGTTATTTATCTGTTATGATAGTATACATAATTAAAAAAAGAAAATCTTTTTCAATCAGTTTTAATTGATGCTAACAAAGCAGTTCAAAGCATGTGCAAGTTTGATTACACTAAATTCACACTTATTATTTTCGTGTTGAAATGGATGAAGGGTTAGGTTAAATGACAGATTAAATTTAATCGCCATACAGACAAACCAGTTCTAAGCTTTATAAATTATGGTAACATCAACAAATGTTACATGTACTTATAAATATATTTAACTTTCATATATATATTTAAAACGATACAGTGCCGTACATCTTTCTACAGCATAACTAAAATGTAATTTAACAAATGAAGTTACAGGCCAGATGTAAGTCAATTTCCATGGGGTGATTTCTGACTTGGAAACCTATTTATGTCCGTGGCTCACATCTGTTGTTACACTAGAATAAATCGTATTAAAATGCCGAACGTTACATTCGTTTCTTTTTCACGAATGTTATTGCAGATAGCCGTTATATACATTGTATATAAAATAATAGCAAGTGAAAAAAAATTCAATTTCTTGTTTCTCAATAGTTCATTCTATTAAAATATTACACTTTTGGAAGACAATATGTAATATAATGAGTTGACGGTGGTTTGAAGTTATATATTTTAATAGAAATCTCGTTTAGCTCAAGAATCGTTAATACTCATTTGTTATAAATTTTACAATCAATATACTGCACAAATGAACTCCTTAGAAAAATTTCCAGATTTGAATTGTTGGGCAGCAAGCACTACTATTTTATGTAATAAATGTTGGCCGATGATAAACTACATACGAATTTAAGTTAAACTTAAACATAGTAAAACTAATGTTAACTTAATTATAGTAAAACCAATACCGACCCACAGTCACATACCTGTAAGAGTGCGTGCGCGGAAAATATGGAAATACCCGAGTCATTGAAAAAAATCACTTAGGAAAAACAGAATCTTACGTTGCCTTGATTTCGTTTGTAAAATTAAAAGATGTTTTTCAATCTTCACGTGGATTGACGGCCAAAACGGTTCAGTCCCTTTCGATGGCTTAAGCGGCGTTTGCTTTTATTGTAGCCGATGTATGAGCTCCCTAGATTACTTTCAAAAGCTGATCTGATGGTTTATATTAACATTACTGACGAAGGGAAAAGGGAGGAGGTGGGGGGTTGTGTTTCTCAAAGTGAAGTACGGATCATGAATAGGGGTGGAGGGGAGGGAGAAATGTTCAATAAGCTACATGGCTGAGCAGAGCGAAGATACCTAATAAATATAATCAAACATTACAGCTAGTACCATTACTAAATAGATGGTACAACAAACT
The DNA here is from genome assembly GCA_035578905.1 of Stictocephala bisonia. Taxonomy (NCBI): domain Eukaryota; kingdom Metazoa; phylum Arthropoda; class Insecta; order Hemiptera; family Membracidae; genus Stictocephala; species Stictocephala bisonia. The sequence continues at coordinate 425,645 of JAQJVL010000084.1, forward strand.
GTTAAAATGAAAATGTTACATTCAACTATCACATTTACGTTTTTTTAAACATGATCATTGCAATAGTAAAATTATTAGAAACATTTTTCTAAACAAACCTTAATGTATTATTTTGTAGCAAACCAAAATATGATGCGTAATTTTTGTTGTTATCAATTTGGTATTCTAAAATCTAAGTTCAAACCAATTTTCCTTACACTTAAGTCTACTTCCCCTGAAAAAGTCATACAGCCCAGCACAAAGCCCTAATTTTCCACTCGGTAATATAGTGAGAATGCGTTCAGAAGTGGTTTAAAACACTTATAAGGGTTCTAATTACCCAAAACTACCCTCCTCTTCCAGATTAATTTCCGCCTGGTCATTTGCAGCTGACGGTTTGAAAGGGAATTAATATACATAAATTAGCGAGATCCATTAAAGATAGCTAGGTGAGCGAATTGCTTCGTCAGACAACCCTTTATTATTTATCTTAAATAAAATGTTTTAAAACATAGAAAATTATCAAAGTATATAAAAACAAATTACGTCATAAACAATCAATAATTTACTTTTCAGTGTATCTAATACAATATACCGTCATAAATATATACAAATTGTAATGTCGGACCCTTTGACACTCTCTCTATATAAACACAAGAATATATTACTACCTATAGGGCATCTTCAGAGTGACTTTCTGAATGCAGAGTGCTGTATGACTTTTGCACTTTGATTTGTATCCGAAATACCAATATATTGTGTTCACTCCTGATAATACACCTACTTGAGCTACACCAAGGCATCTGGCTAAATGCTTTCAGGATGCCGTATGTGTATAATCAAGTTTTGCGGGAAGCAGAACTAAATAGATGGTACAAATATGCATACTGGTACTACAAACTATTAAAAGGAAAGTGTTATATTCATATTCAAGTAACATACCTACGTGTTAGTAAACATGATAATTGCAATGCATACAAATCTACTGAATTGTCTTGATTCCAATTTCCTCTGTAAATGGTAATTGTGAGAATGAACTAGAAGGAATGGACTTGATAATCAAGGCAATATAACGTTAATGGCCTTTTTTATAATCTTAATTTCCCAGAATTCAATAATCAATATAAGAAGTAAAAAAGCTCAGATGCTAATAAAATAAAACTAATCATTAATCAATCAATACAATACAGCCTTTTGTTCACGAGACAACGGCTAAACAATAATTGTTTGTTACTCAAGTGTTTAAAAGATAAACTATTTTTCAAATTAACTTTTACAGAAACATGTTTGGAAATAATAAAACTCTTTAAAAGCATTTTTATTTATTTGCAAACAAATTAATTCTTAGTTTGCCAGAGTCAGACGATTCCAGGGATTAACTGGGTTGGTCATTTTCATCGTAATAAAGGTGATTGAAGACTGCCAAAATGAAGAAAATATTCAATAAAGTATACTACAAAAAGACTGAACGTACAAAGTGTTCCAACACGAAAACTAACTTGTCCATTACAGGAGGTTACAACAAAGTTGAGGAAAGGCAAAGAACTAATAATGGTCTCTCATTCATAATCCTAAAAGTTGGGATTTCTTTTCCAATAATCTAAGCTTTCTGATTAAATCCCTTACTGAAATCACGTCTCCGACGAGAAAACTGCCTAGTGAATGCACCTTTATAAATGCCTTTCCTCAACTCAGTTGTGATCTTATGAACTAAATATCGCCGACTTTTATTTCTCAGTCGGCCAACAAATGAATGTCCACCCTCAATTTTTAGGTATTTTACGGTTTGCTTACAAGTGAGTGATTTAAAACAAAACACGCATTATTAGTCTGTGATAGGGATGCAAGAACATACTATTACAGACCCTCTAGTTCTAAAAGGTCTATGGTACTATTGCAACAAAACGATTTACATAGGATTGTTACCACTTTGATTATTGGAAATGAGATTGTCATTTTAAAACATACCAACTTAAATCAAAGTAATTTTAATGCAATAAATTATCGCTCTAAATACTAGGTAAGAGTTTATAATGATTTTTAAACATACCGTGCTAATACTATTTTAGGCGTGAACTGCGAAGTAATAATCTCTATGCAACATTTCACATCGACACTTCACCAAAACAAAAAAAGGCTCATTTGAACTAAGAAAAACAGTTAGATTAAAAGTAAATCTAATATAATGCTCATAAACAATCAATGTCCCTACCAACTTTCTCAACTATTCCATTTTGGTTTTATTTTAATATGCAGGGATTAGAGACTCAGTTAACAAACTTGCACGCTCAAAGACCGCCATTATCTCCCGAAGTAATCGAAAGTTCCTTAATGACCACCAAACTGAAACTACTATGTAACACGGTACAATACGGCCTTTTGTTCACGAGAAAACGACTAAACAATAGTTGTTTCCAACTCAAGTGTTTAAGATAAAAATATTGTTCAAATTAACTTTCACAGAAACATGTTTGGAGTTATAACAATATTTTAAACTGTAAACTAGTTTTTTAACAGAAGAGTTCACTGTATTTATTTATATACTTAATTTGCTACTTTTAAGGACACTTTCATATTATATTTGACTTTTGCCATTTCCGTCTGACATGTTGGATCAATGGCAAAACACGTTCGTAATTAACTAAACATTGAATCATTTGTTTCTCCCTGATAAATATTTTGTTCAAGGCCACCCTTTCTGAGTTATATTAAGTTTAATCCAGAACTTTCTTTTCAGTTTTATAATTCGACAGTGAAAAATATTAAGACCATATATTTAACACAGTTTTAAGAGAAATTCTCAAAAATTGCTATCAATTGTTGTTCATCAGTAAAATTGAATTACGTAAGGCAGTGTTGTAAATTACGTAAGGCAGTGTTGTGAATTACGTAAGGCAGTGTTGTGAATTACGTAAGGCAGTGTTGTGAATTGTGTAAGGCAGTGTTGTGAATTACGTAAGGCAGTGTTGTGAATTACGTAAGGCAGTGTTGTGAATTACGTAAGGCAGTGTTGTGAATTACGTAAGGCAGTGTTGTGAATTACGTAAGACAGTGTTGTGAATTACGTAAGGCAGTGTGTGTGATCGATTGGTGGAGATTAATAGAGCTAAGCAAGCTTTTAATGACGTCCACTCAACGATCGACATCATTAACAATGCTGGTCAATTTTAAGTTGTAAGTTAAATTCTACTTACAAGCTTGAAAATAGTCTTTTATTACAAAAGTGCTTACACCAATGTGAACGTTTTAGATCATCTCTTTAACTGATATTTTTGGTTATTGCTAAGTGTCCTTTCACGAAAAACTTGTTCCCTTGCTTATAACAAAAACTCCCAAATTCAATATTCATTGTATTTTTATGTGATATCCGTTTTAAAACACAAAATATCTTATTACATTATTACGGTTTATATTAAATGTAGATGAAAACAAGCTTTAAATCAATTGAAGGTTTCGTTGACAAATATATTCCCATGATTTGACTTTTGATTTATGGAATTTACTTCATTTTGTGTGCCAACTGTGATTTCCATCATCATTAAGAAAATGTTTATCTTTACGTTACAATATAACGTAAATTTATCAAATTACCACTGAAGTTGACAAATTGATTTCAGCAGTGTAAGAGAAAAACAAATCCTTGTATCTTTTGAACTCACCTTTGAGAACATGGATATTTCATTTGCGTACCTTGATGAAGTGAATATTAAGATTTTATTAGATTACCAAGCGAACTTACTTAGATTTTTTTAATTGAAACGTAGTATTTTAACAAACAAATATTTTATTTAAGTGAATTATATTTCCTGTAAAGTCTAGTAAGCGAGCTCTAACTCAGATAACCAAGAGGTTCTTAGTTAAACACAACGATCCTTAATAAACTTAAAAAAATTGTTATTCAGTAAAGTAAACAAGTTTCTACAGCCCCACACCACAGCGGATATTTCAAGTAACAGTCAGTGTGCACCATCACAGGATAAAATAGTCATTAAATAAACTAATAAAAAACCCAAAGAGAATTATAAGTCAGATGAAAAAAATATGTGGCGGTTTAAAATTTTTAAGTTTGAGGCATTCTTCTTTGCTTGACCATCCCTTTAGAATGATTTGCATATGAACCAATGCTTACATTGAAAATGTTCTACTGACTCCTCGTGGACCGTTCCAATAGAAGAAAAGCAGGGCACTGAACATCTTAAAGTAGGTGTTTGTGTACAGTAATAATGAGTGAAGGTTAATTTTATTGTAACCATCTGATATGGTTACAATAAAATCAAGCCATTCTTGAACTTGCACATAAGATCACTATTGACACTTTCAAACGCCACCATTTTGTTTGAGATTAACCTTTTCAGCTCTATTTTGCGGCATGATGTTCTACTAATTAAGACCTTTAAAATGTTATGCACATCGACCAATGCTTACTTTTAAGATTTGTATGACTTTCTCTGTGGGACGTCCCCCCCCCCATGGTAGGCATGTCATGGTAATAGCGAGAAAAAATACTTTATAAAGCCATATAACAATGAGCAAAGTTTATATATGTTATCTGCTATTGATTATCAAATATTAAGCCGTACACAGACTTTCCAGACACCCTATATATTTGATTTTTTACTTTCAAATTATTGTGTTCTTTTTTACCAAACTGTACTTTTATTGAATAGTTCAGATGTTATGCTCGTACAGTTACAAACATAATTATAAGATAATGAATGTCATTCAGGATTTCTGGCCTATCCTACATAACGGCATACATTAAAACACTCTGAAATCGTACATGACAATAATTGTTGGACTACACAATACAGGTTAGACAAATAAACAGGCGAATGTTAAACACGACAATGGGTTCCATTGGTGCATCACATTGTTTACGCCGTTGTTTGCCATTTACTGTTAATTTTTTATATGTTGTCTTGTCAAACAACACAATCTGAACATTGGGGATATGAAGTCACTTGTTTTAACCTTACATGAATGGGTTTGTTTACTGTACACGTTACAAACAATACTGGCATGATACTATCTACTTGTTTTGGAGATATGAAGTAACTTGTTTTTACCATACATGAATGGGTGTGTTTACTGGAGACGTTACAGACACTGGCAGGATACTATCTAATTATTTTGGAGTTATGGAGTCACTTGTTTTTTACCATACATGAATGGGTGTGTTTACTAGGACGTTACAAACAACACTGACAGCATAATATCTAATTATTTTGGATACGTGAAAAAACTTGTTTTTACCATACAGGAATGGATGAGTTTACTGTAGAAGTTACAAACAACACTGACAGGATACTATCTAATTATTTTGGAGATATGAAAAAACTTGTTTTTACCATACAGGAATGAATGTATTTACTGTAGAAGTTACAAACAACACTGGCAGGATACTATCTAATTATTTTGGAGATATGAAAAAACTTGTTTTTACCATACAGGAATGAATGTGTTTACTGCAGACGTTACAAACAACACTGGCAGGATACTATCTAATTATTTTGGAGTTATGGAGGCACTTGTTTTTACCACACATGAATGGGTGTGTTTACTGGGACGTTACAAACAACACTGACAGGATACTATCTAATTATTTTGGAGATATGAAAAACTTGTTTTTACCATACAGGAATGAATGTGTTTACTGTAGACGTTACAAACAACACTGGCAGGATACTATCTAATTATTTTGGAGTTATGGAGGCACTTGTTTTTACCGTACATGAATGGGTGTGTTCATTGTACGCGTCACAAACAACACTGACAAGATATTACCTAATAATTGTTTTACATATGGAGTCACTTGTTTTTGCGTTACATGAATGGGTGTGTTTACTGTACACGTTTTGATGTTTATATGCAAGAATCAATATGTATGTGAGTAGAGCTGAAGAATACGAATCATTACACATTACAAACAAATGAAACTTCAAAAAACGAATTCTTTACTTAATATAAGTAGTCAGTCTTTTATTTGATGAAAAAAGCCACAATTAAATGGGTTTAATTAAGACTGTAAAGTCCTCGCATGACACATGACCCCAAGTAGCATTCGTTTGATAGTATACTAAGTAGTTGTAAGTTACGCCAAGTAACTTAATTGATAGTAGCATTCCTATAATATAGTAATCAATGACGGCAAAACTAACAATTCTCAATCCAAAGTAATTTACAAAGGAGTTAAATATGTCAATGAACTAAAGATAGTTACTATATTAAAGACTAGTAGTTATCAGTAATATCATTTTGGAAGTATAGTATTGACGGTTTTTTTATCTCACAAGCAAGAAATGTATAAAAAATTTAAGTTCATATATATTCTTAAGAAATTATACTATGGTAAACGTTTCTATTTCTAAAATAAATATAAAATAACAATATATTAAACGCACACAGATGGTAAGATTTGTACAAGAATCTTACAAGTTTTAAAGGTTCATTGGTTATAGTAAAATGTCTTTAGCCAACACTTACTCTATGTACTACAGGTGAGGCTAATATTTTATCTATGATACAAATATCACATTAGTAAAATTAAACAAAAACACGCTCTCTTCAGAAAACACGCAACTTTCACGAATCTGTAATATTACCTCGACCAAATAGCCTCAGAAACCACGCAACTTTCACGAACCCGTAATATTACCTCGCCCAAATAGCCTCAGAAACCACGCAACTTTCACGAACCCGTAATATTACCTCGACCAAATAGCCTCAGAAACCACGCAACTTTCACGAACTCGTAATATTACCTCGCCCAATTAGCCTCAGAAACCACGCAACTTTCACGAACTCGTAATATTACCTCGCCCAAATAGCCTCAGAAAGCACGCAACTTTCACGAATCCGTAATATTTCTTCGACCAAAAAGCCTTAGGAACCACGCAACTTTCACGAACCCGTAATATTACCTCGACCAAATAGTCTCAGAAAACACGCAACTTTCACGAATCCGTAATATTACCTCGACCAAATAGCCTCAGAAACCAGTAATGAATGTTGTCTACTCGTCTCAGAATAGAATGTAGATTGGTTCGCCCGTGTACTATCTCAAAATCATAATTCTTGAAATTACTATATATTTTAATTTAGCAAACATACAAAAATTAAATAAATAAAATACAAAATGTATAGCTCATACTATCCTAAATTCATATTGTAGTATACAGGGTTAAACTAAAATAATTGAAAAAACTTCAGGAGGTTATTGCTGGGTTCAAAACAAACAAAAACTTTCATATAAACATATGTCCCAACATGCAGTTTTCTGTCTGTCTATCCGTTTATGTTTTTTGCATTCTAGTTTTTTGTTTTTCAGCAACTATAAAAGGTTGAAATTTGGCACATATGCTATACTAGTAATACTCTATTACATAAAAAACATTTTTTTTAAATCGTCAAAAATCTCAAAATGCCTAGTTAACAAACGGCTAGTTAAAAACTTTGACGTTAAATTACAGCAAAACTACACCCTGTATAACAAAGCACAAAAGTGATAAACTGTATCAAATGTTATTACAAAACTAACGATGCCTTATTTATTAAAACAAACAAGAAATGCATAATTTGTAGTATTTTCTTTGGTTTAGTTACACTTGAAGAACAAAACTTCAAGTGAATTTTTTTTTACCCCAGGAACAACCTCCTGAAGTTTGTCCAAGTATTTCAGTTACACCCTGTACATATAAATATGTAATTTTCAAGAATACTTTCCACTATTTTAAATTCGTAAAATGTATATTATTTTTGGTTGTGTTTAAAAAATAAATTCAAATAACACGCATTGTACCGTTAAAACCGCACGTGCTATTAATCAAATAATACGTAACACACTTACTGTCGTAACAATAAAAACAGAAAACTTTCGAAAAGTGCCCAAGGGATCCTAAATGAACCAAGTTAAAAAGGTCAAACACATGATTATCAATTTGTCTGAATCAAAATGAACATTTAGAGAAAAGCACAATGTTTTTTTTTTTTTTTTTTTTTTTTACCCCAAATGTATTTTATGTTGCATTTGCTCATATGGTGGTAAAATAAACTCCTAACTCTTCCTTAAAAGTTTGTAACTAGATCTATTTTGTAGTAATATACATTGCTTAGTTTCCATATTTGTAGGTTGATATTATTAAACCTACATTACATAAAACTCCACTTCTTAAAACCACTTTATACATGTTACATTTCTCGCTCTTGTAAATGCAATCAGGAACAACATCCTACCATGGGTTAATGTTCTATTTATATCATATCCAACTTATAAAGAATGTTTTAAATCAAAATAATTTCATAAATGATTAAAATTACTATTATGTTTTAAAAATCCGTTCACCAGAAATATATTCATAGAATGATAACCATCCGAATAATGTGAAAATACTCTGCACAGAGATATAGTTTTCCTAGAAAGGGGATATTTGCGAATACGATTCGCCCTATGAGCCGTCATAGGATTCACGTTATGCTTTCTGAAGATTGATGTGTGCGTTCCACTCCTGGGTTTCTTTCATCTTATATTGACGTTGGGTAACATACTTTCCCCGACAATGTTTGGACTTTGCTTGTAGAATAGTAGAAGATTTGTATTCTTCAATCGTACGAATTGAGTGTAAGCAGGAATTCCACGGGAGGTGTGTAAACACTACTAAAGCGGATTTGGAGTATATAGCGGAGCAAGGTTTGGTGTTCAGGTGTAAACCGTGCAACAAGAGTAGAAGGAAGAGTATGCGCTTGGAATATGCTGAGGAGGGAGTGACGCTTGAGACTATTTTGAGCATGCTTAAGGAAATGCAGGAAACACAGAAAAATGGTACTGCAGACTTCAATAAATCATATGAGGTCCTGTATAGTCAAATTCAGGAAAATACCGATGCTCTAAAGAACAGCATGGAGAAAATTGAGGAGTATGTGAAGGAGATAGATAAACTGAAGTCAGAAAATGCAACGCTCAAGTCCAAAGCTGCAAACTTGGAGATTAGAGTTGAAGAACTTGAAAACTACTCACGGAGGAACTGCGTTGAAATTCAAGGAATCCCGGAGCAGCAAGGTGAGAAAGTAGCAGAGGTCGTGAAGCAAGTCGGAAAAGCCCTGAACGTGGACATACAGGAGGAGATGATTGATACCTGTCACCGACTTGGTAAGAGGAACGCTGAGAGGAACCAGCCACGGGGGATAATCGTCAAGTTTGTCCACCGGACTGACAGGGAGGTGCTGATGAACAAGAGGAGGGATAAAAAGGGTTTATCAACTCGTCACCTGGGCATGGCTTCAGACACCCCCATCTACCTCAACGACTCCCTGTCAACGTCCCGGAGGAGGCTGCTGGCCCAGACCCGAGAGCTGAGGAAGGTGAAGGGCTACAAGTATCTCTGGCTGAGGAACGGGAACATCCTGCTGAGGAAGGAAGATGGAGCGAAGGTGGTAGAAATAAGAAACCAGGCTGACCTCGATAATCTGTAGATATGTTTGTAAGTAAGAAAAGTAAAATTATTTTTTATTTGATGCAAAGTAATTATATTAGGGATTATGTATTTTTATTTTTACCTTTGTATAGTTGGAATTATGAATTAACTTTGTGCTTTATAAATATTTTAATACAATATTTAAATGATAACAGATGAATCTCTGAATAGTCTATTTATTGTGCACCAGAACATTAGAAGCATGAGGGCAAATTTTGATTGTTTTTTGGCCGAGATATCTACTTGGGATAAGAGTCCAGATATAATTATTTTTACAGAAATATGGGTTAAATCAAATGAGATAAACTATTTTAGTATACCTGGTTATAAATTATTTTCTAATGTCAATGAAAACCATCGTTCAGCGGGAGTAGCAGTATTTTACTCAACAAATAGGTATTTGAATATAATTGAGCAAGAAAGTCTTGTATTTTTGACGGCAGATATAGTAAGAATTAAGTTTAGATATATAAATAGCGAGTTTCAGCTGTTGGCTATTTACAGATTGTTACAGTTTACTTTAAATAATTTTGTTGACGAATTTTTTCAGTATTTGCAAGCGGAAAGCATGAGTAAACCAAATGTAAGTTTATTAATACTTGGGGATAATAACGTGGACTTGCTTAATACAGAAAGTTACGAAGTGGATAATTATAAAATTAAAATGGCAAGTTTAGGTTTAGAATCCTTAATTAACGAACCAACAAGAGTTACAAATATTTCTCAGACATGCATAGACCATGTTTTAGTTAGATTAGTTAATAAGCGTAAAATTGAATGTGAAGCTCAAGTAATGCAAACACAAATAACAGATCACTTCATGACAGTCCTGCGGTTGTGGGGGGCGGGTGGTGGGGGGAGGCCAGCTTGTCGGCTGACCGCTCCTCCTCCGACCCTAGCCGTCCCGCCCGCACACGGGTTTGTTATGATAAACGGATAAGCTTGCTTGGCACTGTTGACTGGTCAATAGTGAAGTCACAGACAAACGCATCTGTGGCGTATGATTTATTTGAGACTCAACTTATTACTTGCATTTCTGCTTGCACAATTGAAATAAATAATGAGAATTATCTGGACAAAAAACTAAAACCGTGGATTACAAATAATATTTGTAGGCGTATTCAAAAGAGAAATAGTTTATATAATAAAGTTAAAAATCGGCCTAATGATGACAAGTTTAGACAATATTATATACGATTTAGAAATAAGTTAAGAAAGGATATAAAACTCGTAAAATCCTCTTATTATGCAAATAAACTTAATGCTAATTTGAACAATCCTAAAAAAATTTGGAGTACAGTCAATGAAATTACGGGTCAAAGTAAATGTGACAGGAATTATTTATTGAATGTAAATGGTAATTTAGTAGATAGCCCAGAGATAATAGCTGATGAGTTTAATAAGTACTTTTTGACTGTAGTTAGGGAAGTTGTAGGTAATTATGAAGTTAATGAGGCTGTTGCAAATATGTCTTATAAGGATTCGTTTACTGAATATCATGAAACAACATCAATGATGCTTGGACCAGTTTTAAGAGAAGATGTAGCTAAAGTAATAAAAACATTGAAAAACGGTAAATCACCGGGACTGGATGGCATCCATTCAGTGATGTTAAAGAGTATTTCCCCTGCGATATTGGATGTTTTGTCTTTTCTAGTTAATTTAAGTTTTACTACTGGGATTTTTCCAACAAAGCTAAAAAATGCAGTGGTAATACCAATTTACAAGAGTGGATCGACTAGTTTATCTTCAAATTTCAGGCCTATATCTTTGATTTCTACGTTCGCAAAGGTATATGAAAAAATCATGAAGGAAAAAATGTTAAAATATTTAAACAAAATAAATTTTTTCTCTGAAAACCAGTTTGGATTTAGATTGGGTTTGGATACGGAGCAAGCATTGTATACATTTATGGATAAGATTAATGCAGGAATGAATAATGGTAGTTGTGTAAGTGGATTATTTATTGATATCAAAAAAGCCTTTGATACGGTAAATCATGATATATTACTGAAAAAGCTATATAATTGTGGTTTTAGAGGTGTAACCCAAAATTGGTTTAGAAGTTATTTGAATAAGAGACAGCAATGTGTAAATATAAATGGTAAACTTAGTCAAATGGGTGAAATATCCTGTGGAGTCCCACAGGGATCAGTGTTGGGGGCAATTCTTTTTCTAATTTTTATAAATGACTTGTGTAATGGTAAATTCAGGGGGAACGTTACAGCTTTTGCTGATGACACCGCCCTAAGTTATATTGAGCCTGATTGGGAAACAGTTTGTTCCAATATGAATGAGGATTCAAATTTACTCAATTGGTGGTTTTTAAATAATAAATTGGTATTGAGTATAGAAAAGACAATGTACATAAATTTTTCACTAAGGAAGAGCATTCAATTCGAAGGGGATATCTACTACAAATGCATGGAGTGTTTAGTTAACTCAATAGCCTTTTGCAATCAATGTTCCAAGATTCGGCAGACTTTAAATACTAAATACTTGGGGATAATTTTAGATAGTGAATTAAACTGGAAAGCGCAAATCATAAGATTGAAAAGTAAGATTACTACTAGTATCCGTTTGTTTTATTTTTTGAAGGATGTTTGTCCCTTGGTAGTGCTAAGATCTCTTTATTTTGCGCTGATTAATAGTAGGCTAGAATATGGGATAATATGCTGGGGAGGAACTTACAATACAAACTTAAAACCGCTTGTTACCTTACAGAAAATGTTTGTTAGAGTAATTATGAAGAAGAACAAATTTGAACCGTCCTCCCCATGTTTTGTGCTTTTAAAGATTTTACCCATAGGGACTCTTTTTATATATAAGGTCCTAAAAGTATATTACAATAATGGTAGGCTCTTGAATAATGATAACCCTTATAGGATTAGATTAAGAAATGCTAATTTGAGTTCTGTACCTAAACCAAATTTAACGTTCTATACACGAACATTTAATTTTATAGCACCACGCATATATAATAAATTACCATATAGTATCAAAATTGAAAGCAATGTTCATAGGTTTTTAAAATACTTACGTGAATGGCTATTGTCGCAACAAAACATCGGGGAAATGTTGCAAATTATAAGTTAGCAATCTATTGTATTGTTTGTTTCTTGTCATGTAAATTTTTTTTGTTTCGTTTGTGTTTGATAGTATTGTATATATCTATGTTAGAAATAGTTTAATTTGCAGAAACGTTTAATAAAAATTTATTTAGTTTTAAACATGGGTAAAAGCACACTTTTAAAGATAATTTCTAAGTAGTCCAATTCAGTGTACACAAAGTAAACTATTCTGCTTTTGAGCTCTATATACCAAATATATTTTTATTTTTGAATGAAGGACCCCCTGAACAGACTTTATCAGTCTTAGGGGCCCTATTATTTTTCTCTCTTATGTAAATTATAAACAGTAAAAGTTTAGATATTTTGGTCAGCCTGGATAGAAATAAAATAAAAAAAAAAAATAAAAAAAAAAGTATAACTGTGTATTTATTTGTTTGGTTTTTTACTATACATACTATTGTTGGATAGGTATAAAAAAAAAAAAAAAATGTACAACTGTGTTTATTTATTACTGTTTGTCTATTTATTACTATACATACTATTGTTGGATAGGTATTAAAAAAAAAAAATGTACAACTGTGTTTATTTATTACTGTTTGTTTATTTATTACTATACATACTATTTTGTTATAAGTTTAATACATCAGTTAAATGTTATTTGAATGTAACAATAATTCCTCTAATTGAGAGAAAAATAAAGAATTTATTATTATTATTATTATTATTATTATGATACATTAACAACACGCTCAGCCTCAGGAGTAGGCACAATGTGTTTATAAAAATTGATATCCCGAATAGACTTTGCCACTCAACCACATTAGATCTATATGCTCTGACTATAGGGATTTTATAAAATATGTTAGAACAGAGTTTTTACTGTACTAAAACTCCCAACAACACGTGTATACTGTACAGGCGGGTGGGTGTGTTACTAATGTACGTGTATGAGTGGGTGGGTGGATCAATACCCACTGTACTGTACAAATTTCTTATACTTCGCAGGGAAAAAAGTATAAGAAATTTGTTGTAGTTTATTTTCATTTCTGTAAATAGAGGGTAGCCCATCATTCACCACCCAATATATCTCCAAAGTGTCACCCCCAAACCACCCCCAAATCACTGCAGCTTATCACTCCTCCCACGCTGATTAGACGGAGGGGGAGCTCTGGTTAGTGGTGGTCGTATTCGGTTGTCGGACCCCCCCCCTCTCTCTCTCTCTCTCTCTCTCTCTCTCTCCCTCCCACCCTCCTTCCCTCCCTCCCTCAGGCTTTAGGCTTCAGGTGGAGCAACCTGAAAATAAATCTCATGACTTTGGAGGGTGCTCCACCAATGGCACGTATACATCAAGTATTCAAACCGTAGGATGGGTGGGTAGGCTCCAAAAAGTAATGCCCAAGGGTTGGTGTCACGGGGCCATGATCTGTTCTACCTTCAGACACGATAGTACGACAGCCACTGTACGTTTGGGACCACTAAAATTTTATTAACTACCCTAAAAGAACTACTGAATATACGTTGATACGTCGCTTCCGAGCAGGCGTAGATAGATGTAACTACTGGGAATATAAATGGGGATCAACACTATATCAGTAATGTGATTGCAGGCTGTCTATCCAAACAATGGATCACATAGTTACAGAGTGCCCCCTGTGTTCTCACGGAGGGTATGGCTAGTATAAATATAAACAGTGAGGCAGGTCTTAAATGGCTTGACGAATTTGATTTGGCTTTGTAACAGGAGATTACTTGATATTTTTACTAATATTGCATGACTTTTGGAATCTTTTCCAAATATATATTACAACTTTTACATTTTTTAAATTAATAAATTGTAGCTGACAGCAAACCATACAAAATTATACATAATTAATTTATAGTTTTAGATTTTAATAGTTTTTAGTGGAATGCGTATTCAATAAGAGCGAAATATGTTTTATGCTTAATATATAACTAAAGCAAATACAAATGAGTAAGTAACTTGTCACAGGGACTAGTTTAGAACATTTACGTATTAATAGTTCACTCAACCATTTGTTTGCCAGTTAATCTCCCCTAAGTAACTTGTCACAGGGACTAGTTTAGAACATTTACGTATTAATAGTTCACTCAACCATTTGTTTGCCAGTTAATCTCCCCTAAGTAACTTGTCACAGGGACTAGTTTAGAACATTTACGTATTAATAGTTCACTCAACCATTTGTTTGCCAGTTAATCTCCCCTAAGTAACTTGTCACAGGGACTAGTTTAGAACATTTACGTATTAATAGTTCACTCAACCATTTGTTTGCCAGTTAATCTCCCCGAAGTAACTTGTCACAGGGACTAGTTTAGAACATTTACGTATTAATAGTTCACTCAACCATTTGTTTGCCAGTTAATCTCCCCTAAGTAACTTGTCACAGTGACTAGTTTAGAACATTTACGTATTAATAGTTCACTCAACCATTTGTTTGCCAGTTAATCTCCCCTAAGTAACTTGTCACAGGGACTAGTTTAGAACATTTACGTATTAATAGTTCACTCAACCATTTGTTTGCCAGTTAATCTCCCCTAAGTAACTTGTCACAGGGACTAGTTTAGAACATTTACGTATTAATAGTTCACTCAACCATTTGTTTGCCAGTTAATCTCCCCGAAGTAACTTGTCACAGGGACTAGTTTAGAACATTTACGTATTAATAGTTCACTCAACCATTTGTTTGCCAGTTAATCACCCCTAAGTAACTTGTCACAGTGACTAGTTTAGAACATTTACGTATTAATAGTTCACTCAACCATTTGTTTGCCAGTTAATCTCCCCTAAGTAACTTGTCACAGTGACTAGTTTAGAACATTTACGTATTAATAGTTCACTCAACCATTTGTTTGCCAGTTAATCTCCCCTAAGTAACTTGTCACAGTGACTAGTTTAGAACATTTACGTATTAATAGTTCACTCAACCATTTGTTTGCCAGTTAATCTCCCCTAAGTAACTTGTCACAGTGACTAGTTTAGAACATTTACGTATTAATAGTTCACTCAACCATTTGTTTGCCAGTTAATCTCCCCTAAGTAACTTGTCACAGGGACTAGTTTAGAACATTTACGTATTAATAGTTCACTCAACCATTTGTTTGCCAGTTAATCTCCCCTAAGTAACTTGTCACAGGGACTAGTTTAGAACATTTACGTATTAATAGTTCACTCAACCATTTGTTTGCCAGTTAATCTCCCCGAAGTAACTTGTCACAGGGACTAGTTTAGAACATTTACGTATTAATAGTTCACTCAACCATTTGTTTGCCAGTTAATCTCCCCTAAGTAACTTGTCACAGTGACTAGTTTAGAACATTTACGTATTAATAGTTCACTCAACCATTTGTTTGCCAGTTAATCTCCCCTAAGTAACTTGTCACAGGGACTAGTTTAGAACATTTACGTATTAATAGTTCACTCAACCATTTGTTTGCCAGTTAATCTCCCCTAAGTTTACAATATAAAAACTACTGATGACCAGTTTCCTCATGGTCAGGCTATCAAAGGGATCAAATCCCAAATTATATACTTCTATAACTGACATAGAACGCCATTAGGACATTTGGTGGCGGATAAACTATTCGTAACCTACTTTCGTTTAGACATAAAGAAAGACGCGAACTGCATCCAAGTTCGTGAATTTTTTTTAACTTTATTTAAACCATAAACTCAAGAAATGTGGTAAAGCCTCGGAGGCTGGAGGCATACGGCGGCAAGATTGTCGGACCATAAAAACACCATAAATCCGTCCGTATTCGGGTTTGTGTTCTTGTATGCAAAGCCGTATCTCCTTTCATATAATAGTTCGTAAAATGTTATTTTTACCACAAATTGCAGTCGTGATGACGATGTCTCCGAAGAAATTGTATTCGATTCCTGCTGTTTCATTTTTCATCTACGTTCACAATTTTATGTAGCTTGATTACACAAAAACATCCAACATTATTATATGTATATTTAAAAAGGGTATTTCAAAACTCTCGCTACAAACTTTGGGATATTATTCCAAAAGGAGCAAAAAACTACGTGTAAGTAATGGTCCATCCCTTTTCGTTTACTGTATGTCTGTACGTGTTTTTTTATTTTTAAAATCACATTTATCAAAACACTAAACCAACTAAACTTAAAGGAAACCCTCTATTATAATTAGATTTATTATTGAAAACAGTTTGGTCAATATTGCGGTCAAATGTTTACATTAGAATAGCTCAAAAAAGATTTTATATAAAGTTGTAAAAGTGAAATTATTAAAGTGGTATCAAAACAATTGCAATGCTATATTAAATGTCTGTATTGAATCAAAAATAACTGAATTATTGCAATTATTGAAATCCTGAGTTTCTACAGAATGAACTAAAAGACCACCAATGGATCAAATAAAAACTAACAAATTATTTAAAATTTATTTACACTAAATATATTTAAATTCCATTCGACCATTTAAATAGGATGTGCACCATCCATCTAATTTTGTAATAACTCAGTTACGGTATCTGTTATTCAATACAACAATGTAATATACTGTACCATTACATTTGGTTTAGAATCCTCTAAAAAAACACTAACTAACTTTTTTATAAAATTAATACTTTGTGAGTTATTCTAATTTAAATATTTTAAATGGCCACGATTTTGAAATTTATTGGGTTAACTTCACCAAACATCTTTTATTTATGGATCTAATTACATTGAAGAGTTTGAGAAAATCATTACTTACATTTGTTTTTTTTCCTACTTTGTCTATGGAACAATATACCAAAATTTGTAGTGAGTTTTTAAGCACTCTGTATGATATTAGTCTAATACGTTTTTGTGTGGTAAAACCTTTAAAAAATGCGTGATCATTGAACATATTTCATATTGTTCCCTAATGATGTACACTAGTCTGACCCCTAAACACCTTTTTGTGACCCTAAGTCAACCCCTTCCTCTCTTGTGTTATTTTTCTTGTATTCAGATTTTGGCAAATAAACCATTAGTTTGATGTTCATTTGAGTGTATCTCAATTATTCTGCAAATTTATTATTTTATACTATTGTTAATCAGCTTTACACATCCTTACGGCATACTTGGACTAAATATAGCGTTAAAACATTTTAGCTTATTTTTGTATCAGCGGGGTCTCAAAAATAATATTGTTCTCTATTCTATTTGATTTCAGAAAAGCACAATAGTTGGATTGAAATGCCTTACGTAGTTTAGAAACTTGGACATTTTCTATTGTCTATAATAGTTAAAAGTTTTTATTTTGTATTCATATAGGGGAATCATTTCAAGAACTTAGAGTGTTTATTTGGGTGGACTAATCGGATGTTTTACTATGCTAACAATAAATTCAGGTTCTGACCATCTAACACATTTGATAGTTCATTATCACAAAGTGACCATCGTTGTTTTTGTTATCACACAATGTATTCATCTAGAAAATGCCAGGAACAAATTACAAGATAAAATTAAAAATCACATAGTCGGTCCTATGAAAGAAACATAGTAAATGCATTATAAAAATTAAAACTTAAGTTTAAATATACAAGCTTGATTTTATTAAGCGATTTATTTTCGTTAGGCAGTTAAAAATGGTTTTTAGATTTTATTTAAAGTATCTACAAAATCTGACAATGACATCCAAACTAACTGCCCCAAACATTTTCCATAGCTCATTCTACGTCGCGTATATTTTTTATACTATGAACATTTTATCTTTGGTTCAAAATTATGCATATTAAATGCTGCATATCCTATAAAAATAGGATTGCGAGGGCAATTAATGTATAATTGACTTCATCAAATACTTCAGTATCTCTGATGATTAAGAAAAACAAACTTTAAAAACGACTAGGACAGAGTAACGAGTAAATATAAAAGTACAACTTAATGAATTTTACATTTATATATCCATGCACATAAATGATTTATTCATAATGCTGACAATGAAACAATTGTATCGCAAAGAAAGAACAAGATATTATCAATTAATAAATCAAACGTTAATAGCGCATACAACGAAGGCGTTGTCCGTATTCACAGTACATCAATCTAGCCGTAGAAACTGTAAACCCATTATATGTCTAAATATCCATCAGTAATAGTTGGGTAAGGAGCTTATAGCGGTTCAAAACACTCTCCAAACTGTCCTCCTCCAAGAGATTAATTATGCGCTAACACGTTCAACCATAATTATTTAACATAAATCAGTGTAATCTTATTAGTTTTACAAATAAATACGAAAAAATAGTATTCACCTAAATCGTACAAACATTAAAACACTAAGTCATGTTGGATTGAATAATAACTATACAACTTTAAATAAAGTTTACGTAGTGGCGTTAGTACATAACTGAAGGTCAACTTTATTTCAAAGGACTACTTTATATTCAGACAATATACTGTAATAGGTTCAAAGGTAATGTTAAGCTCTCTAAAAGCCTCTCCATCTACTAGTAGACAATATTCGCTCGTAACAGCAATGTAGTGCCAACTAGAGGATGGATACAATTAATGCGTCTCTTCGGACAATATACTGTAATAGGTTCAAAGGTAATGTTAAGCTCTCTAAAAGCCTCTCCATCTACTAGTAGACAATAATCGCTCGTAACAGCAATGTAGTGCCAACTAGAGGATGGATACAATTAATGCGTCTCTTCAGACAATATACTGTAATAAGTTCAAAGGTGATGTTAAGCTCTCTAAAAGCCTCTCCATCTACTAGTAGACAATATTCGCTCGTAACAGCAATGTAGTGCCAACTAGAGGATGGATACAATTAATGCGTCTCTTCAGACAATATACGGTAATAGGTTCAAAGGTAATGTTAAGCTTTCTAAAAGCCTCTCCATCTACTAGTTGACAATATTCGCTCGTAACAAATGTAGTACCAACTAGAGGATACTAGAACCTCCACATTGCATGGTGAAGTAGGTCATATGTGTCAAAAACACAAGTATTTTGTCGTTAACATCAATTTATTGATCAGACTGTCCAAAGCAATGAATCGGATCTTTAACGTTAATTCACTACAACTACTTGTCTTTGTTTCCGTTAGTTCACTGCCGCTTGATCAATATTCTATTGCTCTAGAAACTGTTCCCCAATCATTTACGCCCATCCAATCATATCCGCTAGGAATCCGATATCGCTGGCATTAACTTATCGTTTTCCAAGGAGAACGCATTCAGTGGTAAGTCAATCGTTGGATTTACCAGTTTTTGATATACTTTAGCAGCCACCTGACCTAACCTAACCGAAATTGCGATAAAAAAAGTAGTGGTAGTGAAGTAACGGAAAAATTAGTGGTGGTGAATTAAAACCCTTTCCATCCTTGACATTTTTTTCAAAAGATATTCCAAAAATCCCAGGTATTTTCAGATTTAACATACCCAAAAATCCCAGACTCTTTATGTCGTTATGTCGTACTTTACTAATAAAATTATAAAAATTCAATTTATGAAGCAAATTTAATATTTTGAGTTTCATTAGTTTTCCAAAGATATTATTTGTAATATAAAATAAAATAAAAAAGGACTAATACAATTTACAACATTTTTGTTTCTATACATACTTACAAAAAAATATTTTGAAGTTTTTTCAGTTTGTTGCGTTATGAATGGCACTAAAAATGCATTCACCAGAGCTAATACCACTATTTAAAACATCATTTAGTTATCTTCAAATAAATTCATATTTCACAATGGTATGTTTAAAATTAAATAATTTATAGCCTTTTTTTTAAAAACACTGCATTTCGAGTTTTTATCCTACGCAAACAACTAAGCCATTTATGTGGTCTGATTCATCACTCTCGTCATACAGGCAATTAGCGATTGTATTATCTCTTATTGGCACCTTGCTATGCTTTATTTTGCTTATTTTTACCTACCATACTACACAATCAATGACATCAGTCAAGAAACAACAATTAACCTCAGCTGACGATCACATCTGACGAAAATCAAAACAATCACAGCTGTTAATGCAAAACAAATGCAACAAAATAATACAAGTTGTGGTACTGTAATAAAGCATTTTATCGTAACAAATCACTGTTTTTATAACAGAAAATGTTATTCCGAATATTTCTATATCAATATAGAATATCATAATATAAATATTTCGTGTTATTAAGTATTAAAAAAAATTTATTTCTGAACGTCCAGAAAACCAGACGCTGGGATTTTTTGAACATTTTTAGAACGTCCGGAAAACCAGACGCTGGGATTTTTGGAACGTTTTTCAACGTCCGGAAAACCGAAAGTTGGTATGGAAAGGGTTAACGGAAGGTCCAACGAATCTTCTGTAGAAAATAATGTCATGTTCTGCTATCTAACGGTGATCGGTTTATATAAGCGCTCGGACGACTGTTAAGCATACCATTATCCACTTTAGCTTGAGCTGGAGGAGAGAGGAATGAGGAGATATAGAGAGAGTGAGACCGTTGGCACTACTTATGAAAACCGAACATGAACTATTTCACTGAACAGGAAACCTGGCCCATATGAGCGGTCTGTTCCTATAGTCATTTCTATAACTATCACCTCCTCATATGAGCAAAGCTAATGAGTGAATCAATATTAACACCTTAAATTATAACCAGTTTAAATTTGGATTTAAAGGAATGTATAAAAAATATATATAAAGTGAGTTGCACAAGGGTTGAGAGCGAGGTATTACGCAGCGCAAATATCGCCGGCAGCTGGTTTAGTAATATCACAGGCGGATGAATACGGAGGGCGCTCAGCTGGTTGGACACACTATTTATGTCTCCCATTCACTATATGGTGGTGATGAATGTTTTTAAAAGCAGATGTCATTCTTTATTTACTTTTCTTAACTTTTTTTATTAGTTAGTAAATAGCATATACAATTATTAACAAATTCACATATAATTAATTTTATTAAACAGAATACAGATTGATAATGTTTATTTAGTTGATAATACAGGTATTAAAATAATTGTAAAATAAATAATACTAGTTTCGATTGTAAGGATTTTGGTTTGCGGACAACAGAAGTACGAAATACGGAAGCGTTTTTTTTTCTTTTTTTTTCTAGAAAACTGAGATATAATAGATGGAATACTAAGAAATAATAATATTTTATATGTTTGCTAGAGGGATATTACTTAAAGATGTTTGTTTACTTGAATGATTATTATATCAAAGAGTTTTTCTATTGTTACATCGGAAACAAAAATGCGTCAGATATTATACAATATAAAAACATATGTGACGCAGTTTAACAACTCTACGTGAGTTTCTCAACCCGAAACCTCATCACCTATACTTGTATAACTTGCTCCTAAAAACATTTACTGTTTTAAAAGGAATTTTCTTAAATCATTTGTTACCGGCACCTTAGAAACGTTCCATCTCTGTTGGGATCCACGTACTTGGCTTGTTT
The DNA here is from genome assembly GCA_035578905.1 of Stictocephala bisonia. Taxonomy (NCBI): domain Eukaryota; kingdom Metazoa; phylum Arthropoda; class Insecta; order Hemiptera; family Membracidae; genus Stictocephala; species Stictocephala bisonia. The sequence goes on from JAQJVL010000084.1 coordinate 447,580, forward strand.
GAACTGAAGGTGGCTCTCAGGCGCATACTAATGATTAGTTCTCGGCTTCCGTGGTTTGACTTCAACAAAAGAGTTTGCCAAACGGTCTGCAGTTACCCTTCTGATATTATATAAATTACTAATTACAATAACTTACCAAATATGTTGCAATTTAACTGTGTACATTCTTTCAAAACTACACAACAGTACACGTATTTACTTATTTAAAATTCTTGTTAAGGATATAAGCGAATTTAATAATTGCGAAATTATTTTTAAAATATTTTCCTTGTGAATATGAAATATTTTAGGAACAAAGGTCAGATAAAGATAGATTAAAACAAAAACACAAATTCGTATTAAATTACGGAGAGGTTCATCTCTAGCCATTATTAATGATTTCAAAATAAATAGTCATGAAAAAATATAAAATTTAGCTCATATCAATCCCTCATGACGTCAAGCCACCATCTTTGAGTGGAATAAAGAGTCATAAAACCAAAATAAAGCTAAGATTACGTCCATGATAAGTCCTAATTTGTCGAGATTTGTTAGAGCAGGCCTAAGCAAAGAGTATTGCTTCACAACAAAAGATCGTTAAACACTCAAAACCGTCAGGTAACATTTTGTACGAATCAAAAGCACAAATTATGACATATAAGACAGTAATTTCAATATCACATACAATGAACAAAATATGTAAAAATACATCTAACTGTTTGCATAAAAGAACACAACGATCCCAAGAGGAAGAGACTAATTGAGGCATTAAAGTTAAACAACAATGATGGTATGAAAAGAATAACAAGAGTTTTAATAAGAATCATAAAAGTAAATAAACTTGTAACATGACAATACTAATATAAAACTAATTGAGGTTTCATTAAAAGTCTACAATGAACAGACCAAGCCATCGGTCCATCTTCTTTAGAAATCAGATCGCTATGGTCTACGGTTCCAGGTAATAAAATATAGTTGACAATCATAATATCAACATTATACAATAATCCCAAAATATAGTTACCAACAATCCTGCGTCAACCCTAGTTATGACTAAGTTCTACAAGAATGCCGTTGTGCGTGTTGTATTTGAGGTTTATCACTTCTGGTCATGTTTGAATAATGTTTTATTCCAAGTAGCTGTTGTATCATTCATTTTTTATATCTTGAGTTCTTTTTGTGTTGTAAAAATCTAATATGTAGGTTACTCCCACGCGACCTCTTAGGAGCTACTTTCGAAAACTAACACTAATGTACTTACACGTTACGTGTTAGCAGAGGTTGACCTAAAAGGCATTTATTTTGCCTTAACTTAAATTACAAACCTTCAGTTGTTGGCGACTGTTTAGACTTGAACTGCTCACTAGCCATATATAGTTCTCATGTTTGACACTGGGAACTTTTCCGTCTCTACACAATAATGGGAATAGATAAGCGCACTGGAGTTTTCTCAGACGTAGGTCTCATTCATTGCTCAATTACGGGCAGAAACATGAGCCACAGCTACGGTTTGATGAGTAAAGAGCCACACACTTCTAGACCACCGAATTCCAGTTACCTTTAATAATTGTATTTAAAAGGTTTATGGATTTTTACTACAAGCCACACAGTCCGGTTACAACGAAGATATGGGTTACAGGTAAGATGCGAGCCTTTCTGACAAACTTGAAGATAGCTATGGTAAAGTGCTAGCCCTATTGACAAACTTTAAGGTAGCTATGGTAACGTGCGAACCTTCCAAGCTAACTTAAAGACAGCTATGGAAATGTTCGGACCTTTCAGGCAAACTTGAAGGTAGCTATTCTATCTGTAGTCATTGGCCTTACTGACAAACTTGAAGAGAGCTATATCAAAGCGCGAGCCTTTCTGGAAAACTAGAAGGTAGCTTTAGTAAGGCGCGAGCCTTTCTGGCAAACTTGAATGTAGCTGTAGTAAGGCACGAGCCTTTTTTAAAGCAAACTTGAAGATAGCTATTTTAAGCTATCTTAGACTTTCGTAAATCATTCTAAAGTTAATTTCCTATATAGTTACAACTTAAGCACATTTTTACTATAGTATTTTACGTAACGCATGCCAAGAAGGAAGATACACTTCAAAATTGGGAATAACGGTGATGATTCGAAACCAACTAAATTCCACAAATACAGTAAAATAGTGATATGTGATTTTAAAACCTTCACTAAAAGATACTAAAATAGAAAAAAATTGGTTTTAATATCCCCACTAAATTATTTGCGCAAATGATATATCATAGAGAACTGTTAAGAAATTATTCAGCAATCAACACAATCTCTGAAAGGAGAACAGGCCTTATGGTGGGAAGTTTGTCTGTTTTATTTTTTTCTAATAAATCGTCAAGAGAGTGCTTTGCGGTGCAACAAAGACATAAAATATGGTCTATGTGCGTTTTCGATCTCCCACCACCACCCATCTCTCCCTTGATCATACACACTGACTTGAAGTAAATAAAACCCTCGCAGGATCTACCGGCCACTGATCGAACTAGTTTTCAAGTTCTGTTCCAGGCTGCATTTTTAAAATGGAGTCTGCACTTCTTCTAGAGATTTTTATTCATTGATAAGGCCATATTTCTTTAGTAGACAGCATTAAAACGTAAATAATGAAAACACAAGGAAATTTGTAAAAAGCATCAAGTGACAGACATTTATGAAATGTGAGTAGGTCACAGCATGAAATAGATTCTATTCTATTGTCTGGTGACAGGCGTGTATCGATTGTCCAATGAAGCGTATCTATTTCTAATTGGATAATACTGAACAGTGTAACTCTCCCCACTTCGTCCCTGCTGACGATCCCATAAAATTATCATATCCCTATCCTTAGAGTTTGCACTAATGCAGCATGTCTATAAAGTAGCTTAAGGACGTGCCTGCATAAAGGATGATACTGACTTAAGGCCAGAACTTTATGAAAATCAGTAACTGCTTAAAATTTATCGATTTTTATAGAATTTAAATACATTTTTCCTAATTTGAAAAGTGATAGAAAATATTTAGGGTCTACACTAATTTTTTAATAGGAAAAAAATACGATTATTATAATTAATTATAAATATGTTGTTTTTGTAGTGATCTATTTAGCCCTATTTGTAAAGGGTATTTACGTACAATTGTCGACTGGATCTATTTTATAGGTTACGTAGCCTAAATCCCGCTCTGGTTCAGTCGCTACTATACAATTTCATACTACGACTACATAACTGTTCATCTTCCTTGTTGTCCTTTTCTACCCTACCTTGAGGGTATATTTATTGCCTTGTGAGTAAAGACAACATTAATTCAGCCCCGTACACCACGCAAGCACCCAGAACGGGCTTTAGGCTGCTGAACCAATTGGAACCTCTTGCGGCAAGCCTACATAAGAGGCCATTTGCCACCTACAAAGGACGGATTTGTATCTAGTGGGAACAAAGATCAGCAAGAAGGTTTATTTATTTATTTTTAGTGTGAACTGTTATTTTTCAAATAACCGTAGGCACTTTTTTGTCCTAAGACACATGGCCTCAGCTTAAATCGTTTAGTAAATTTAGTGCAATATTTTGAAAATTTAAATGCACTTTATGATAATGCTATTAAAAAAAAGTTAAAAAAACTTATTGAAAAAATCCCAATGAATTTTTAACATAGGTAAATACATTGTCCCGTCAATCTAGATTAACACCCTTTTAGTTAAACCTTTAGTTTTTTTAGTCCACTGACTCGTTTTACTACATAAACTTAGATTTACCAAATTTATTTTTCCAATATATGCATCATTTTATACAAATTACTTCCCATATCAAAATTGTGGAGCTGCATATCTGGCATCTAGTATTAATAGGTTATGTTAAATCCAATTATTTATTTTTGATATAAGTAAAAAATGTTTGCTTCTTAATAACAAGAATTGTTTTTTTTTTAACTATCTAAAGACACAAACTTTTATATTGTTGTGCCACATAACAAACATTCCTAAAAAAAAAATCATGTTGGACCAATGTATAGTAAGAAAAGTGAGATACAAGAATTAACATTCCTTCATTAGGAGTCTCCAGAGGCTGTCGGGTATGTTGGTTTTAGTCCCATAGAAATTTAATTTTTGAACCGTATACACGATTGCGTGTATCCAAAGTAAGCAGTTATTTTTAACAATTTTTTTCCAAACAAATTGCTTTGATCAAGAATGATACATCAAGAATTGCTTTGAGAATTCCTAAAGAATTTTATATATATTCAGTTTGAAGGTTTTATTTTCACCTATTTTTCAAAACAAGGTGTATGTATTCATAATATCAAAAGCAAACTCAATGTGCAATGTGATAACGTTAAAAACAGTACCTTTTGGTCACTAAATAACGAGAAATATGGATTCACAATTAATAATGTTCTTATGGGATTAAAACCAACATAGCTGACAACCTTTACAGACTCTTAACTAAACGCCAGTCAACAGAAACTAAAAACTTTATTTACTCTCTTTGTTTACGCATTAAACAAAGCTGACACACTCAAACTAAAATACATTGATAAATACCAATTATACTCTTAAGTCCCAACTAAAAATATTCAGGAATACTTTATTTAACACTCAACTAACAATAAAATAAATCCTTTTAGCATGAATTTATAAAAAATAAACTCAAAATATAAATTCCTTAGCCAGATTACTAGTTATTTATGAAAACATGTTTTAATATTTAAGATGAGTGAGAAATATAAACAAAGATTTAACTGCCTTCATACACATAAAATAAAAGCATGTACTTTAATAGTCTATATTGGAAGTTTGTTCTATGAGGAAGCAAGTTTTCATATTTATAGTTATTGCCACTCTGTCAACATTGTGGACTTTTCATTAGTTCCTGGTGCAATATCCTGTATCTTGCAGTGAACTACAATGGAGCTTGTATATAACAAACTACAATGCCTTCGTGTACTTGGCTGCTGTATTGAATATAACCCACTCCCAACACTAAAACCTCATTTAACTGACAATCGTATTTAGGACAGTGGCTAAAAACATTAATAATAATAACAATAGTCTTTTATTTATCTTAAAAATAATAGAAATAATACTAATCATGAGAAAGTAGCCATGTGGACCATGTCAAGACCGAGTCTAGGCAGTCTCTATATTCACAAAACAGAAAACTTAACTTATCTTCATGTACAAGTGTGGGGAACTAAAAAGTATATACATACAAGAGAGTTTATTATAATCTAAAGGCCAGTGTTCTTACAATTTGAAACAATTAAATTAACTAACAAAAAAAATTTAATGAGTTTAAGAAGTGGGAAATATTTATTAATGTTCTCTTTTTTCTCCATCACATATCCTTTCACACCAACAACCTCTACTTCCACACTCACTGTCACACTAATCCCAGTCCCACACATAGTCACCACCCTCCTTCCTTGCTCACACGCACACATGTACTCACTCACCTTCCTTGCACAATCACCAACATTAATTTACTCAAACACTGGATCCTCCTCACAGGTCCCAAACGTGTGCTTACACGTCATACAAAGCACATCCATACACAATTCAATAAAAGGTGCGCACACAGCAAGCACCCTTATCCCAAATGTCCTACCACCAGACTCACCCACCCATTACAGTACTTAAAACCAAACCGCTGTCAGAAATCAATGACCATTATTGAACCAACCGACCAATCAAGTGACATACCCCGAGTGTTACACTGCTTAGGGAGCATTTCTACAAACTTCTAATGCCTAAAAAGGATTTTTTTTTTCTTGAAAACAGCTTAGCGTTAAATACTAATAGCTTTTTAATTTTTGTTGTTCAATTGAAAATTTGCATTATAAATGTGTTATTATTTGTTTAGTTATGTCCATTGTCTAGGAATTAATAAACACATGTTTTCTCGCTTTTTTAAAACCATTATTGAAATCACTCCTTGATGTAATAGTTTACTACCAAATCCCAACTACTTACCCATACACATACAGCACAATATCATTCACCCAACCACCCACCCATACAGCTACAATGGTATTGGGGCAGGGGGGGGATCACGTACAGTAGTACTTAAGTCAATGAAAAAAATAACAGCAAGATTACACACTGATCTCTTTCAACATTTGTTTGATTTATTTAATCAAACTCTTCAGATTACTACTTACGATAAGCTTCAGTCAATACACTACCAATTAAGAGACTCACTTGTTATTGCAATAAAAAGATGTGTTACACTGACCAGTAGCAACAAAAAAGGATAATGAAACAAATTTTATCATTTATAATTGTTCATATCTCATATAAATGATGCAGATATTTGGCCATTAGCCAAGTTTTGGATTGATCTCTGTTATTCAATAAATGTTGAAAAAAAACCTCTTTTTTAACTATAAAATTATTCTTTTCATATTGGGTCAGCTTAATTTTTTCCCAAGGATCCAATAAATTAGAAAGCTCTCACCAAAGCCTCTCTCTTGAGGCAGCCCAGATTCTATCACAGTTTCATGATCTAATATATGTTTACATTTAAAAATAAATATTCACCTTCATGCTAAAGAACAGAACATTATATTTAGGCCTATATATATGAAAATAAGGTCAACATATCAATGAAACGGATGTCTTAACTCTAATTAACAAAATCTACAACTTCCTGTATTAGAAAAATGTTTCCAATTAAAAAACTTAATCAGTCTCCTTTGTAATTCAAAAAGGATACAGTAAACTGGCTGCTTTCCATTCCATTGTGCGGTGTGAAAGGAACCAATTGGTAGTTTGGTATAAATGGAGAACGGTTGACCAATAAACTTCTTCAATAGGAAGGAATTAGGTTCATTCGACTCTTTGTATACTGCTGCATTTGTTGAGAGACGGCAAGAAATGTGATTTGTGAAAGTTTCTAGTGGGGAAAATCTGAGCTAATCCAACTCCTGAGTGTTGCATATTCTCCCAAAATGTTATTATGATAACTTTGTTTCAATAATTCAATAATTCAATAATTGTTTCAATAATGATAAATGTTAAATGAATTCAAGTGTTGTTAACTTGATAAAATTAATTAAGTTACTCTCATCAATTACAGTACTGGTACTTCACTAAGTTACTCTCATCAATTACAGTATCGGTACTTCACTAAGTTACCCTCATCAATTACAGTACCGGTACTTCACTAAGTTACTCTCATCAGTTACAGTACGGTACTTCATTAAGTTACTCTCATCAATTACAGTACCGGTACTTCACTAAGTTACTCTCATCAACTACAGTACCGGTACTTCACTAAGTTACTCTCATCAAATACAGTACCGCTACTTCACTAAGTTACTCCCATCAATTACAGTACCGGCACTTCACGGAATACATATATTCACTTTATAAATACTAAACAGTGACAAATATTACTATGACAACAACAAAAATAGTTTGTCATGTTTCTCTAAATTAATTTTCCCGACAGTAGCCTCCCTATATACACTATAACGACAGATGATTTGGTACCTTGAAAAGTATTGTAAGATCTGAATCATTATCCTTCCTTCCTATGTAGTTCATCCCAATTGATTTCTAACATGTTCTACCAGCTAACTCAAGACTTTTTACACTTATGAAAATTGGCTTCAACACTATTCTGGTCTAAAAGATTTATTTATTATATTCAGAAGCTATGATAACTGATCCTTGTCTTATAAAACATTGTGGGTCAGGAAAATTGGCACCATGTTTAGTAGCTAACATACCTCAGATATATTAAAACGTACAAAGATAAGGATAATTCTAGGTCCTCACTAAGACACGACATACTGAAAATACCTCATAATATAGAAAATGCAATAATAATAACATGTTTAAAACTACAATTGGTAGTTACTTTTTTATAGTAAAAGAAACAGTTCAGCCCTGAACTCTTAAATGAATAGCTTGGCATGAACCAAAACGTTTCGATATAATTTTATAGTAAATTTGTGTTCCAGAGTAAGTCAAGCGTACATACTGTAACTCTAGTGCTAAGCCTAAATAAATAAAAATACTTTACATTCACAAAACAAAAGTGTTGTCTTTATCAAAAATCGTACATATTGTGTAAGACATATATATTTTTTAATAGAGAAATCTCAAATAAATGTGGATAATTGAAATTTTCTGAATGTAAAGTTAACTATCTGCAGAACTCCACTTATCTACTGTATCTTTTTGCAAATTAGTGTTTCAGTCATGTTAAATTTAATTTAAATTTCTCATTATACTGTATATTATTCCTAGACAACTAGCAGAACTATGATCCAACACTTATTGGAGTGGACCTTTATTTGCATCATTAAATGTTATTATTGCTTTATAAACAGTGCTAGATCATATTTTAAACAAATATTTGTATTGTTAAGTGATCAAAATATACTTAAAACCATAAACAACAGTGTTGACATTGCAAGGGTAAAGTGCAATATGTAAGTAACTTGTTATAAAGCATTCAATTTTCAATTTTTCTGTTATTTTGCTATTTTAAGCACAATTTGTAGACATTTCTAAATTAACAAAGTTTTTTTGAATTGCCTTGATTTTTAAGCGATGCTAAAATTAGTTTCATACGTAAACTTTTCAATTAACAGATTTACAGTAACAAATGCAGGCAACAGATATCAGTCGGTTTTGTGGCTGTCAACAACTGCTTTTCATTAACTAAAGATACTGAGTAGCTTAGTGAATGCCAACTTGTGTCTCGAATGTTGTGAAATCTACCCCACCATCATCAAAAGCAATCAATGTTAAGGCATTGAATCAAGAAAATATCATGAACACAGGCCTTGTTTTTTGAACTAGCCAATAAATTATTTTTAAATCTTAATTTCAAACCAAAATACAACAAATATAAAAATAATTGCAAACCCAACAAGTTTCACAGAGGCCCTTAATTTTATGTATACTATTGTATCAATGCCCGCTTGTTAAAGCAATCAAGCTTAACTTAAATAATATGCACATGTAACAAAAACTGGAATAATTCAATAATGTTTTTATACATCTTACAAAAACAGTTTTTGCTTTTTAGATATTTCTCTTCATATGTATGAAATATTTTTGTTGTTTTCCTCTATTAATAAAATAATGTCAACAAAAAATTTATTTCCATACAGTGATTTTTCTAATTCTAAAATTTCAATTTATAAATAGTGGAACATATTACCAAACAATTAATTAAGCACAAGCATTTTATTGAGGTGGTGATAAAGATACAAAAGAAAACAATCGATTAGTCTACAAATTTTTTTGTAGAAAAGCAATCACCATTTTTCCTCCTCACCACAGTACAGTATTGTAGAGTAGATCACAAAATAATTCTTGATAACTAGAAGTGCCTGGAGTAAGAGGAGATCAATAGATCTCAGCATGTAATCTCAAATGTAATCAATAATTAAAAAAACCACAGAGGACTTCGAGTTAAGTGTTAGGCTATTCCTAATATTTATTAAAGGTTTATTACGCATATTATTTAAAGGAAAACTTTAGGTTGTGCTGATAACATTGCTCTTCAATAGTCAAATATAAAGTGGAATATTTTTTATCATATGGAAACAGATATTCAAATGTTAAAAGCCCAATAAGAGAACAGTAGTATGAAAGTAATTGCTGATAAAACTAAATTCATCGATTTTGACCTTAAAACATTCTAAGTATTAAAATTTCATGTAAGTGGTGCCTATAAACAGTAATAAATGTAAATATCCTGTTATAGAACAAGTATATGTATATAGTAAATAAATGAAACATTATCCTGGAAACCACACACAGAATAACATGTTCTAACATTATTTGATTTAAGAAAAAATGTCAGAACATTTTACTTTTAAAGAAACTTGCTGTCCAACACTTTATTTTTATTTTGCATTAATACACTTGAGATTTATTTATGGAATCGAGTTTTGGGGGTTGCAAGTAATAATGTTCTATATCCACGTGAGATGATACTTTTAAGCACATTGTCAGAATTGTAACTTTCAAATCCAAACATCAATCATCCCCTTTTCTATTTAAAAAATTAAAATTACTACCACTAAAATACCTCTGTATTTCAAAGCATCAAAATTATTTAAAAAGTGATGGATAAGCAATGCAGTTTGCTTTTTATATTCAAGCTGCATAAGGTGGATTCTTTATAAGACCCAAAGTTCGTTCTTTTTTAGAAAACCATTTGTTTTCTTGCGTCCAATAATATTTAACATTTTTCTTAGTAAAATTAAAGCCATTTGCAAAAAAATATATTTTTGAAAGAAATTAAAAAGTGGTTGCTTAGAAAATAATATGTTACTACTGTAATCTAATAGTAGAAGAAGTATTAACGATAATATTTTTTGTTTCAAATATTTTGTTTCTTATATTAGAAATACTAAATGTACATACTGTGATTTGATTGTACATACTGTACTGTTATTTGCGCTATAATGATTATAAGATATAAGTAGTATTAATTTCTTCTCAATTAATATACATTTATTGCAAATAGCTTTTTCTTTAAGTAAATTTCAGTAAGATTCTTCAAATGAAGTAAGTTTTTCAGGAAGTAATCCCAGATTGTTGGAATTAATGAGTCTAATATATAAATATTAAAAATAATGTATTCTAAGAGTATAGATGCTTTAGTGGACCAGGATGTTCATTTGTCAGGGGGCTAGTAATTAATGACACTTTCTAAGGAATAGACAACCTTAGTTTGTAACAATGACTACATTCGCTCATTCGAAATCCATATTTGCACATATCTTGAGGATCTCCTTCTTAGAATCAACAAATAACTTTTTTTTTAAATTAATTAGTTGTAAATCTTAGATTACCTTAAGTCAATTTATCAATTTTATATCAACATTCCAAGACATCATTACCTACTAGTTTAGATTTCTAGTATTCATAGTTTTTAAATTTATTTATAGTAAGTTTCTTTTTATGGAATAAAAATATTCTTATTATCAGTTTCAGATTCTTTTCTAATTTCCAATAGTACTTCTTTCACTCTTTTTGAGTGAATTTGTTTTATATATCTTAAAAGCTATTATTTTTCATACAAATTATTTGTATAACAATTTAGACACCCAAAAAATAATTGGGTCATTTATATAAAAAACAAATTCAATTTAAAAGATTGAGATTCAGTTAAAACTCAAGGAAGGAAACTCAAAATAGATTACGGTAAGTGTAGTTTAACTAATTCTTTGAGTTGATGATATTTTTTCTTAACTTAATTCCATGTACAATTTCACCCATTTTCTAATAAAAGGTTAAGTTCTGTTAAAAAGCCTACAGCATTAGGCCAAAATATCTACACCAATCCCCGAGATTGCGTAGATCTATACAGTAGCCCGAGCTTGCAGCAGTCTGACTGCCACAGTAGCGCCAATAAAGGATGTTTTTATTGAAGGTGCTCGCAGTTTTCATTAACTTCAAAATATACATATTTATAAGAATAGGTTACGAAATAGTAGAGTATGTTGCTCAGACTGATGACTAAAAATTGGACAGGGAGATACTAACGTAACCCTATAAATGTAAGAGTAAATAAGCCTAAGCTTATTTCTAGCTTGTTATTAAGTAAATGAAAAACTCTAAATAGGGGCACTAAGTTGTATAGAAACCAAATTATGCCGGCAGCTAAGTCACACAGGGCTATCACCAAATATCAGTCAACTAGCTACCATGGTGTACAGGACCAAATCGTAGATAGTAGGCTGATATCTGGTGGTAGCACTGTGTGGCATCGCCACCTAATATTAATATATTACATTATAATATTGATTGGGATTATGGTGAGAAACTAGTCTAACCTACAAACAATAGGCCTAGTTTAAAATTTCTCAACCCAGGATCGAAGACTGTCTTAAGGAGGTTAATAAGACTAAATTTCTATTGCGTCAAAGTATAGCAATGCTAAATAGGCCTATATTCTAGACTCCAGAAAAGGGTGAAAAAATGTGTAAACAATTAACTAGCTAAACAAATTGGTGTAAATATTTTTTAAATAATAAATCTTATATGTGCCATATTTAATAATCTATTTAAAGTTTTAAAAGTTTATACTCGGCCTATGTACTGGTTTGCTGGTTAAGTGTATCTATGATTTAAAATAATGTTATTTTTGATTACTCTAACCTATATTTAATTGGACAGGGCTCTGCCTGCCACAAAAATAAGATTAAAAGAGAATATCTGCATTTTTCCATCAATCAAGGTATTCATTAATAGAGCATATCAAAGTAAACACAACATGTATCACTAGATTAATTTAAAATCCCACCTTATCATCCCTGGAGGACTGCAGGTAGTACACAATGACAAACATCCAAGTGATAGAAAACAAAGACAGCATTTTCACGTTTCGTCTCATTGTTTACTTTAAATTTGAAAGAACTTATAAAAATAAAAACTTAAATTTTAAATATTATCACAACTATCTCATAATTTATAGGAAACACTGAACAAAGCTATGGACATAAGTTACACATCTACTGAGAGCAGAAAGCAGACTAAATTTGACAGTAGGCTTCAGCTGATTTCATAGATTTAGTTTCTACAGTTACCGCTAGAATGAAGCACTGAACAAAGTCTCCTTCAGTACTTCTAAAACGTATAAACTAGTAAAACAACACTATATGCAATGTTTGTATTTTCATATTTGTGGATTTGAAAAGTTAAAACTAATATAACAAAAGACGCAAATACCTTTTATTGGTTATTTGACCATTGTTGCTTTTTTAGACTTTAGATATGTGAAATAATTATATAATAAAAAAATATTGGATCTTTTCCGTTATACGTATACCACTATTTAATGTCGGATCTTTTCCGTTATGTGTCATCGCGCCGCGGCAGTTATGGTTAGGTTAGCATAGCCTATTGTAGAATGTTTTTTACAAATTACAGGTTCATTCTACAATATAATAACCTAACCTAACCATAACTGCCGCGGCGCGATGTATATGGGCGGCCTCGATGTATTGGGATTCTAAAGGTTGAAAATGAGGAAAACATGTTTTTAATCAATAAATTGAATACCGTGTTCCGTTATTTATACCAAACAATGGTTAAAATGTATTATTCAATATATTTAAATAGTGGTATACGTATAACGGAAAAGATCCAAAATATATCAACCTGTGTTTATTTATTAATTTACGGAAAACTCCATTTTACAAAAATATACAATACAATAATGGCAGTCAAAGTGAATAGATATTATCGTAATCATTATGTCTAAGACAAGCAATATGATCAGATAGTACTGTAATAGATATAGTAATTGAAAATATATTAAATACAATTAAGAGTCATTATTGCTAACAATAATAAGGGCAACAGCATACATGACATAAAGTAACAGAAAAAATTAATAACAACAACAACTTTTGGCTAACCAAAATAACAAGCAATATATATAATTCATTTTGAATAATTACTATCATAAGTAGAATCATAATTACTATCATTGCTCTATTTAATTAGCCTCACAATAGACGTATCAATCTCAAGTATACAGCACCATCACCTTCACCGGAGGACTCATCCCTGGAAGATTCTTCTGAGAGCAGACTGGCCATCATCAAAGAAATCGAACTGGTGACACAGCTTGTTGCCCAGACGTTGTAACCTCTGGAGAGGACCGTGCATGACATAGTTAGTGGGGTGTGACTGACAAAAAAACAGATTGGATGAGCGGGTCAAACTTGAAGCACGTACCTCAATGAGACAGAGAAGACCAGGACCACAGATAAAGTCAATATGGTTGTCAGGGGTGAGATCAGCGGAGAAAACAATACCAAGATCAACAGTTCCATTTAGAACATAATGAAATACAACAGGAGGTTGGGTAGAGCGAGTGAATGAAAACAGCGAACATTTGGCAGCATTCATGTTCATAACGTTGGTACTGCACCAGTTCTCAATTAAGGATGGGTTCATCTGCAGTGTCTCAAAGTCACGAGGGTCTCTAATAGCACGATAAACCTTGACACCATCCGCAAACATTAGGCAGTCAACATTTAAAGACTTAACCAAGTCATTAATTTAAATGTTGAAGAGTAAAAAAGGCTTCATGAAAAGGGCTGTGTTCAGTAACGGTGTTAATGAAAATGAACAATGTTCTAAGTAACGGGTTTTTTCAAAATGGGTGTGACAGGTATACCAGTAGTGTTGTGTCTTGCTTAAATCGTCTGTTTATGCGCCCTTTGCTGTATGTGCTAATTTGAATCTACTTGTGTTTTTTTTTTTTTTTCAGCAAACTCTGAGTTGAATTTTTCGTTGTGTTTTTCCCAGCACTAACTTATTAATTTATTGTGAAATACTTTCTCTATTAGATTCTAATCGTTGTCATAACAAATTTTGAAAGGGATCAGCTAATAACCACTGGCTCTCGTTTGTTATTGGGCTATTAATTAATTATGCTTTCTATTTAATTTTCAGCCTTAGTTTGTAAAAATTACTACATTCACTCGTACACACTCATTACACTCCTCATTCAACAACCATATTCGGCCTTTTTTCTTAAGATAGTGGAATTTTTAATTTATTCTACAAATCTTGTTATGACACAATGGTCCAAACCCATCAAGCAAACTTCAAGTGGACCGACCTCCTGGGATTTGAATCGGTGGCCCCTTCATATGAAGCAGAAGTGCTAGCCACTAAGCTAGTAAGAGGCCTAAATCTTGACCTAATAATAAATAAATAAAAATCTTGCCAAGTCTAGTATGGACTACTGGCTTCTACCGTTGAAATCAGGCTGTCATATTTTGAAAATAAAATTGAAACGGCTTCATCCTTTAGTGATTTTGAAACAACTATAGCGAACATCAATGAGCTAAATCGACGCTCTAAGAACATCTAGCGGAATCTGGCCTTCATATGACAAATAAAGTTCTGTTACACTTTCTTCCAGATACTTAGTATTAGACTACTAGAAATTTAGTATCAGAACCAAGGCCACTGAAAGTTATTTTGAATAATCATTCTGATGTTTCAACTTTCATGAGTTCTAAGCAGCCCAAGTTGATCGATCTTTCTCATTAATCAAGGTATCTGGGGACAGAACTCCAAGTGAATCTAGACTCCAGCAGGCTTTAAACTCTGAACTTAGATGACGAGAAAGCAGTGGTGAGAGTAATCTTACGATAAAATGCATCAACAATATTCCCCCAATTGTGAAGTCCAAAAAAACGCATAATTTCCAACTGTAGACCTAAAAATCTGAACTGTTACTATCAAAATGTCAATGGACTAAGAAGTACATTCTCCGAACTTTCACTTGGTTGCTATTTCTCCTTATGACATTGCCTTTGTTGAAACTATTTATTTATCACATGATACTTCTGAACTTGGCATGTTCAGACATTCAACGACTACAAAATGTTATATAAATCTACGGTTACTAGTGACAAGCTGAGTGGTGGGGGTGTTTTAATTGCAGTTAGTGAAAATATATCTAGTCTCCTTCTTCTATCATTTAACTATCTCATTGAAAATCTGTTCGTTTCTTGCACCGTATTATCTCACCATATTTTAATTGGTTGTGTTTATATTCCACAACCAGCTTTCGTTTATGCTAATCTCTGCAACTCTGTCGATGAAGTCATTTTATCTACTGGTTACTCAGAACAATTATCGTTAATGTGTGACTTTAACTTTCCTATTACTGAATTGAGTGAGAGTGAAATACTACAGGAGAGAGATAAATTCAAACGTGTTTGGATTAGGCAACCACACACAAATTTAATCAAATCAAAAATATTTCTAACTGCAGGGAAGTTTATGTGGACTTTGTATTTTCCTCTCTAAAGATTTCAGAAACGTCCGCTGCTCAATATATACAAGTATCTGAGGACATACACCACCCTTGAATCTCTTTCTCCATCTTTATTCGTGAGTCCACCTACTCAAGTAACGGTAGCTACACCCTCGACTGCAGAAGATCAAATCTTGATGCAATTTTTCATTCACTACAGCGGCTTAGCTTTCCATTACTTGACAGTTCAACAGATGTTAATAAAAACGTCACCGAGTTCTGTCTTTATTTGAAGCATCTTGTTGAGCAGTATGCACCTGTCAAGAAGAAACGAACTTCGTCTATCCCTCGTTGGTTTTCAAATTACCTTAAACACATGGCTGCAAAAAAAGAAAGCTGCTAGTAAACAATTCAAGTCAATTGAAAGTCCTATTTATCTATTTATCCGTCACTTGAGAAGGCAGTGCAAAGACCTTGTAACTGAAAGTATTCTTAACTACACGAGAAAAATTGAAGAGAGCATTCCCTATACTATTAAATCATTCTGCGATCATATTAACATCCTTAAGCAATTATTTACCATCCGCTCTAATCTTGCCCTCGAGCCAATAGAGGCCCATGTTTGAATGTAGTGGCTCTTCTCCGATTAATTTTTCTCTGTCTTTAACAATAAGTTTTTATCAGCCTTTACTCAACATTGGCTCGAACTTCACTATTACTAACTACACTATATCACTCAGTGATGTGTAACGCAAGCTTGCAACTTGTTACAGATAAAGGACTGGACCTTATGGCACACCATCTGATGTATTAAAATACTGCTGGCCCATTCTTGCAATATTCTTTTCCTACATGTTCAGTGCTGGGGATTGGAGTAACGTAAGTAGCCGAATAATCACCATCATCCAATCAGCTATCACTAAGATCTATGAGAGCATTATCTTAGATTACCTTTATTTTCAATTATGGTAGTGCACCTCTCCTCAGCAACATGAGTTTCTCCATCATTGTTCTACAGTCCATAAGAGTTCCAGGATAATTTATTGACTGCTTTCAGTGAATCTTATCATTGATGATTGTGTGTATTTTTCGAAATCATTTGAGACGGTTAATCAAAACTCTCCAATGATGGTGTTTGTGGCCCTTTGATCAGGTTCTTGCAACTTTATTTACTAAAAATAACTTTGATTGTAAAGTGAAATGGCTCCTTTCCTTGCCTTTCAAGGTGTCGTTAGGTATACCCAAGGATCTCATTTGGCCCCCCTCTTTACATTATGTTTTAAATTTCTATTGTTATTCTTCAGTTGTTTGTTTTGCATTTAAATTGACTATCACTTATATTTGATTTATTCAATCTATTTTGAGATTATTTATGTTCTCATTTTCATATAGTAATGTAAAATAGTGCAATCTGTTGGATCTGAATTAATAAACTAGAAAAATCAGTACAAGAAATTATACCTTAAAAATTTACAGTTTTATATTGAGATGTTTTGAATATGTTTTTGCTAAATGTTATTACTGTTTTGCTTGATGTGAAAATACTACCCTTGATTATATATATCATATAATAAGAATTGTCGTGCCAGTAATTTGGTTAGTTAGTGAGGTATGCTATTACAGCTCGTTTAAACTGCTTTACATTTACTGAACTACACTTGCGCTCCAAAATGGAAATAAACTGGTAATCGGAGAAACAAAATTAAACATTATATAAGAAATCTATCTGAGTGCTTTTAAACTCAATGATACTTCTCAACAACTTCACTGAAGTCCAAGTTTCTAGGTAGCTCATCATCAATACTTAAAAGCTGAAACTACTCAGTCTCCCTCATTTATTGACCTTCCTAAAATGTCACATTGACGATAAATATTAATAAGTGATCAAATATATATTTAATATACGAGTAGATTCAAATTGTAGTTAAACCTCCCAACAATATATGATTGAAACTAAGATAAACATTAACTATATACAAAACTAACATTCTAAACTTTAGTAAGATAACAAAAAAACCCCTATAATGAAGTGTATATGAGAGTAATTTAACTGTTCCAGTTATGATACGTCAACTCCGCTGCACCGGTCCCAAGCCCGGGGTCTCATCTTTCCCATAACCGATGAGAAAGGAGGAGGGTACCTTCCCACAGCTCTCAGTGTGATCCCGATACTGAGAGCACTCCTATCCCATTAATTCCTTATCCTACCAAACATCCACTCTCCCGTGCCTCGTCCAGAAGCCTTATCTTCTGTGGACCTTTCTTCCAGTGGAGAGGTACTTCTTTTTCCCGAACTCTTACTAACTCTGTTCTCTAAGCTGCAAGGCAGGTTATCTTTTCTGTCCCCACTCTGTTGCCTTACCCCTCCTTTTCACTGTTTCTTCCTTCTCACCTTCCAACCAAGCCAAGGTGGAACAGCGTGGGCTGAGGGCTAAATGATTGGTGGTAGATCAGTCATTACCATGCGGACTCTGGACACCAGCCGAAATCCAGTTTCATATAGGCTTACCCGGACATGCGGGGCTCTGTCGGGGCTAGACCATTTAGTTCCCTAGCTACTCGTGGGAATCCTATGGATCCTGAAATATCAAAAACAAAACCTTCAACTAAGGACCGCATTGAGTCCTTAGGCAATGATCCGAGCATGGGAGCAGAGGACAGCCACACTGGCCAGTCTTTTTCTTCCATTGCTCGGGCCAAATCAACGTCGGGGGGGGGGGACATGTCTCTCTCTGACTATGAGTCCAACTTGGCTGAGGACCGCTCAGAGCCCTCAGACAAGGACCTTGGCACGGGGAACGAAGGCAGCCAAGATGGCCAGCTTTGAAGTCCCCGCTGCTCGGGTCAAGGATTCGGTGGAGGGGGATATGTCTCTCTCTGACTCCGAGAACACCCTTCTTCGGAGCCCAGGCTCTGATCAGCTCGATCGGACAGCAGAGGCTCTGAACAGGATGAAGATAGCCAGGAGACACATTCCTGGCAACAAAAGGAAGAAACTCCTGAAGGAGAAACTTGCCCGGCAGGGTGTACAGTGGGACCCTGTAAGTATCAAGCCTCAAAGAAAACCTCTTCGGTGACTCCTAAGGTGGAGGGTGAAAGCTCTAAAGGTGGCACCAAATGCGCACGCCCACAGGGCTCGACCCCTTCACCTGCGGAGGCCTAGACGGGAGCGACTCCTAAGGTGAAGGGTGACGGCTCTAAAGGTGGCGCTAAACTCGCACGCCCTCAGGGCTCGACCCCTTCACCCGCGGAAGCTCAGAGGGACTTAAAGAGACAAAGGAAGGCCGAGGAAGGTTCCCAGGGAACCTCTTCTCAGACCTTTCTTGAAGCTCTTAAATCAATTAAGGTGGCGGTTGTGCCACCTAACTATCCGGGGAGCGAGCTTTCTGAAGAGCAGGGCAACCTCATCCAGACAGCTCTGGTTAAGTCGATATGCCCGCTGGACAGTGGTGAGCTCCCTTTGTTCACCAACTCCTACATGGAGAGGGGTGCTCTTATTGTCTCCGTCGAAAACGACAAAACGTCGAGGAGACAAAAACATAGATCGCTACAACTGTCCCCTCTCTCAAATTGTGGGAGGGGGCCCAGTTCAGGATCGGTGACCGAAAGGACATCCTACGAGCTACCAAGGTGCTGTTCAAGACGCCTAAGCAGCTCGGAAGGATGGACGAGTCCAGAATCCTGAAGTTGGTAGAAGAGCAAAACAAGGAACTCAATGTGAGAGAATGGACCATCATCAGTCGGAAGGCCGATCCGGAAGGAGCAAAGACCTTCGTCTGTCTGGTGGATGATTCTGTTCTCTCAGCTATTAAGGCCAAGAGCAATAAGTTGAGGTTGGGGCTCTGGCAGGTCTCGGTGGTCGTACTGGCTAGGGACAATGCCAAGGGTGATCCAAGACAACCTGCACCACAGTAGGGCTGCCTCGGCAGATCTCTGTCAGTCCATGACTGCACATAACATCGACCTGGCCCTGATTCAAGAACCTTGGTTACACCAGGGCAGAATCGCAGGACTGGCCGATGCAGAAGGTAAGATAATTTCCTCTTGTTCCACCAATAATGCTAGGACTTGGATCTTGGTACGCAATGGTATGGAAGTATTTCCCCTGTTTGATTTCTGTTCCAGGGACATCACGACAGTGAGAATGACACTGAGCTCTGAGGAAGGGCATGGGGAGCTCATTGCCAGCTCTGTGTACCTTCCCTACGATGCTCAGGATCCACCCCCTTCCAGGGAACTAGAAGCCCTGGTAGAGAAACAATCCATTGGTGGGCGGCACCTTTTGGTCAGCTGCGACGCCAATGCCCATCATGAAGCATGGGGCTCAACTGACTCCAACAGGATGGGTGAGTCCCTATTAAACTTCATTGTTGCTTACGATCTATTCATTCTAAATCGGGGCAATGAACCCACGTTTAGGAATAGGGTTAGAGCTGAAGTCATAGACCTGACCCTTTGCAATGCGGTCACTCTAGGCCTAATTGACAACTGGCGAGTCTCTGACGAACCTTCTCTTTCTGATCATCTGTACATTCGTTTTGATATCAAAGCTAAAATTTCAGCCTTTTCCTCTCCTCACCCAAATCCTAGGCGGACGGACTGGAAGTCCTATGCTGCGGAACTTTTGGCTATTGCGGGCTTGGGACCGGGGGGGGGGGGTAGAGTACGAATCAGTTTACAGGACGCGATCCTCGAAAGTTTCCACGACAACTGTCCAATTTCAAACACACCACCTAGATAAAAAATCGGGTGGTGGTCAAAATCCCTGGAAGCTAAGAAAAGGCGCGTAAGAATGCTTTTTAATCGCTCTAAGGTGGTCAATTGTCGCGAAGAGTATCGTTTAGCTCTTAACGACTACAATTCATCCATTCGTGATGCCAAGAAGGCTTCATGGCAAACCTTTTGCAGGGGCATTGACTCCATCAAAGAGGCAGCCAGAATCCAGAAAATCTTGGCTAGCGAACCTATCAACCCCATGGGCAGTCTGAGAACCAGCTCAGGGGAATTGACAACTTTACCTGGTGAAACGCTCAAGCTCCTTATGGAGTGTCATTTCCCAGGGAATCTCGTTGACGATGCTCTGGAAGCCTCTGGCCCTCGAGAGATTAGCTCTACACCAAGGGCAACTCGAGAGGACTGGAGGCAAGCTAGACGCATAGTCACCGTTTCAAAAGTTAAATGGGCAATCGACAAGTTCAGCCCATTTAAATCCCCAGGAGGCGATGGCGTCTTTTCTGCATTGTTGCAGAAGGGCCCACCGAACCTCCACTTTCTACTTTGCGAAATCTTCAGGGCGAGTCTTGCCTTCGGGTATATTCCTCAGTCCTGGAGAGTTAGCAAAGTAGTGTTTATTCCTAAGCGGGGTCGTGTCGACTACACGAACGCCAAATCCTTTAGGCCAATTAGTCTTTCCTCGTTTCTGGTGAAGACCATGGAGAGACTCGTAGAATTCCACATTCGAGAAGGGGCGCTTAAAGATTCCCCTTTACATCGAAATCAACATGCGTATCTCCCGGGGAAGTCTTGCGAGTCTGCCCTCCATTGTTTGTTCAGTCACCTTGAACAATCCCTGGAGAACAAAGAAATTGCTCTAGGAGCCTTTTTGGATATTGAGGGGGCATTCAACAACACCTCACATCAGTCAATTATTTGTGCGCTGGGACAACGTGGTGTAGAGCCCACCATTTGTAGGTGGGTCGACCACATGTTACGGGGCAGAAAAATTCAATCAACCCTTCTAAGTGAGGTGGTGGAGATTTCTGCGAGCCGAGGATGCCCGCAGTGGGGAGTCCTCTCACCCCTCCTGTGGGACCTTGTGGTGGATGATCTCCTAGTCAGCCTCACGGAAAAGGGTATTTTCATACAGGGCTATGCGGACGATCTTGTCCTATTGGTCCGTGGCAAGTATCAGGGCACGGTTACGGACATCATGAACGATAGTCTGGACGCAGTGAACTCCTGGTGTGTACGAGAAGGGCTTGCAATAAACCCTTCCAAGACAGTAATTGTCCCCTTCACCAGGAAAAGAGTTCAGGGCTCCTTCAGAGGCCTGGCCCTTGGTGGAGTGTCTCTGCCTGTTTCATCGTCGGTTAAGTATCTGGGAGTAATCCTTGATCAGAAACTGACATGGAACTTGCACCTGGATAAAGTCATCCGCAGAGCTAAATGGCCCTTCGTGACCACTAGGCGCTGCGTGGGCTCCACATGGGGCCTGTTACTCCATGTCTGCCACTGGCTTTACACAGTGGTCATCAGACCACAAATTATTTACGGGGCTTTGATCTGGTGGCCTAAGGTGAATCAGGTAACTGTCCGGGGTAGGCTTTCAAGCCTACAAAGACTTGCCTGTATGTGCATGACAGGGGCCTTCAGGTCGACCCCTTCAATTGCACTGGAGGTCCTTCTTAACCTGCCGCCCCTTGATCTCTTCATTATTGGGGAGGCTCGGGCGGCGGCTTACAGGCTTCAACTGACTGGCCACTGGAGGGGGTCCTGCACAGGTCACTCCTCAGTGTTCAATCTAGTAAACGATGAGGTACTCTCAATGAAGTCTAAATTCATTGGGACTAAGTATCTTTTCACCAGACCCTATTCTGTGGACTTCAGGTCGAGGGAGTACTGGGACGGTGTTAGTAGCCCGGTTTCTTCTCACGACCGAATTGTATGGTTCACAGACGGGTCAAGAATGGGCAACAGAGCTGGATTTGGTGTCTATACTGGCGACCCTAGGACCAACGCTAGCGTGAGCCTGGGAGCGTATGGCACCGTTTTCCAAGCTGAAGTCGCCGCAATCCTTCATTGTGCCGCCCAGGTGGTCGAGAGAGGGATTTGCGGGAAACATATCCACATCCTCTCAGACAGTCAGGCGGCCTTAGGGGCTCTTGACTCCTGGAAGGTTTCGTCTGGTCTAGTCTGGGAATGTATGGAGTCCCTCAGCATCCTGGGTTCAAGAAATCAGGTCTCGCTGGAATGGATCCCAGGACATAGGGGATTAGGAGGCAACGAGCAGGCCTATGCCTTGGCTAGGGAAGATGCTCTCAAGCCCTTCATTGGTCCTGAGCCGGCCTGCGGCGTTTCGGCTGCAGCTGTCAAAACAGCAATCAAATCTGGGTCAGTGCCAGGCATCTGGAAAGATGGCGGCGATTCCCAGGGCAAAGACTCGGCAAGGTTCTTGTCAGAAATCCTTCCCAGAAGTTAACAAAGTCACTTCTCGGGTTGAGTAAATTGCACGTCAAGCTGGTGGTAGGACTCATCACCGGTCACGGCAAATTCCGGAGGCATCTAAGAACAGTGGGACTCTTTACGGAAGATCCCATCTGTCGCCTGTGTGGGGAGGACGAAGAGTCGGCAGAACACATTGTCCTGGAGTGTGAGGCTCTTGGTGCCAGGAGAAGAGTACTTTTTGAAGGCTCACCTCTGGGACAGTCGGAAATCACTAATCTAGTGAAGAAGCTCCTTGACCTGGTCAAGGATTGCCAGCTTTACGACGATTAGGCACCGGGATTGGCACAAAAAGCCTCAGGCTTCGTTGCAAGGGTTGGCTGGACCAACTGTACATCCCCTTTCAAACTAAAACTTAAAACTAAATATGATACGTCAGGCAATGGGTTCCACTGTCACCGTCATATATTTACTACTATGTCTGCTTGTACATGGTTGTAAGAATCACGGGCCCCTCACCAACTTGATCAAGATTTGACCATAATGTATTTTCTATGAAGTGGATTTAATAAACCGAATTGAACCACAAAAATGGTGGGTCTCTCATTACCAAAGTAGGTAAATTAAATTACAGTACGGTAGGTCGGTACCTAGTGTCCAAAATTTATTTTTACATCTATAGTCATTATGTTTGGCATCTTGTCAAATCAATAAACATCGCTACGAGTATCTCACTGTAATACATAATTGTAATACATATATAAGTGAGTGGCCTATATATAAGCCTACGTAAAAAAAATAATACGTATGTTGCTTCATGTCTTCAAGTAAATGATATTCAGGAAAGTAATATTGTGGGATAAATCAGTGAGCCATTTATAGTGGTTTTATCAATTGTTTAAGAGATATTCATTCATAAGAAGTATTGGTCCTGTGAAAATGTTTATAAAATAGAGATTTGATATGACCTCATCAAGCTGACTAGGAGGCATGAGTGGGTATTTCCAATCGTACCTGCACAAGATTCGAGAGGCACTCTAAGCAAAATTCGTGTATAATTCTAATTAGCCGACAATGCTGGTTACATTTTTTCCACCATGATGGGTGGTAAGACCTTCTCCAGGAACTATTTTGGGAAGTTAATGAGGAGCTTCAACCTAACAACATCATGGGAGTTATATTTCAAAGGAGGATGTAGGCGTGTGTTGTACGTTAGGAAAGCCAACCTCAAGCGCCTCAATAGCCCGATTTGAGATATAAGCTTTCAGGAACTAGAACTCTTCTGAAAGCGTAGAGCTTATAGGCCTAGCCCGATGCAAAGTGTTAAAAGGTCCCAGATTGAATTCATGCTAGAGGTGAATGTTGAATATATGCTAAGTCCAACAACCAGCATTATTTCCTGTAAGTTCGATCCAATTCTCATCATCTGCCTTGGATGTCAGCAATGGTTTACCGCAGGGTTCCGTGTTGGGACTCCTTCTCTCCATTATTGTCATAAACGAACTTTATTATAGTGTGTAAGGTAAAACTATTATTTTTGCAGACGATACTATCTTATATTCTCAGCATAGCAACTTGCTTTCAGCTGAACAAACTGTAAAGTGTCTTCTTAAAATTACCTCTCGGTGGTTTATCGAGAACAAACTAGCCTTGAATGAATCTAAGACGCAGATGTTGACTTTTTCTCTCGCCCGTTCCGTGGCAGTCAAAGACTCAGTTAAGTTACTTAAACTGTGCCTGAATTACCTGGTTTCCTTTGAATTACATGTTATCAAGGGGACAGACCACAATATAAACTTATTATGGAACTCTAAAAAGGCGGCTGACTTCTTAAACATCCTCCGAGACTACAACCTATAATGCAGTGTAAATGAACCCTCTCGGGGCAACTCATCGCTTGACACTTTCTTGACTTATCTCGATGTGTGGGACTATAAATCGAGTGTGAGACTAGACCTCCTGGCTGACCATAAACATGTGTTTCTTACTTTGTGTTCATTACTTTGTGTTGTGTTTCTTACTTTGTGTTCATAAATCGTATGAAGTTCAAAACTTGTACTAGTCCTAAGCCTAATCTTTGTATGTATCTCTTTAGATCCTTTGACAGAACTGCATACCAATCCTTTCTTGCAGGTGCATCAGTGGTTCGGTGCAATTTAACGCTGCCTGCAGTTGAATCGTTTGACTATTATTTTCTAAATTTCAAACAAGCTTCTGATTTATTTTTGCGATTAAAGGTCTGCTTGTTGAATAATAAAATAAGTAACCATGCAGCTAAGACCCAAACTAAGGATTGGTGCACAGTTGAGCTGGCTAATCTTAAGCAAGAAGGTATCTAACACTGATGTATCTAGCTTTAGGCCCATATCTTTAATTCCTGTTTTGTGCAATATATTTGAAATTGTAATGTTTAGGCAGTTGTATGGTCACTTTGAGATGCACCGACTCTTTGTCTTGCCCAATACGGCTTCCGTAAGAGAAGGTCTACCTTTACTGCAGTTGAGTCCCTTGTTGCTAAAATTCTTGAGTCTTTTGTGTCTAAACAGTCAACATCAGTTATCTTGTGCGATTTATCACGTGCTTTTAACTGTATTTCACACAATATATTAATAACAAAGCTTGAGAAATACGGACTTCGTGATGGTGCACTCAGATTGGTCAGATCCTATTTAATGAATAAGAAACAAGTTGTATGTTGGATTGATTAACGTTCATCTGTCTTGGATGGCAGCAATGGCGTACCGCAGGGTTCCGTGTTGGGACCCCTGCTCTTCATTATTGCCATAAACAATCTTTATTATAGTGTAAAACAAGCAACAAATAAAGCAAGGTAAAACTATTATTTTTGCAGACGATACTACCTTACATTCTCAGCATAGCAACTTACTTTCAGCTGAACTAACTGTAAAGAGTCTTCTTAAAATTGCCTCTCGGTGGTTTATCGAGAACAAACTAGCTTTGAATGAATCTAAGACGCAGATGTTGACTTTTCTTCTCACCCGTTCCGTGGCAGTCAAAGACTCAGTTAAGTTACTTGTTTTACGATGCATTCGGAGCTGTTCTGGAACTCAAATGTTGAGAGTTTTCGTATCAAACTTAGTCGTATTCTTTTCCTATTGAGAAGATTATCTAATGAAGTTGATGTTCAGTTTTTGAGACTAGCCTACTTTGCCTTTTTCAATACCCATATCAGCTACGATACAAGATTGTGTGGGCACTCTGGTCTCATCCATAAGGTCTTGTTAATGCAGAAGAAAGCGCTAAGACAGATAAGTAACGCTGGCTTTCAAGACCACTGCAGACCTCTTTTATTGAGAGAAAGATTCTTACTGTCCACTGTGCTTATATCCTACAGTGTATTCTGTCTAATCTCTTGATACTTTTTAACCAATTCTGATGTACATAGTCACAGAACTAGAAATAGTTGAAATCTCTTTTATCCTAGAAATAGATTAAGTAAAGGACTGAAATGTTATCCTTTTTCAGGTATTAAGATGTTTAATGCCCTGCCAGTTAACGTTAAAAGCTTGCCTAGATCTAAGCTTGATAATATATTGAGAGATTGGCTCTTGATGCATCCACTGTACAGTTTGACTGAGTTTTTTGACGGACTTTACGACACTAACCAGACCTGAAGTGACACCCACCACACTTGAGTAGAGGTATACTTGATCAAACAAGAATGCATGTTTTGACCTAACTTATTTGCCTGCATGAGAATTATAACTTGTTTTTATTTATGTAATATGTACATATTATTTTGTATCTTTTCAGTATTATGTGTTCAGCATGTGTTAGTTTGTAAGTATTCTGTATAAATTTTATTGCTCACATAATTTTTCAAATGAATGCTTTGTTAGTTTTAAAACTGAAAACTTTGTTTATGTGACTAGTGCATGATCACAGCTACTATTATTTTATCATGTATCTTATCTTATATTAGTATGTCGCATTATAGCCTGTAACATGTCTTGTTGATTGGCTCAATAAAATAAAATCATTGAATCGCATAAATAATGCATGTATACTGTTGAGCCATGCTGTAAATCCCCAATTTTCTTTATCGACCCCCCACGCACTTACGTCGGATCAATTTTATCTTCACTCAAAAAATTAGTTTGTAATGAATGCACTAACGATAATAATATGCTTGATTTATACGAGGATTAGAAAATTTCAAGCTTAATTAATTTAGACACTTCAATGATTTAGTTACTTCAAGTAAAGACTCCTACGACGAGACAATCGCAGCGAGTTATAGGTTGTAGCTATAACTTTAAAAAAACGTAAGATCATAATCGAATATTATAAAATACTTTTTAAATTCATGTTATTGGTATATCAGTTCTATCTTTGACACCAGAAACCGTCACGATAAAGATTTAACCGTAATCTGCTTTAAACTGGAAAAATCATTCAAGGATACATCCACTTTACCAACATTGCTGTTCTATTTAGGGATAACCTAAGTAGGGTTATAAAATCAAATGTCAATGAAAATAATTGCTGTGGAGACTGTACTGCAACATATTGAAATAACTTCAAACAAAACTCCTTGTAAATTTAAAACTCAGAATAATCTAAAACATGATCTTCAGGTCTAAACTTCTGCAGATGAACTTCTGTAGTAATTATTTAATTTTTTGTAATTTAGTTATGAACAACTACCAAAAATACAATAATTACCAACGATGCGTTTTTGCAAAGGAATTCATTATAATGAAATAAAAGCTTATAAATTCAAGAAGACAGTACAATTAATTATTAAAACCGGGTGATGAGAGCTATAAGATGTAGCCCCACTGCAACCCCTCTACCATGGCTTCCAGAGCTGTACAACATAGTTAATCTGAATATAACCTGCAAAGAGGCACTTTTCAGAGAGTTAAAAAAAAGCCTATCTATTCCGAATCTTCCTATTTTGCTAGGCAACCCACAACTTGCTGTTAGTTTGAATTGGCCAAAGGTTCTCATTTTTGTCAGACTTCACTAAAATTGAGGATTTTGGCGTAGCTGATTCGCCTTACTTCACTAGGGTGGGAAAAATAACAATATCAGACTAAAAAAAAAAAAAACACCAACCCACCACCAACTACAGCCTTAAAAATTTGTTGCCTTATTTCGCTAAATAATTTCAAATTCCCACTCGACTAAGAAAATTACTTTCCCTTATCTACTGCTATGATCTTACAACAAGTCTTAACTCGAGGTGACGCATTATGGCATACGTGTTTACTTGAGGTCTTCCTTTAATCCATTTAGTTAATAAATATTTAACATTTAACAGCTTTGCCCAACTCCTTGATCTTCTCTTTCAAGCTTAAAAATAGTTTACTTGTTTATTTATTTAGTTGTAAACCTTCGTAAACATCAGATTTGCCATAAGTAACCGTTGAGAGGCTATTGGAGAGGTAAATGTAAATTAGTTAAAATACCATTCATTTAAGAGTTTAGCTGTACTTAGTTAATGAATATACATTTCCCTCTCACACTACTATATATACCTTGTCAAATTTAAACATCTTTTTAAATTTAAAATATAAAACTATTTATAGTAGTTTTTTCTGGTTTAGAGTTCAAAGCAAATCCTGCACTATTGTATCATGATCTCTTATAGATGCTTAAAATTAAGCCATTTCTTACTAAAAACGTTTTGGGACATAAAAAATACGTATTTAAACAATGTACGGGTATTTAAAGTTCAAATTGTAATTTAAAAGAACAACGATTCAACTCACTTGAGCAATTTTATCCAGCATATTTAAAAGAATATTACTATAAATTA
Source organism: Stictocephala bisonia (assembly GCA_035578905.1). Classification (NCBI taxonomy): domain Eukaryota; kingdom Metazoa; phylum Arthropoda; class Insecta; order Hemiptera; family Membracidae; genus Stictocephala; species Stictocephala bisonia. The sequence goes on from JAQJVL010000084.1 coordinate 476,250, forward strand.
AAAAAGGAAGTTAAAATTTAAGCGTATATCTACACAAATAATTATTTAAATCAAATTAAGTTCATTATTATTTGTTTGTTGTGTATCCAAAACAATAATTGTGAAAATTTCAAAATAAATAGGTTGATTTTATAAAAATCTTAAAAATATTCTATTTTGGGGAACTCTAGCATTTAGTGAATACATATAGGTCTATTATATCATTTAATATATTAAAACCAATTTTTTTAAATTTTAAATTGACTGTCACTTTAAAATAGCACCCCTCATAAAAAACAAAATACATACATAGTCAGAAGCTAGAAAAACTGTTGTTTGCAAGAAAAAAAACAATAGAAAATGGTTTAGTTATTGTTTTCGCAATATCTGTGTCGATATCAGTGAGCGCTTGCCTCCATGAGACTTCATGACAAACTCCATCAACTGTCAGAGTACACTCAAGTGTTTACTGTTATGTGACGAATCGTTCATGTGTATATTTGTGTTGGTTTTTGTTTACGCAATCTCTATGTCAAGATCAAGAGAGCACTTTTCTCCATGAAAATTCCTGACAAGCCCCATCACTGTCAGAGTACACTCAGCTAACACTAATATACACATTGTGTGTGTATAGGTGGGCGGGTGTGTCAATACCATTGTGTGTGTATGGGTGGGCGGCTGTGTCAATACCATTGTGTGTGTATGGGTGGGCGGACGGGTCAATACCATTGTGTGTATGGGTGGGTGGGTGTGTCAATACCATTGTGTGTGTATGAGTGGGCGAATGGGTCAATACCATTGTTTGTGTATGGGTGGGTGGGTGTGTCAATACCATTGTGTGTGTATGGGTGGGCGGGTGTGTCAATACCATTGTGTTTGTTTGCGGGGCGGGTGGGTATTAAAGTCTATATTGTTTTATATTACAGACAATAGTAATTAGATAGCTAGATGGTTTACTGTTAACCGTCAACTCGGTCATGTGCATGTTTGTGTTTGGTGATTGTTTTCGCAATCTCCACGTCAACCAAGTGAGCGGTTGCCTTCATGAGCCATCCTGACAAACCCCATCAACTGTTAGAGTACACTCAGTTGACACAAGTGTTTACTGTTAATCGTCAACTCGATCCTGTGCATGTTTGTGTTTGGTGATTGTTTTCGCAATCTCCATGTAAACCAAGTGAGCGGTTGCTTTCATGAGACATCCTGATAAGCCCCATCAACTGTTAGAGTACACCCAGCTAACACAAGTGATTACTGTTAACCATCAACTCGGTCATGTGCATGTTTGTGTTTGGTGATTGTTTTCGCAATCTCCATGTAAACCAAGTGAGCGGTTGCTTTCATGAGACATCCTGACAAGCCCCATCAACTGTTAGAGTACATCCAGCTAACACAAGTGATTACTGTTTAACCATCAACTCGGACATGTGCATGTTTGTGTTTGGTGATTGTTTTCGCAATCTCCATGTAAACCCAAGTGAGCGGTTGCTTTCATGAGACCATCCTGATAAGACCCCATCAACTGTTAGAGTACACCCAGCTAACACAAGTGATTACTGTTAACCATCAACTCGGTCATGTGCATATTTGTGTTTGGTGATTGTTTTCGCAATCTCCATGTAAACCAAGTGAGCGGTTGCTTTCATGAGACATCCTGACAAGCCCCATCTACTGTTAGAGTACACCCAGCTAACACAAGTGATTACTGTTAACCATCAACTCGGTCATGTGCATGTTTGTGTTTGGTGATTGTTTTCACAATCTCCATGTAAACCAAGTGAGCGGTTGCTTTCATGAGACATCCTGACAAGCCCCATCAACTGTTAGAGTACATCCAGCTAACACAAGTGATTACTGTTAACCATCAACTCGGTCATGTGCATGTTTGTGTTTGGTGATTGTTTTCGCAATCCCCATGTAAAACCAAGTGAGCGGTTGCTTTCATGAGACATCCTGATAAGCCCCATCAACTGTTAGAGTACACCCAGCTAACACAAGTGATTACTGTTAACCATCAACTCGGTTCATGTGCATGTTTGTGTTTGGTGATTGTTTTCACAATCTCCATGTAAACCAAGTGAGCGGTTGCTTTCATGAGACATCCTGACAAGCCCCATCAATTGTTAAATTACATTCACTGCTTACTGTTATGAGACGACTCGTTTGTGCGTGTTTTTGTTGTGTGATTGTTTTTGCAATCTCTATGTCAACATCAAGGGTTCATTTGCTCCCATCAGACTTCCTGATAAACTGCATCAACTGTCAGAGAACACTCAGCTAGCATAAGGGTTTACTGTAACGCAACTACTCGTTCGGTGTATGTTTGTGTTTGGTGATGGTTTTTGCAATCTCTATGTCAACATCAAGGGTTCATTTGCTCCCATCAGACTTCCTGATAAACTGCATCAACTGTCAGAGAACACTCAGCTAGCATAAGGGTTTACTGTAACGCAACTACTCGTTTGGTGTATGTTTGTGTTTGGTGATAGTTTTTGCAATCTCTATGTCAACATCAACGGAGCACTTGTGTCCATGAAACTTCCTGACAAAGTCCATCAACTGTCATAGTATACTCAAGTGTTTACTGTTATGAGACGACTCGTTTGTGTTTGTTTGTGTTTAATTAAATTTGGCGATTGAAAATTTACTTTTGTTCTTGTTTTTATTTTTTTGAAAGGGGGCAGTTGGAAATTGTAAAATTGAAAACACATTTACTTGGGACTATTTGTAAACAATTTAAATGTTATTTTTTCTTAAAAGGTTTTTTTAAACCAGGGGAGAAAGTTTATTTTTTAAACTAATCAAACTTTTTAACAACACCCAAAGTTTCAAAAATCATGGGAAAGGGTTTAAATTTTCGTTCATTATAAGTTTAAACAATACTTAAAATTTTAAATTTTTTTGAAACTAAATATTTAAAGGTAAGTTAAATCATATAGAAAAAAAAAAAAAAATTTAAAAATAATATTTTTCAACTGTAAATTATAAAAAAGAGGGTGACTTTTTAAAATTAAAAAACCCGGGCCAATTTTTTCAAGCTAAAACCCCCGGAAAAAGGAAAACACTACCCTTCCAAAAAGATATAAATCCCAATAAAAATCAATGAAAGTTTTACAAAAAATTTATTGGGAAAAAGTTGAAAATTCTAAATAAAAATTGGAATTAAATTTAAAATTTTTTTTAACCCTACAATAAAGAACAAAAAAATTATAAAAGGGCCCTTTAAAAAAACCCTTCATTTAATTTAAAAGGAAATGGGTTTGTGTGTTTTTTAAAATTTAAAATAAACCAATTTTTTAATATTAAAAAGCGGCTGACACAAAATTTTAATAGCCCTTTTTTACTCGTTTTTAATATCGATAAAAATAAAAAACCCAAATCGCCCACTTTTGGGGGCGCAGTGCTGTAAACCCAGCTTAAAATTGGGGACAAAGTGTTTGGGGAGATTTAGGGGGGGGAAAAAAGGTTGGGGGGTCGGTCCCCCTTAATAACCCCACATGGCGTCGCCCAATGGTTTTCCTTCCCGGCCGTGGACACTACTTTGAGAAGTCTGGGGTGGGCCCTGTTTGGGGTTGGGAAAACATTGTAAGGATGTTTTGTGGGGGAGATAACTGAGTATCAGGCTTGTCAATTAGCTGAAAATCAGACCAGCACTACGTGGTTCGGATTCCACGTAAAGCTGTAGGTCCCTTAGTTGCCCTGGCTGTTGGGCTATTAATAAATTGCCCTTTCTGAGGAACAATTGAACTCAGTTAGTAAACAGACTTCATTCATCCACACTCATCCTGCACTCATATAATGATTCATATTCGCCTTAAAATACCAACAACGTTGTATCGGCATCTCATATGTAAGAATGTAAGAATGTAATGTGGGATAGGTCCTGTATTATGTATTGCATCAATAAAAACTAACTAATATTTCCAAGAATAAACTTGAATTACACTATTTCAGTATGAAAGGACTGACATTATACTTATGCTAAAGACATTACCGGATACAACAATATTCAACAACAATGGTTGTATTCATAACATATTACATATTGTAGTTAACTTGACAAGTCTCAGCTGTTTTCTTAATCAATACACATAATGTTAAGTACGTTAAAAAGGTATGTTGACAGAGTTTAAGATTGTGATTATTTGAGTTTTATTATTTTGTATTTGTACTACCCATACCACAAAGAATATTCTCAACAATAAAGAAATGTGAGGGAGCGATAAATTTGTGATCGTGATATTTTAAAATGGGAAATTCATAAACTAAGCGCTTTTTTTATTTTTAACCAAAATGGTAAGTACTAAGCATGGATATATTTCATAAAAGTTCAAACCACTACTTTTTAAAGACATATCAGTTGAAATATTCTAATTTTTATGGGAGATGAGATTAAAATCTGATAATCTCTTTTGGAGGAAGAAAGAATTATAATATTTTATTACTAGCTGTTTATGGAATAATATTCTCTTTTCAAACGACTTAAATAATTGTTTATTAATATACTGGTATGAATATTATATGTTACTTCAATGATTTTCCCCTCCCTCAAAACTCAATGTTTTTTAAGTCTACGTTCATTTACCTATATGTTGCGATAAAAATCAGAGAAAAAATAAAAACAATGCTAAATTTTCTATTATATTGGTGTATTTTTTCTCTCAAGCAAAGACTGAGGTGACTCGAAATATCTAGTGATGGGTTTCACACACGAAACATGCAAGATTATCATCTGGCTGTTCTAATGAAAGCTTAAGGCCACGAGTAAACGATTATATTGTTGTCTATTAACAATTAATTATTTTATTTATTATTAAATTTATTTATTAAATTATCAGATGTATTTTAATTTTTGGAATGGATTTAAAACTTAAAAATCAAATATTTGGTTAAAGTTTAACACATCACTTTAAAATAATATTAGTATTATTTAATTACTTTTTATAAAATCTTCCAAATAACGATGTACCAAAGTTAAGTTTGTTTACCTTAGAATGTTACGAGTCGTCAATATCTGTCGTCACTGTGTCGGGAGCGCTAGTGTCACACAAGACGACAACAATGAGAGGGGAAGACAACCACTCAGTGCGCCGCGACAGGTCTCCGGAGGAGGTGAGCGCATTTCTTGCCGTTTAATAACTTAATTGCTATTAAAAAGAAATTAAATTTTACTATGAATAGTATTTTTTATTTGTTCTACTCAAATATACAGTTCAAACTCATCCGTTTATTTTGTAAATAAGTCGCTCGTTTTAAATTAAAATAAAGTCAACATCCAACTTATTTTCAAAATGAAACCAATTTAACAAAAACCAAAAGACACCATCATATAATCTACTTTAAAATAATCTATTAACCATTGTTTCGTTCATTCTTATAATGGTAAAAAAATAACAAACTTAATATATTCCATAAAACATAAATGTTATTTAATTCGTCTGATATTTTGAACTAACGAGAATTTTATGTACTATGGTTTAGATATCAACAATTAAAATTCTATACTTACGCTATGAGCAAACTTGGAATGTTCTTTGTTCAAAGTTTCCCGGTTACTCTTTCTTACACAAACATATTTCAGAAATTTAAAACAACTAATTGTATCGTGATAATGCAAAATTTTAATTCTGTAAAATTGAACGTTAACAGTTGGTGGATAGTTGCAGGAAAACCCCTTTGTCCTTAACAGAAACAAAGGGTTAGTAGATTTAATACTAACCCTAACTGTATGGATAGTCAATACAGATAATTTTTTAGGTTATCAGAGATTAAGCCACTGAAGAATTTATTAGCTGTTTATTTATAAGGGTAACACAAAATGTGGTGAAGTGTGACAAGGTCTTCCCCAACTTTATTTTTATAGTATAATATAGTAAATCTTAAGTTATATACTTAATTTAAAGATATATTTTCAGTAGATACAATATTTTAAAAGTTCGAAACGTGTTCTGCAATAAAGTTGACCCATCAATTTTAAGGAGGCTGTCTAAACCTTGAAATTGAGCAAAAAACGCCAATACTTCTTTCCATTTATTTATAAATTTAATAAAGTGCGCTCTAAAAAGTAAGGAAAGTTGCATAAATTTAACATTTTTTACATATTTTGTGTTTTGTGACGTTCATTTTTATGGTATTCCTACCAACATGCTGACTAAGAAAGCAATTTGATCAATTTTATGAAATTATTAGAATGAGCCGGTAAGTAAATGGCGTATCTAAATTGTAATACTGTAACCAAGTAATTCTGTGCTGAAGTGTTGTAGATTTTATTGTGATAGTATCTATTCTCAGTGTTCCTTACCGAAACGCATCGCCCGCTCAGTGATCACCATTAATATGGATATTACCGGCTGGAGCAGTCACGTTGTCTAGGTTGGGTGATGGCCAAGGTTAGGATGTTGTTCAGGGGAGACAACTGATTATCAGGTTTTACAGTTAGCCAAAATCAGACAAATACTACGTGGTTCGGATTCCATGATAAGCTGTAACTTCCTTAGTTCCCCTGGATGTGAGGCTGTTATTGAATGGTCTTTTATAATGACCTCTCAGTGTAATACCAAAGGCTATAATGATTTATTGCACTCATTCCCTATTATTGCACTCAGTGAATTCACGAAACCTGGTTTATATTTTATTACTGTTTATCAGTTTATACTCGTCTACGATTGACGTTTCAAAGTATAAAATAAAATAAATAATCTCATTACGTGTTTTTTCACATTAAGCTAGTAGCTCTCTAACGTTGATATAGTAAAACTGAGCACTTCCATTTTTAATACTTCACATTAACTCTTAAATTTCAACACAACTAGTGTTAATGAGTTATCAAAACAAGCTATAAAACTCAAATAGTCATTATATTGCTTGAAATGTTGACATAAAACCAACATGTGACATAAAACCAATAGTTTTCTGGGATATATTACTTGTTGACATTGCTATGAATCATTTTCACAACCAAAGCTGCCCCTAACTTATATAATATATATAAGCAATGCACTTAATTATAAAAATAATCCAAAAGTGAAAGTGGAGTGGATACCGGCGAAACCGTGGAATTTATAAGATGTTTACGGACACCTGATTCCAGGAAGAACATGATTCTACGAAGTTTGAATCGATTCCTAGTCGAAAGAATGGGAACATAAATACTGGGAACAACTTTGGGTTATTTGGCTTGTCACATAGATAAAATTTTTTTCTAAATTGAAATTTTTTTAATACTTCTGGAACAATAAGTTTATATTGCTGACAACGCTGTTTTTTTATTACATGGATTTATATTTATTTGTGCTGTATTAAATATCATGTATATAGTAAATGTACCTTACAAAAAAATCATTTAAATATTTTTATTCATGTAATAAAAGTTCATATTAGGAAAGTTCTGGGCTGTTTAGGTCATCGAATAAGTATTTATTATACTTGTGTAAATATAAATATTATTTATGTAATAAATCTATTACAAATATTTATAGTTCTAATAATTATATTTATGGAAAAATAAGTTAAATTATTTATTGTTAAGGTAAAATCATAATTCCCTCAATGATTTAACGAGATTAAAATATTATGTAAATTCTTCAGTAAGAAAAGTCAAAAGACTGGTACAACTTTAGAGATTTGAAAAGTTTCGAAAGGTTTTCCGTGAAGTTTATCATGTATTATTGGAGAAAATGGTGACCCATTCTCTCTGTACTAGGTAAGTAACTAATAAAAGATGCATGACTTTACATATAAAGAGAATACAATTACTGTAACATAATGCAAACTTTTATTTAGGATTGTTAATACAATATTCTAATTTATCACTTCACATAGTTAAATATCAATAATAGGTAATGTTAGAAAAAAGTGTGCCATCAAATGTGTCACGTTGTTTACTGTTAAAAATTTAGTACCATATTAATTGTATTATTAGTAACCAAACATAATACTAGTAACCAAACACGTACGAGTGGGTCAATGCCACTGTACGTGTATGGGTGGGTGGGTGGGTCAATGCCATTGTACGTTTATGAGGGGGTGGGTCAATGTCATTGTACGTGTATGGGTTGGTGGGTCAATGCCACTGTACGTGTATGGGTGGGTGGGTCAATACCATTGTACGTGTATGGGTGGGTGGGTCAATGCCACTGTACGTGTATGGACAGGCGGATGGGTCAATGCCATTGTACGTGTATGGGTGGGTGGGTCAATGCCACTGTACGTGTATGGGTGGGTCAATACAACTGTACGTGTATGGTTGGGTGGGTCAATACCATTGTACGTGTATGGGTGGGTGGGTCAATGCCACTGTACGTGTATGGGTGGGTGGGTGGGTCAATGCCACTGTACGTGTATGGGTGGGTCAATACCATTGTACGTGTATGGTTGGGTGGGTGGGTCAATGCCACCGTACGTGTATGGGTAGGTGTTTGGGTCAATGCCACTGTATGTGTATGGGCGGGTGGGTGGGTCAATGCCAATGTACGTGTATGGGTGGGTGGGAGGGTCAATGCCACAGTACGTGTCTGGGTAGGTGGGTGGGTCAATGCCACGTGCGTGTATGGGCGAATGGGTGGGTCAATGCCACTATACGTGTATGGGCGGGTGGGTGGGTCAATACCACTCTACGTGTATGGGTGGGTGGGTGGGTCAATGCCACTGCACGTGTATGGGTGGGCGGGTGGGTCAAAGCCTCTGTACGTGTATGGGTAGGTGGGTGGGTCAATGCCACTGTACGTGTATGGGCGGGCGTGCGGGTCAATGCCAATGTACGTGTATGGGTGGGTGGGTGGGTCAATGCCACAGTACGTGTATGGGTGGGTGGGTGGGTCAATTCCACTGTACGTGTATGGGTGGGTCAATACCACTGTACGTGTATGGTTGGGTGGGTGGGTCAATGCCACCGTACGTGTATGGGCGGGTGGGTGGGTCAATACCACTCTACGTGTATGGGTGGGTGGGTGGGTCAATGCCACTGCACGTGTATGGGCGAATGGGAGGGTCAATGCCACTATAAGTGTATGGGCGGGTGGGTGGGTCAATGCCACGTGCGTGTATGGGCGAATGGGTGGGTCAATGCCACTATACGTGTATGGGCGGGTGGGTGGGTCAATACCACTCTACGTGTATGGGTGGGTGGGTGGGTCAATGCCACTGCACGTGTATGGGTGGGCGGGTGGGTCAAAGCCTCTTTACGTGTATGGGTAGGTGGGTGGGTCAATGCCACAGTACGTGTATGGGTGGGTGGGTGGGTCAATGCCACTGTACGTGTATGGGCGGATGGGTGGGTTAATACCACTATACGTGTATGGGCGGGCGGATGGCTCAATGCCACTGTACGTGTATGGGCAGCCGGGTGGGTGGATCTATGCCACTGTACGTGAATGGGCAGGCGGATGGCTCAATGTCACTGTAGGTGTATGGGCAGGCGGATGACACAATGCCACTGTACGTGTATGGTCAGGCGGATGGCACAATGCCACTGTACGTGTATGGGCAGGCGGATGGCTCAATGCCACTGTACGTGTATGGGCAGGCGGGTGGTTGGATCTATGCCACTGTACGTGAATGGGCAGGCGGATGGCTCAATGCCACTGTACGTGTATGGGCGGGTGGGTGGGTCTGCAATTGTACGTGTATGGGCAGGCGGATGGGTCAATGCCACTGTACGTGTATAGGTTGACTAGGGGGTCAGTATCACTGTACGTGCATGGGTGGGTGGGTGGGTAAATGTCATTGTACGTGTATGAGTAAGCGGGTGGGTCAATGCCACTGTACGTGTATGGGCGGGCGGGTGGGTCAATGCCACTCTACGTGTATGAGCGGGTGGATGGGTCAATACCAAAGTGAGGAGTCAACCAGATGGTATTTGTTCGAGAGGTCACCGCAATGATGTAAAAAAAAAAAACAACAAATGAAGTAAAAAAAGGAAACATAATTTTTTTGCTGCTGTAATATTGTGTGAAATTGTAACATCATTAAAAAAATTTTTGTATATAAAATATGTTCAATTCTATATATTAATTTGTTGAAGTATTGTACAGCATATGTACGTAGGTGACCTATATTTTACTACATACGTATACAACCCATATATTACTAGATACTAATGTAACCTGTGTTTTACCTCATTCGTATGTGACCTATAATTTCTCAAAATAATGAATTTATGAAACATTTTCTATGGAAATGGCAACTTTGTGATACTTATAAAACAAAACAAGTAGTCAATGCCTCCGTACGTGTGTGGGTGGGTGGGTGGGTGAATGCCACTGTACGTGTATGGGTGGGTGGGTTAATGCCTCTGTACGTGTATGGGTAGGTGGGTGGGTCAATGCCACTGTACGTGTATGGGTGGGTGGGTGGGTCAATGCCACTGTACGTGTATGGGCGGGCGTGTGGGTCAAAGCCAATGTACGTGTATGGGTCGGTGGGTGGGTAAATGCCTCAGTACATGTATGGTTGGGTGGGTGGGTCAATGCCACTGTGCGTGTATGGGCGAATGGGAGGGTCAATGCCACTATAAGAGTATGGGCGGGTGGGTGGGTCAATACCACTGTACGTGTATGGGTGGGTGGGTGGGTCAATGCCACTGTACGTGTATGGGTGGGCGGGCGGGTCAATGCCTCTGTACGTGTATGGGTGGGTGGGTGGGTCAATGCCACTATTACGTGTATGGTGGGGGGTGGGTCTATGCCACTGTACGTGAAATGGGCAGGCGGATGGCTCAATGCCACTGTAGGTGTATGGGCAGGCGGATGGCTCATTGCCACTGTACGTGTATGGGCAGGCGGATGGCTCAAAGCCACTGTACGTGTATGGGCGGGTGGGTGGGTCTATGCCACTGTACGTGGATGGGCAGGCGGATGGCTCAATGTCACTGTAGGTGTATGGGCAGACGGATGGCTCAATGCCACTGTACGTGTATTGGCAGACGGATGGCTCAATGCCACTGTACGTGTATTGGCAGGCGGATGGCTCAATGCCACTGTACGTGTATGGGCGGGTGTGTGGGTCTGCCATTGTACGTGTATGGGCAGGCGGTGGTGTCAATGCCACTGTACGTGTATAGGTTGACTAAGGGGGTCAGTATCACTGTACGGGCATGGGTGGGTGGGTGGGTGGGTCAATGCCACTGTACGTGTATGAGCGGGTGGATGGGTCAATACCAAAGTGAGGAGTCAACTAGAGGGTATTTGTTCGAGAGGAGGTCACCGCAATGATGTAAAAAAAACAACAAATGAAGTAAAAAAAGGAAACATAATTTTTTGCTGCTGTAATATTGTGTGAAATTGTAACGTCATTAAATAAAATGTTGTTTATAAAATATATTCAATTCTATATATTAATTTGTCGAAGTATTGTACAGCATATGTACGTAGGCGACCTATATTTTACTACATACGTATACAACCCATATATTACTAAATACTAATGTAACCTGTGTTTTACCTCATCCGTATGTGACCTATAATTTCTGGAAAATAATGAATTTATGAAAAATTTTCTATGGAAATGGCAACTTTGTGATACTTATAAAACAAAAAACGTAGCTGGAAGAAAAAGCACTTATTTTCTACGAAATACTCACTTTATTTTACTATTACAACTAATTGTTATGAGTTTGTCACTGTAAATGTGTTTCTTTTGACATTTTCATAGATGTTTGCTTTTATTTTCACTATCGTTCATCTGATTAAATATTTTATAATTACATTTAATTTTCAAGACAATAGGCATACTAATTAGTACTGTTCTTAACTTCAATCGTTTTCTTACAGACGTATTTAATTTCTACAAAAGTTCTAAAATCGTCACAGAAACGTTTGGTGCCTTAATTTAAAAGTGAGTGAAGTTTCAAAATGATCGATGGAGAAATCAGCAAGGAATAAAAAATCAAATTATATAACATATAATCTTATAAATCATGCAACAACAAATACATTCGTGATCATATGTGCGAACCAAGCGAAACAACATGTTAAGAATTAACATTGAGTCCAAATGATAATGAAATGTCTAATACAAACACCACTTTTGTGAGTTCAGCCATTTTATGTAAACACAAGAACACTGTCCCCCAAAGTCGGTTTTCTTGTTCTACGACATTAGTTCTTGTTCGGTTTTAACAGGTAGCGCCAGTGGTGTTGCTCTATCTGTCTCTCTCCAGCACACGCTGAGATGATTATTAGCTGAGATAATGTACGCCAAACAGTCGTCCGAGCAATTATTTGAGACGGTTCGTCGTTAGATAGCAGCACTATATAAAGTAAGTAGATTGCACCTGCTTACTTGGTTTGTATTATTTTATACATAGGGCTGGGCGTGCAAGCGAGCCTTGTTTTGATTAATTAGAATTAATATTTTCGGTGACAACCGTGTCAAGGTAGCACTACATTAATACAAGATAACCAAACGTACAGTAATACACATACAACCCTACCACCCACCCATACACATTTAGTGGCATCAACCCACCCATCCGTATACGTACAGTTGTATTGACCCACCCACCCACCTATACACGTTCAGTGGTAACTGGCCCACCCAAACACATACTGTGGTATTTTCTGGTGACAACCGCGTTAAGGTGGTATTACAGTATTTACAAGATAACCCGACGTTTCACCCATGCTGTGATGTGGCATCCTCAGTGGTATCTCTGAGACTGGGATCGACGAATGACGTTCCAGCTTTTATATTCTAGTTATGACACCAGCCGCTTAAGCCTAAGTCCTTCAATAAAAATATTATTACCCCCATCAACCATGTTCTACAGTTGGCATCCTGGTTTGACCGGGATTGCAGTGACTAAGGACGTCTATCCTGGTTCATATTCCACACACCCACATATACACGACAGTGGTATTGACCCACCCACCCATACACGTAAAATGGTAGTGACCCACCCATACCTACACATATAGTGGTACCGACCACTGACCCACTCACTCAGTACTATGCACGTGCAGTGGTAGAAGCCCACCCATATACATACAGTGGTAAAGTGTGCATATACAGCATGCATTGCTTTGGACTCTCAGTTTGTTTCTTCAGTCAATGGTTAATGTCCTGTGATAAGACAGTTTTAATTAATAATCTGCAGTTTTATAATAGTACTATATTTCCTAACCAGATGTTGTGTGTAAACACTTTTGTATTTTGTCATTATTCTGCATTTTCATCCCAATTTTTAACATCATGTTTATTTGTTACTTTTTGTGATACTTTGTTTACATGTACATTGACCTCCTCTTTATTGGATAAAATACTAATAAGGAGATTGAGAGGGAAAAGATAAAAATAGATATAAAAATTATGATGGAGTTTCCTTTCTTGATTTCCTTTTCTTTTCTGCTACTTTTCATTGTAATTCATCGCTTTCATTCCTATTTGCATGTTTATTTGATTTGTTAATTTACTATGGCAGTGGTCATAGGTTAAATTTATAAGAAAATTACAAGATACTTATATTAAAAAAGAAATGAAATGCCAGAGCAGGAAAGTGCTTTTCCCAGATGCTTTAAGTTAATGGTGAAAAAATGTTATACACCAGCTTTTGATTGAATAAATATTTAACGTAAAGATTTAAAATTGTAATAAGATCTTGTTTACAATTCCTTTAGATATTGGAATTGTTTAAATAATCAAACTCAACTAAAAACTTAAGACTAAATAGAACACAACAGGTAGTTTATTTAAAATATGACATTTATTATTCGTAATTGGTGTAATATCAGTGCAAAAGTAAATATTAGTATGATACTATACATTAAAGTCTAAGTTAAATATATTTTGTATTGAAATATATAAATTTTAAATGTAATCTTTATTTTTTTTAGATTAATATCATTGTAATGTCAATTATTATGTCAATTATTGTGGTTGATTATTTTTTTATATCACGACTAATTTAGACTTGGTTTGAAAGTCATACATAATATAATTAATTTGATTATATATCGTATTTATTTCTTATATATTTTTCAATGTAGTTTTACAGATATAACGATTAAATACATCAATAATTAATAACTATTATTGTATTAAATAACAATATTTCAAGGTAATTAATATACTGTTGTTGAAAAAACTCTTTAATTATTTAATTAAAAACTACATAAAATATTAATAATATCTGACTTATATAATCTATTATATGATTTCAAAAGCACCATACAATTACTATTGTATTTCTGCACATTGGAAAATAGCAAATAGTTGGGTTGTAGGGGAGGAGATGTTTTGCTTCATGTGGAAATGGAAAGGGTGGGGTGAAAGTCTAGACAGTTCACACGTCATTAGTCAAGTTACAACACCACTATACTTGCTGATGGATGGCTTTAGTGTTTCTACCTTTGTTCGATGTGGAAATGGAAAGGGTGGGGTGAAAGTCTAGACAGTTCACACGTCATTAGTCAAGTTACAACTCCACTATACTTGCTGATGGATGGCTTTAGTGTTTCTACCTTTGTTCGATGTGGAAATGGAAAGGGTGGGGTGAAAGTCTAGACAGTTCACACGTCATTAGTCAAGTTACAACTCCACTATACTTGCTGATGGATGGCTTTAGTGTTTCTACCTTTGTTCGATGTGGAAATGGAAAGGTTGGGGTGAAAGTCTAGACAGTTCACACGTCATTAGTCAAGTTACAACTCCATTATACTTGCTGATGGATGACTTTAGTGTTTCTACCTTTGTTCGATGTGGAAATGGAAAGGGTGGGGTGAAAGTCTAGACAGTTCACACGTCATTAGTCAAGTTACAACTCCACTATACTTGCTGATGGATGGCTTTCGTGTTTCTACCTTTGTTCGATGTGGAAATGGAAAGGGTGGGTTGAAAGTCTAGACAGTTCACACGTCATTAGTCAAGTTACAACTCCACTATACTTGCTGATGGATGGCTTTAGTGTTTCTACCTTTGTTCGATGTGGAAATGGAAAGGGTGGGGTGAAAGTCTAGACAGTTCACACGTCATTAGTCAAATTACAACTCCACTATACTTGCTAATGGATGGCTTTAGTGTTTCTACCTTTGTTCGATGTGGAAATGGAAAGGGTGGGGTGAAAGTCTAGACAGTTCACACGTCATTAGTCAAGTTACAACTCTACTATACTTGCTGATGGATGGCTTTAGTGTTTCTACCTTTGTTCGATGTGGAAATGGAAAGGGTGGGGTGAAAGTCTAGACAGTTCACACGTCATTAGTCAAGTTACAACTCCACTATACTTGCTGATGGATGGCTTTAGTGTTTCTACCTTTGTTGGATGTGGAAATGGAAAGGGTGGGGTGAAAGTCTAGACAGTTCACACGTCATTAGTCAAGTTACAACTCCACTATACTTTCTGACGGATGGCTTTAGTGTTTCTACCTTTGTTCGATGTGGAAATGGAAAGGCTGGGGTGAAAGTCTAGACAGTTCATACGTCATTAGTCAAGTTACAACTCTACTATACTTGCTGATGGATGGCTTTAGTGTTTCTACCTTTGTTCGATGTGGAAATGGAAAGAGTGGGGTGAAAGTCTAGACAGTTCACACGTCATTAGTCACGCTACAACTCCACTATACTTGCTGATGGATGGCTTTAGTGTTTCTACCTTTGTTCGATGTGGAAATGGAAAGGGTGGGGTGAAAGTCTGGACAGTTCACACGTCATTAGACACGCTACAACTCCACTATACTTGCTGATGGATGGCGTAGTGTTTCTACCTTTGTTCGATGTGGAAATGGAAAGGGCGGGGTGAAAGTCTAGACAGTTCACACGTCATTAGTCAAGTTACAACTCCACTATACTTGCTGATGGATGGCTTTAGTGTTTCTATCTTTGTTCGATGTGGAAATGGAAAGGGTCGGGTGAAAGTCTAGAAAGTTCACACGTCATTAGTCAAGTTACAACTCCACTATACTTGCTGATGGATGGCTTTAGTGTTTCTACCTTTGTTGGATGTGGAAATGGAAAGGGTGGGGTGAAAGTCTAGACAGTTCACACGTCATTAGTCAAGTTACAACTCTACTATACTTGCTGATGGATGACTTTAGTGTTTCTAACTTTGTTCGATGTGGAAATGGAAAGGGTGGGGTGAAAGTCTAGACAGTTCACACGTCATTAGTCAAGTTACAACTCCACTATACTTGCTGATGGATGGCTTTAGTGTTTCTACCTTTGTTGGATGTGGAAATGGAAAGGGTGGGGTGAAAGTCTAGACAGTTCACACGTCATTAGTCAAGTTACAACTCTACTATACTTGCTGATGGATGGCTTTAGTGTTTCTACCTTTGTTCGATGTGGAAATGGAAAGGGTGGGGTGAAAGTCTAGACAGTTCACACGTCATTAGTCAAGTTACAACACTACTATACTTGCTGATGGATGGCTTTAGTGTTTCTAACTTTGTTCGATGTGGAAATGGAAAGGTGGGGTGAAAGTCTAGACAGTTCACACGTCATTAGTCAAATTACAACTCCACTACACTTGCTGATGGATGGCTTTCGTGTTTCTACCTTTGTTCGATGTGGAAATGGAAAGGGTGGGGTGAGAGTCTAGACATTTCACACGTCATTAGTCAAGTTACAACTACACTATACTTGCTGATGGATGGCTTTAGTGTTTCTACCTTTGTTCGATGTGGAAATGGAAAGGGTGGGGTGAAAGTCTAGACAGTTCACACGTCATTAGTCAAATTACAACTCCACTATACTTGCTGATGGATGGCTTTAGTGTTTCTACCTTTGTTCGATGTGGAAATGGAAAGAGTGGGGTGAAAGTCTAGACAATTCACACGTCATTAGTCAAGTTACAACTCCATTATACTTGCTGATGGATGGCTTTCCTGTTTCTACCTTTGTTCGATGTGGAAAGGGAAAGGGTGGGGTGAAAGTCTGGACAGTTCACACGTCATTAGTCACGCTACAACTCCACTATACTTGCTGATGGATGGCGTAGTGTTTCTACCTTTGTTCGATGTGGAAATGGAAAGGGTGGGGTGAAAGTCTAGACAGTTCACATGTCATTAGTCACGCTTCAAGTCCACTATACTTGCTGATGGATGGCTTTAGTGTTTCTACCTTTGTGCGATGTGGAAATGGAAAGGGTGGGGTGAAAGTCTAGACAGTTCACACGTCATTAGTCAAGTTACAACTCCATTATACTTGCTGATGGATGGCTTTAGTGTTTCTACCTTTGTTCGATGTGGAAATGGAAAGGCTGGGGTGAAAGTCTAGACAGTTCACACGTCATTAGTCAAGTTACAACTCCACTATACTTGCTGATGGATGGCTTTAGTGTTTCTATCTTTGTCCGATGTGGAAATGGAAAGGGTCGGGTGAAAGTCTAGAAAGTTCACACGTCATTAGTCAAGTTACAACTCCACTATACTTGCTGATGGATTGCTTTAGTGTTTCTACCTTTGTTGGATGTGGAAATGGAAAGGGTGGGGTGAATGTCTAGACAGTTCACACGTCATTAGTCAAGTTACAACTCTACTATACTTGCTGATGGATGGCTTTAGTGTTTCTACCTTTGTGCGATGTGGAAATGGAAAGGGTGGGGTGAAAGTCTAGACAGTTCACACGTCATTAGTCAAATTACAACTCCACTATACTTGCTGATGGATGGCTTTCGTGTTTCTACCTTTGTTCGATGTGGAAATGGAAAGGGTGGGGTGAAAGTCTAGACATTTCACACGTCATTAGTCAAGTTACAACTCCACTATACTTGCTGATGGATGGCTTTCCTGTTTCTACCTTTGTTCGATGTGGAAATGGAAAGGGTGGGGTGAAAGTCTAGACAGTTCACATGTCATTAGTCACGCTTCAACTCCACTATACTTGCTGATGGATGGCTTTAGTGTTTCTACCTTTGTGCGATGTGGAAATGGAAAGGGTGGGGTGAAAGTCTAGACAGTTCACACTTCATTAGTCAAGTTACAACTCCATTATACTTGCTGATGGATGGCTTTAGTGTTTCTACCTTTGTTCGATGTGGAAATGGAAAGGCTGGGGTGAAAGTCTAGACAGTTCACACGTCATTAGTCAAATTACAACTCCACTATACTTGCTGATGGATGGCTTTAGTGTTTCTACCTTTGTTCGATGTGGAAATGGAAAGGGTGGGGTGAAAGTCTGGACAGTTCACACGTCATTAGTCACGCTACAACTCCACTATACTTGCTGATGGATGGCGTAGTGTTTCTACCTTTGTTCGATGTGGAAATGGAAAGGCTGGGGTGAAAGTCTAGACAGTTCACACGTCATTAGTCAAGTTACAACTCTACTATACTTGCTGATGGATGGCTTTAGTGTTTCTACCTTTGTTCGATGTGGAAATGGAAAGGGTGGGGTGAAAGTCTACACAGTTCACACGTCATTAGTCAAGTTTCAACTCCATTATACTTGCTGATGGATGACTTTAGTGTTTCTACCTTTGTTCGATGTGGAAATGGAATGGGTGGGGTGAAAGTCTAGACAGTTCACACGTCATTAGTCAAGTTACAACTCCACTATACTTGCTGATGGATGGCTTTAGTGTTTCTACCTTTGTTGGATGTGGAAATGGAAAGGGTGGGGTGAAAGTCTAGACAGTTCACACGTCATTAGTCAAGTTACAACTCTACTATACTTGCCGATGGATGGCTTTAGTGTTTCTACCTTTGTTCGATGTGGAAATGGAAAGGGTGGGGTGAAAGTCTAGACAGTTCACACGTCATTAGTCAAGTTACACCTCCACTATACTTGCTGATGGATGGCTTTAGTCTTTCTACCTTTGTTCGATGTGGAAATGGAAAGGGTGGGGTGGAAGTCTAGACAGTTCACACGTCATTAGTCAAATTACAACTCCACTATACTTGCTGATGGATGGCTTTAGTGTTTCTACCTTTGTTGGATGTGGAAATGGAAAGGGTGGGGTGAAAGTCTAGACAGTTCACACGTCATTAGTCAAGTTACAACTCTACTATACTTGCTGATGGATGGCTTTAGTGTTTCTACCTTTGTTCGATGTGGAAATGGAAAGGGTGGGGTGAAAGTCTAGACAGTTCACACGTCATTAGTCAAGTTACAACTCTACTATACTTGCTGATGTATGGCTTTAGTGTTTCTACCTTTGTTCGATGTGGAAATGGAAAGGGTGGGGTGAAAGTCTAGACAGTTCACATGTCATTAGTCACGCTTCAACTCCACTATACTTGCTGATGGATGGCTTTAGTGTTTCTACCTTTGTTCGATGTGGAAATGGAAAGGGTGGGGTGAAAGTCTAGACAGTTCACACGTCATTAGTCAAGTTACAACTCCATTATACTTGCTGATGGATGGCTTTAGTGTTTCTACCTTTGTTCGATGTGGAAATGGAAAGGGTGGGGTGAAAGTCTAGACAATTCACACGTCATTAGTCAAGTTACAACTCCATTATACTTGCTGATGGATGGCTTTCCTGTTTCTACCTTTGTTAGATGTGGAAATGGAAAGGGTGGGGTGAAAGTCTAGACAGTTCACACGTCATTAGTCACGCTACAACTCCACTATACTTGCTGATGGATGGCTTTAGTGTTTCTACCTTTGTTCGATGTGGAAATGGAAAGAGTGGGGTGAAAGTCTAGACAGTTCACACGTCATTAGTCAAGTTACAACTCCACTATACTTGCTGATGGATATGCTAGTTACTGATTTGTGTAGTGATAACTGAAACATATCATATATTTATTACAACTGATCAAACCCCCTTTTATTTGAACTATAATTATATTTAAGGAGAGCCCAATCTCCTTCTTAACCTTACTCTGCTCATTCCTCATAGACTATTGATTAGTGCGAGGAACTTATTTAGACAGAGTAAGAAGGCGAACTAGTACAGTACAAGGTGAATATTACTGATAAATACTTCCAGTCTAGGTCGGATTCGAACCAGGGTTATCTCTAACCCAAGCTCTAAAGCCTAAGACCGCTCGGCCACCGGCTCGCCTAAGGCCGGTTGTAAATTTTAGAGTGTACACAAATTTATTTCTAAGAGGCAAGGAAGTAACTTATTGTTTTTCTTTACAAACATGTTTTGAAATTAAAATGTGTAACATGTACATTAGCATCTACAAAAATAGCATTATTTTTAGTACGGTAGATATAAAGTGAATATCCTCTTAGTTAAACTATTTTATTGTGTTAGGAACCGATCGAGTAAAAATATTGTTGCTTGTGTAAAATCAAGCAAAGCTTCAAGGCATCCAATACTAATTTACCAGTACTTACATGAATTATTGGTGAAAAATATTTTGATGCTTTATTACAATAAACTAGGCCTACTCTTACAATGGGGATCATTATATTTTTGAGTCAATGAAACTGTTCTGTCTGAATATTTACTGAATGAATATTCATACTAATTAGACGTAAATTTACAAGAATAATCAAGAAACTTTAAAACTTCTGCCATTGTAATAATTTGACATTAATGATTAAACTTAAACTATATTTTTACTATTTTTTTCTAATATAAAATTAAAGAAATAAGTTTTATTCGTAGATTTTTTGTAGAATTATTCAATAAATTTAAATATTTTCAAGTTATAATTTGATTCTATTATATTTCGATAAATAATTTGTATCACATCTCCTTCATTACCTTCATTACAATTGTGTACAAACATACATTTTATTCGAAAACTAAGAATCCTTGATAAACAAGAGAGCTTAAAAGTGGAACACTTCTTGCCACGTTGACCTAGATCATAACACGATTCATCAGACAGCCCCAACTTTTGCTCCTGTATTTTTAAACTAGATGAAAAACAATGCAGTTGAATGCAACATGGATTTGTGAATTATCTATCAAAACCTCTAAGTATCCTTGGAAGCCTATTTCTTTAGCCAAACTATGATTCTACTTGAACAAGTTCTTATCTATAAGACGCTTTGCCAAAACATGACTGTGGGGATAAAATGTGTACAGTCTGATATACATAAGTTGAGTAATTTTATTTGTCTCCCACAGAATAATAACTACAGTTGTTCTATATTTATAGGCCTAGTTTAATATTTTTTTAATTTAAGGTTTACACTATGTAACGTTGAAATTCTTATAATTTTGTTAGATTATATCCAAAACTTGGTGAAAGCAACTAACCAATTTTAAATTCATTGACTCCCCTCGGAAAATTCTCGAACATTTTTTAGCATATTTTCATGTCACGGTCCCTGTAAACCTTACTAATCCAGAAGAATATCATAACATTTGTATAGCTACGATTTCGAAAATAGAATTATGGGCTAGTAAATCTGAATTAAGTTTTTATAGCAGAGATAAGAACTTAAAAAGATTGAATTAATTTAAATATTTTATATAACTGCTATGCATATGTAAATAATAAATTCAATCATACGGAATTAAACGTTATCTTCAGAGAGCCAATCCTGGGGGGACGGGACGATTGCCACACATTTTTGGACCTTCTGCCCATGGCAGTATTGGCACAATCATTAGAGCGGAATAAGTAGGGTCAACTCGCCTGCTTGGAAAAGGCAGGATTGGCACAGTCGCTCGACCAGGTAGACGCCATCGAACGAGGGAAAACGGGAATTTTATTATTCCCGTCAACTCTGCGTGGCAGTCATTTGCCCGTGATATAACAAATTTTTAAATTTAAACCTCACGTTAGGTTAGGTTAGGTTAGGTTAGGTTAGGTTAGGTTAGGTTAGTTGCTTACTTCAATAAGCACCACAGCAGGGAATTTGCGGGGGCAAAAAAGTTCCCATTTTCCCGCATTCTGGCCACCTGGCTGCTACTACCTGGCCGGGTGGTGTGTGCCAATCGTGCCTTTCTGAAACTTACAGGTTGACCCTTCTTAATCCCCTCTAATGACTGTGCCAATCGTGCCATTCCAAATCGGCCAAAAATGTGTGCCAAACGTTCTACGGCCAATCCTGGTATTGTGTATGTGAGTTAAGTCTTGATCAAACAGGTGAATATTAAATTAAAATGATACAAATAAAGTTTTTGGTATTATGTTTATTTTGCACACTCCTGATATAAAATACCATCACTAAACAATAATTAATATAAACAATAAACAAACCCCTAATTACAAATTGAGTTTCATTACTATAACTATTAGCTTCAGATAATAGTTAAATATAAGTTTAGAAACTTTTTAATTGAAGGTAATTAAATGTTAGAAAAGTTGGGGAGCAGCATCATAAAAACTTAAGTACTACATAGTCTATGTCTCCTTATCTATGATTATATTGGTGTCCGTTAACTTTGTTGTTGATGACAAACTAAAGACCAAAAGATTGTCTTTATAATTTATGTCATTAATTTAAAAAATGTTATGTAATTCAATATACTGATACACTGACTGGAATTTCACAAAATGATCAACTAGAAGATACCCCTGTAATCAGTACACTCGTGTCTTTGTCTTCGCGCTCGATCTCTAGCTAGAGGCTGTATTAAAAACATATAGAATATTTAAAACAACAGAACAATCATTTTATATTTTTTTGTATAATAGCTGTGTTTAATTATGACAGTAAACGTCACACAACACATATGTATTACAATATAAGCACAAAATGCACAAATGTATTACAATATAAGTACAAAATGCACAAATATTATGGTGATCTATTTCGGTGAACCACGCAAACCTTCCTCAGACCAGAGGAATTCACAAAAGAATGGAAAATGGTGTTCAACAGCTCAATTTATAGACCTATGATCACGTGACCCCATTGGCTGGAATCATCAAAATGGCGGCTGTTGTAATATTATGGTTAATCCATATTGGCTGTTCTTTTATTCGCTGAAAATACATTACTAAACACTAATTCAGAATAAAAACTAACCTGTTCATTCATTAATTTATCACGATCCTTATATTTGTCTTTAAAAATAAATAACTCTTCCCAAGCATTCATAATACGACCCTTCTTACAAACTTTTAGAATATCTACATTTTCATATATTTTATTCAAACTGTGGGTACAATTCAGAAGGTGTTTAGCTAGATTAGATCTTTCAGGTTTCTTTGTTTTTAAATGTAGAGACATGGTTTTTATATCTTTTGTTAAAATTTACAGTCTGACCTACGTAAAACACATTACAATCATTACAGTTAATCCAATATATTCCTGAATTATTGTATTTTTCTTCACTTTCAATATTCGGGTGTAAAATGTTGGACATATTATTACAAGTCTTAAAAGCTACTGATGAATTGAATTTCTTAAATCTATTACCAACTCTTTGTGTAAACGGTCCATTGTAATGTAGGGATACATACTCCTTTTGTTCTTTGTCGGATATTTCTTTTTTAAGCGATGTTCATTTATCGTCCAGAATTTTATTTTCTTTTTTATTCTACTTCCAATTACATCAATGATTGATGCCTTGTATCAATTTGCAATAGCTATTGATTTTATTAGTGTAACTATTGCAGTAATTATTTTATTATGACTCAAGCGGTTTTAATCCACACTCAAAATACGCAATGTTTACACCAACATAAATATAAACATAAAAAGTTGTTATAAAAATTAATAGAAACACTTTGTATCTTTCAAGGCTGGTTTACATTAATCGAGAAGGAGGGCGAGTAGAAAGGAGAGTTAAAACTCGACCATCAACTAGCATACAGTACATAGTGTGGAAAGTTGGACGAGTCGAGTTAAAGGCGAGTCGAATTCGGGCGAGTCAAGTTACGGGAGAGTCGAGTTACGGACGAGTCGAGTTACGGGCGAGTCGAGTTACGGGCGAGTTGAGTAATTTCGGAAGCGAGACAGCCCCT
Organism: Stictocephala bisonia; assembly: GCA_035578905.1. NCBI lineage: Eukaryota > Metazoa > Arthropoda > Insecta > Hemiptera > Membracidae > Stictocephala > Stictocephala bisonia. The sequence continues at coordinate 499,988 of JAQJVL010000084.1, forward strand.
CAACCTCTTTTGAGTACTCTCCCAATCCCCACCACTCTCTAACAACAGCTTACCATCAACTCGCTAAAAAATAAGTTCCCAAAGAGTATAAAAATTACTAGGTGTTAATATGAGAAATCACATTTACTATTTGGTGTCTTCCAACGCCATTTAAGTTAATAATATAGCAGATGAACTATGAGTATCTCTTCTCTTAATACAAATTATTTTGAACAACTAACATTTCCTTTCACGAGAACAAATAAAATTGTCTGATAGGTAAAATATTCAATTTCAAGCCGATTACAACAACTTTAAATATTGTACATACTAAATTATCTTGTTTTAATTTCCAAAGTGTATTAAAGAATTTAATTTTAAATTTAAATACGATAATTTATTTATAATTAAAAATTAGGAAAATATAACAAATTCAAGTAAGCTGTGTATATATACTCGTACATTCTATAAGAAAACAAAAATATAAAAGTGTAAGAAAGTTGAAATAATAAAACGAACAATAAGTTAAATGAACCCAACATCATTAATTAATTGTTGTTAACTTGTTAACTTTCTACACAAATGTCTAAATAAATCAAAATTACAAATCCAACTAATCAGTAGGAATTGTTTTTATTGCCTACTAAATAGAATACGGGGCAATAGCTTCATAAATGCACTATCTGTAAAGGACTAGTCGAACGGTAAGTATATCCATAATACGAGGCAATAGATTCATAAATGTGCTATCTGTAAAGGACTAGTCGAACGGTAAGTATATACATAATACGAGGCAATAGCTTCATAAATGCGCTATCTGTAAAGGACTAGTCGAACGGTAAGTATATCCATAATACGAGGCAATAGCTTCATAAATGTGCTATCTGTAAAGGACTAGTCGAACGGTAAGTATATCCATAATACGAGGCAATAGCTTCATAAATGCGCTATCTGTAAAGGACTAGTCGAACGGTAAGTATATCCATAATACGAAGCAATAGCTTCATAAATGCGCTATCTGTAAAGGGCTAGTCGAACGGTAAGTATGTCCATAATACGAGGCAATAGCTTCATAAATGCGCTATCTGTAAAGGGCTAGTCGAACGGTAAGTATATCCATAATACGAGGCAATAGCTTCATAAATGTGCTATCTGTAAAGGACTAGTCGAACGGTAAGTATATCCATAATACGAGGCAATAGCTTCATAAATGTGCTATCTGTGGTAAGTATATCCATAATGCGAGGCAATAGCTTCATAAATGTCTATCTGTAAAGGACTAGTTCTAACGGTAAGTATATCCATAATACGAGACATAGCTTCATAAATGTGCTATTCTGTAGAGGACTAGTCGGAAAGGTAAGGTATAGGATCCATAATACGAGGCAATAGCTTCAGTAAAGCTTGTGCTATCTTTAAAGGACTAGTCGAACGGTAAGTATATCCATAATACGAGGCAATAGCTTCATAAATCGCTATCTGTAAAGGACTAGTCGAACGGTAAGGTATAGTCCATAATACGAAGGCAGATAGCTTCATCAAATGTGCTATCTGTAAAGGACTAGTCGAACGGTAAGTATAGTCCATAATACGAGGCAATAGCTTCATAAATGTGCTAGTCTGTAAAGGAGCTAGTCTAACGGTAAGTATATCCATAATACGAGGCAATAGCTTCATAATGATGCTATCTTGTAAAGGACTAGTCGAACGGTAGAGTATATCCATAATACGAGGCAATAGCTTCATAAATGTGCTATCTGTAAAGGACTAGTCGAACGGTAAGTATGAGTCCATAATACGAGGCAATAGCTTCATAAATGTGCTATCTGTAGAAGGACTAGGTCGAACGGTAAGTATATCCATAATACGAGGCAAGTAGCTTCATAAATGTGCTATCTGTAAAGGACTAGTCGAAACGGTAAGTATATTCCATAATACGAGGCAATAGCTTCATAAATGCGCAATCTGTAAAGGACTAGTCGAATGGTAAGTATATCCATAAGCTCGTAAAAAAGAACAATTATTCATAATTATATTAGGGCAAAGATATTTTTACGATTCGATCATTTCGTTTAGCTGTAACTGAAACGACAGTTTTTTTTCAAACGTCAAAGAGGCATACCCTTAGAATGATGGAAGCTAGCCTATGATTCATCTCTATTACATAAATTCATTCGAACACACGTACTTGCACAGTTTTCGGAATTGAAGATGTCTTCAAATTTCCCTCAAGTTTTTGAACCTATTTTCTAACTGATATTAGGAGAAATATGTGAAAAGGTTAAATAAACTAAACAATCAACCTTACAACTTATCACATACTATTGGGTTGGTACTACATTTTCAGTAAAATGGAACCCAAAACTTTAAAACCATCACCACTTTAAGATAGTTAATAACTTTTCAATTGCAGTTGGTAAATAGTTGAAATATGAAGACTAAGACAAAATCATTTTTCGATAGTGATTGAAAGTTGGACATTTTCAAGAAAGGTCTGTTAAGTCTGGACATGGGGGCGCCGTACCCCCTCCCTTCCTTCAAACACTTGCATATTGTTTGCTGGACCTCTTATCCAAATTGTGCCAATAAACAATCTGGCCAGACACCTTTGTCTATGTTTTATGATATAAAAATGCTGTGACAATGTGTAGTTTATAGTGTACTAAAGTATAGTCCAATGAAGCGAGGACCATGCTTCGCTCCACGTTCCTTACACCGACCGTGTTTTACCATCTAAATAACTTAAAACTTTTATGTCCATTTTGGCGCTTTCCACTATCATGAATAGTTATGTAAATGTAATCGATATTTACAAGCATACATCATTATGATGGTCTAGCATTTGCCATTTCTCCCCCATAAATTTAAAAATCATCTGAACATAATATTTGTGTGAGGTAGGTCTGTTAAATCAATAAGGTACAATCAGATGTTGACTCAAAAAGAAGAGAGAGGTTTTATGATGAGATATTCCAGAAAATTTCACTCGTAAATACAATTTATTATATGATGCCAATAACAAGTGGACGTTTGTTTATTTTCAGATAAGTTACTTATTTGTAAACTCATTTTAGATAATTTGATACGATCATTGTTATGGACAGAATCCTTTAATAGAAAGCTGTGTTTTTCATGTTTTCGTGAAACGCAAATGCCCTCCTGTAACTTTCTCAAATGGACTTATAAGGAATGTGTGTATCAAGACACATTTTCCTAATACGATTTTAAGAATACTTAAAAAGTTGTGTAATTGTTTTTTCTTTTTTTTTAGCAAACCTCGTTTTCCATATTAAATGTTTTCATACATTTGTTTCGTTACAATTACCAACTGCAAGCACATTTTAAAACGGTTACAGTTTGTGTTATAGATATGCGGATGTTATAGACAGTTGTTATCAGTCGCTTGTGCCGAGCAGACGTGCGGTGTTTGTGCCGAGTTCAAGGTCTAGTTTGCCACGTGCCGTGTAGGCAGGTCGTATATTGCAAACTTTATTCAAAATTATATAGCGTTGTATTTAACGTGATTATTATGGCAGGCATCTGTAGTGTATGTAATGTAGCTTGTGAGAAAAATGCGGAAAGTGTTATATGTGCGGGAGAATGTGGACAACAGTACCACATAAAGTGCGTATCCGTGCAGTCAGACTACATGAAAACGCGTGCAGCTAAAAAGGACTGGTACTGTGAAGAGTGTAAGAAAGGAAAGAATACGTCTTCCGCGGGAAGCAGTAAAATCTCGACCACCAGTACTACTCTTACGAAAGAATTTTTCGTTTCAATTATGGAAGGATTAAAAGTTTAAATCTTTGGCGAACTAAAAAACTACTCGAAACAGTTTGAAGAATTCAAACAGTCTGTAGAATTTTTATCAGAGGCGGTTGACCAATCCAACAAGAATATGGAGTCAATAACCCAACAGTACGTGGAAGTTAAAAAAGAAAACGAGCAACTCCGGGAAGCCAATGGGATCCTGACCAAACAAGTAAGGGAGCTCCAAGTGAGAATGAGAAACGTGGAGCAATATTCGAGGAACGCGAATATTGAAATATCGGGCATCCCACAAACGCCAGGAGAAAATGTCCAGTCAATAGTAGAAGACGTGGGCAAGGCGATCGACATGGAGGTGAAGAGTGGAGACATCGCAGTGGCCCACCGCGTCCCGTCCTTTAGGAAGGAGAGGACCCCACAGATTGTGGTGCAGTTCCACTCACGGGTGCTCAAGACTACGTGGCTGGAGAAATACAGGTCAGCGAGGAAGGAGAACAACGGACTTACCGCAAAGCATGTAAATAAGAAATTTCCTAGTATTAATCTGTACATTAATGAACACCTAACACCGGAAAACAAAATGTTGCTCCAAAAAACAACAGAAAAATGTAAAACTGCAAACTATAAGTACACATGGTGTAGAGAAGGGAAAATATTTGTAAGAAAGGCTGATGGTAGTATTTGCTTGAAAATTATTGATGAGGATGACTTGGCCAAAATAGTTTAAACTGGTGTATTTAACGAGTAAAATGTATTTTCAAAGGAATTATAGTTGCAATACTTATATTAATTTTACGAGATTTGAATTATTGAAAAGTATAATAAGTTAGTTTATGTTACCAGCTTTTGAACCAGATACAAAATGGCCAATTTATCACGAGTTTGAATGTCCCTTTTTTCACCTAATAGTAACAAAAGCCTTAGCTTAATTAATTGGAATGTAAGAAGCATTAGGAATAAGTTTAGTATGTTAGAAGCAAAACTAAAAACTATAAAAAAGAAATTAACATTATTGTATTTACCGAAGTTTGGATAAATAGTGAAGAGACTCCATTCTATCAACTTCCAGGCTATAAAATGTATAGTAAATGTAATGACGAGTATGTAGCAGGAGGTGTAATTGTTTACATAGATAATGAGATAAATACCGAGTTGATTGACTGCAGCATGACCACTGCTGACTGTGTCATTCTAGACATTAAGATAGGTAATATTCCATTCTCAATACCTGCTATTTATCGATTACAAGAATTCACACAAAAAGATTTTTTATCTGAATTTGAAAATAAATTAAAACTATTGAAAGCAAACTCGTTTGTAGTAGAAGACCTTAATATAAATATTTTATCAGATAAGCCAGAAGCAAAGAAATATATGTCTCTTATGAGCAATAATTGTTTTGTACCCATGGTAAAACAAATTACAAGAATAGGCTATAATTCGCAATCATGTCTTGATCACTTATTCATCAGACATAAATATGTAAATATATTTGACATAGGTATTTTTCAGTTAGGTTTAACAGATCACTTTTTAATAGCTTTAAGTGTTGAGTTCAGCAAAATTACAACACAAAGTAATAGTGTAGGATTAATGCATAACAAGAAAACTTTTGTCAATTATACAAATATAAGTAATGATATAATTAGTAGCAATTGGACTAGTGTATATAGTAGTATTAGCGTTGATTTAAGTGTTCAACATTTTTATACGATTTTAAACAACTGTATAGAAAATAACACCTCACTAATAGAAGTACCACATAGTCTAGTTAAGGCCAAAATGAAAAGTCCGTGGATAAACAAGCACATTTTAGATGCAATTAAGAAAAGAAATAATTTGTATAAAAACTCATTGAATAGACCTTACGATGTTAAGCTTAAGAGGTATTATGAGAATTACCATGAGCGATTAAAAAATAAAATCGATTCTACTAAGAATTCTTTTTTTACTAAATTGTTAAATAAATACAGTGGTAATAGTAAAGAACAGTGGAAAATCGTAAATCAAATTACAGGAAATAAGAGTAAAAATGAGTTGAGTCAAATAGAACTAGATAACGGCACTGTTATTGATAATCCAGGTCTTATCAGTACGGAAGTAAACAAATATTTCGCCAGTGCGGCAAATCAACTGACCGCCAACCTTCCTAGCGCCGGCGCCTGGGACGACAGCACTACCAACCCAACCCCTGAATCTTTTTTTATCTACAGAACTGACAAGAAAGAAGTTTTAGATATAATTGCACATTTGAAAAATAAAAATCGCGTGGAGTAGACAACATTTCTGTTGATCTACTTAAGCAAATAAGCCTTAGTATTGCACCTGTTCTTGAACACATTTTTAATTTAAGTTTTAAGTCAGGCCATTTCCCGACCTATTTTAAAAAGAGTGTAGTAGTTCCTTTAGTGAAGAAAAGTAACTCCATTAAACTGGATAACCTGAGACCTATTAGCCTTCTACCTATTATTTCTAAAATAGTAGAGAAAATTATGAAAAAACGGCTTCTAAATTTTCTGAACAGTAATCATTTTTTTAGTGATAATCAGTATGGGTTCACTAAAGGCAAATCCACCGAAGATGCACTTTCGGTTTTCGTAGAATGCCTATATAATAAGATAAATTTTGGCAGGAAGGCATCTGCATTAATTATAGACTTTAAAAAGGCATTTGACCTGGTGGACCAAAATATTTTACTTTCAAAATTAGAACATGCAGGAGTAAGAGGAGTTGCACACAGATGGTTCAGTACGTACTTTTCAAACAGAGAACAAATTGTTAAATTTAAAGACTCTTATAGTAATCCAGAAATAGTTAAAAAAAGGAGTGCCACAGGGCTCTGTACTCTCAGCCACCTTGTTCCTAATTTATATTAATGATCTCCTAGAAAAGCCGTTCAAAGGTCGAATCTATGCTTTTGCCGATGATTTAGTTTTAGTATATGATAATGAAAACGAAGAGGAAATATGGCAATGTATAATGCAGGACTTAAACATTTTGAAGCTGTGGTGTGTTCAAAATAAAATGATTGTAAATGTATCTAAAACCAAAATAGTTAATTTTAATTTAAAATATTTTAGGTTTATCCATGATGTAGTTTTTCATAATTTTTATTGTAATGAAACGAACATATGTAACTGTGAGAAAATTGAGGTAGTGAATCATTTTAAATACCTAGGTGTATTTTTAGATATTAAAATGTCATAGAAAAATATATTGAGTATTTACAAGGCTCCTTAAAGCATCAAATTAGGAAATTTTACTATTTGAGGAATAAATATAACCAAGATCTATTACAGAAATTATACTTTGCTCTTATAAATTCTAGGTTGCAATATGGTATTCACTGCTGGGGAGGAGCTTATAAAAATTCAATGGAAAAACTCAGAGCAACTCAAAACCATTTTTTGCGTATAATATTATTTAAGAACAAGAGAGAATCATCTTTTCCGCTTTACCAAAAGCTGAATATTTTACCGCTTCAACATTTATTTCTGTTTAAAGTGCTACAAATATTTTTCAAAAGAAGTGGAAACAATGGAACAGAACAACTATATAATCATCCATACATGACGCGGAATACAAAAAATAAAATAGTTAAAAGGCCAAAAGTGAATAAAACCTGTTTTATAAAATCGTTTGTTTTTTTGGGCCCAAAATGTTACAATATGTTGCCAATTGAAGTTAAAAATTGCAAATCTATTAAAACATTTAATTTTCATGTTAAAAAATGGCTGTTGAGCTCTGAGGAAACCAAACAATTAACAGAAATAATTCAATAACATTTTCTTTGTATATAAATGTATTTGTAAGTGTGTAAAAAGTTGTACATAGATTTAGATTTAATAAAATTTAAAGTTAAATAGGTTATAAAACTAAAGCTACAAACCTATCAATATTGATAAGAATTGTTTACAATAATTTTCCTTGAAATTATTTTTTGGTTTTGTTTTAATGCAATGTGAATAGTATAAGATAAATTTGTCCACATGTAGATAAGTAAATGATAACACTACAAAGGCCGAACACCAATTCTCAGTGTCATGGACTTAGTGACTGATAAGTGTTCTTTGTTTTATTTGCCGACCATCGCAACTGTGTAGGATGGTCGAGTTTATTCCTACCAAATTATATTGTACTTAAAGTGTATTGTTTAAGATGGAATAAAGATAATTTCATTTCATTTCATGTCAAGTAAATTTTCAGTTAAAATATTATTTGAAAAAAACCTTTAAATCTGCAAAATCAGATTGTTTGATCAACTTATACCCAGGATTACCTTAAAATAAGGCTGCTCATATAAACGGAGCGCCGTGATATCTCACGTTTGGGAAATCTGCATACTGTATCAAGATTGTATCATCTAGTGGCAGGAGTTCTTCTCCAAACCGATGACTCTTGATGGATGTTAGAAATTATTTATTAAATTACACAGAACGGGAATCACATGGAATCAGTAACAAAACATTGACATTCATTTGTGTATGTGATTTGGTTATTCATTCATTAATTTATGTTATATGCATTATTGTTCATGGAAGACTGTAAATATTTGTGGTGACACAACCAAACTAAATTTATATTAAATCTAAATCAGATTTTTGGAAAGTATTTTTGAAAAGCTGTTTCTTTTTACTAGTTGGATGGATAATGTTATTCTAGGAAAATAGACTCTTATAGATATTTTGTTTATTTTAATTTTATTTCGATTAAAAAATTTATTAGCTTTGATTAACGTTCTTTTTCACTTTGAGTAAACCACGGTAACACCATTGACTATAGAAACGAGGAGATTGTCCACTACTGTTTTTTTTTTTTTTTTTTTTTTTTTTTTTTTTTAAGGAGTGGCCGATCTCCTCCGTAACCTTACTCTGCCCATTCCTCATAGACTATTGATCTGTGTGAGGAACTTATTCAGACAGAGTAAGGGGGCGAACCAGTACAGTAGAAGGTGAATATTATTGATAAATCTTTCAGTCTGGGCCGGATTCGAACCAGCGCTATCTCTAACCCAAGGTAAAAGTCCTGACGCCTTAGACCACTCGGCCACCGGCTCGCCAAATGTTCAGCGAAATTAGTTCATGTTCGAGTTTCATAGGTAGCACCAGTAGTATTCCTCTCTCTATCTCTCTTCATCCATTCGTAGTCTCTCTCCAGTACACGCTGAAGTGACTAATAGCTGAGTTAATAGTACGCCAATCAGTCGTCGGAGTGCTTATTGAAACCAATCACCGACAGATAGCAGCACACACTACAGCAAATGCATTGCCTTGGTCTGCCTGTTTTTATTTTCTAGTATGCTCTATTCCATGTACGTTATACAAGCATGCTTCTTCGTTATGTTCTGGGGACATTATGTTCAGCATTACTAATGCCGAAAATGTCCACGTAATCATATCATACGTCTTAGAAATCCTCCACTTCAACAAATAATACAAACAATTAAGATACTAATCTGTTAGAAGTAATTACAAGATTAATGAAAAACTTGCATCAATACAAAATGATAACAAATAAGATAAAATACATATTATCTATATCTAAGTGGGAATTTACTAATAAATGATCACCAACGTGATAAGGAAATCACACATTATCTGAAATGAGAAAATATAACAACTATCATGAGCGTGGGTTTAATTTCTATATGTATAAAAAATAAGGGTTGACTATATTTATATTTAAGTTGTGCAAGGAGTTTTTTGTAGTTATGGTTTGAATTAATAAATTATTAGATTTTACTTGTAGAAAGTTCAAATGCATTGCTTGTAAATATTTAACTACAATACTACGCCTGGTTGTTGCAGAACTGGTGCGAATGAGGTCACAAGAGGAGACAGACTGCCAACTGACATTTGGCGCCAAAATGACCTTCAAATAGATCAGCTGACCTTCTGTCGCAAGGTATTGTCACTTCAATTAGGTCTTGTCGACATTTATAAGTTGTCTAGTCATTATTTTTTATCAATAACTTTGAATTTCCAGAGTACCAATGAATGAATCCCTGCATTATTATTTAATGGTGACATGCTTTCAACCCTAAGGTCAGAGACAGTGACGTCGGTACTGGTGGCGCAGTGCTGTAACTCATGTACTTGGGGACAAAGTGTTTGGGAGATTGTAGGCGATAAGTTCCATGCTCGGTTCTCTTAATACCGACACGGCGTCCGCTCAATGGTTGCCATCAACGTAGACACTACTAGAGAAGTATGGAGTGTCCGTGTTGAATGGTAGTCAAGGTTCAGATGTTGGGTATGGGAGAGAACTGATTGTCAGACTTGTCAGTTACCTGAAACTCAGACCAACACTACGTGGTTCGGATTCCACGTAAAGCTGTAGGTCCCATAGTTGCCCTGGCTATTGGGCTATTAATAAATAATCCTTTCTGAGCTAAGTCAAACTCAGATAGTAACAATGACTACACTCGTTCATCTACACTCATCACACTCATTCACTCCTCATATTCGCCCATATCTCTACGATCGGCGTCTTAGAGATGAATAATGAATACTATCCTTATCACTGGAAAGCAAAATCAACTACTACCTTCGTACATAACCTCAATCTTTTATACGCTGATAACAACGTATTAGAGAGGGTCACACCGAATGGCGAGGGATGGGTTAGTTCAAATGGACAGAGTCAGTCAAACAATTAAAAAAAGAAAAAAAGTTTCATTTTACCAGGCGAAGTTAGGGCTAAGAAGCATATCTCTAACACTTAACCTGGGGATCAACGGCTCAATGTGATTTCCGAACCACGGGATCGGCAGGGTAAACACTTTTATGGTCACATCGGGAATCAAACTCGGACCAGTTGAGTGGCAAACTGCCCCCATAGCCCCTTGGCTACGCCACTCCTAAGTTTAGTGGGTAATATAGATATACTCATCTAACTTTGTTTTGCAAAATCATGTTTTATTGAGTAATAAGAATAGACTGTAGAACATTTATGTCGTTTTGTAAATAAATATCCCATAACTTTAGTATATACAAGTTATATTAGTTATCTATGTTTAAATATAGGTCATATTTTTCATTCTTATTGGGTCAATGTAGAATGCAAATATAACTTTAACAAGCAAGCACCTTTAAATGGAACATGCGTTATGGGTGTTCCATTCATGATAAGGCGAGAATGCCCATTGCCCAACCATACATTCTCAGCATATTTAACCATCCACGTCCCAAAGAATAAAACATCTTGACAGTGTATAGCATTTAAATAATCTCAAAGTTTAAAAGAAATGGATCTAAGTTTGAGTATGTTATACTCCATAGTGAATTCATTGCGAACGTAAATACTTCACTATGGATAAATATGATACTTCGTGCAGAGATTTTCTTAGTTACCCTTTCGGTAGTTATATAAAACAGGGGCCTTGTCGATTTTTCAGCTGAACATTTTTGTATAGTAGATTATGCGTTTGTATAGTAGATTATGCGTATAGTAATTATTATGCGTTATAACCATTGAGATTTACGTTTAAGTTTTGGTTCAAATAAAAGCGGATTGCCTCATTTTCAACATTTCTTTTATTTTGAACTTTTAAACTAAAAGACCAGTATTACAGTAATGAGTCTTCCTCAATGTGATGCAATTAAATATATAGCATGCATACATGTACAGTGGTGTTGAAATATACGTACAGTGGTTTGACCCACCCGCTCACCCATACACGTACAGTGGTTTGACCCACCCAGGTATTTTTGTCAGTGGTACTGACCCACCCGCCCATCCATACATGTACTGTGGTAAGATATAAGAAAGAAAAATATGATAAGTTCTTCAGCGGAAAACCCGGAAAATAATTAATCTGAGAAGAACAGAGGTTTTCCATAAATCTATTGATTTGGTTACTCGAATTGAGTTGAATTTTCCCCTGATCACGATTATCATACGCTTTTTACAATCGAACCACAACAGCACCGGAAATTTCCGATATCTGTAAGGTTACATTCTGTTCGGATAGGGCTAGTTTGGATATTGATAAGCTAGAATATGATATGTTTGATTAGGTCATGTTAGGCTTGGTTAGGTTATGTTAGGATTTTAATATTAATTTGTTCGTAGCATAGTGGGTTAAAACACTTTAAAGTTTAAAGGTTAACATAACCTTACCAAACCTAACATGACCTAAACAAACCTAACCTAACGAAACATAATCTAACCTAACCAAACTTAACATAACGTAACCTAATCTATAAATACCCAACCTGAACAGAACGTATTCTTACTGAAATCTGCACACACATTTCTTTTTTATTGCACAAAACTTTGTCATATTCGTAATCAGAACCTAATTCCGCATAATTTGAGTACCCACATCGTTATATTTAAGCACAAAAGTATTTTTCCGTGTTTCCTTATTTTCGTATTCTTTCCGGGCTTTCCACTAAAAAAAACACAAAAAACTATCATATTATTATTTCTTAGTTATGTTTCTTAAATATTTCCAGCCAAAAAATTGATAAGGCTCCGGTTTTATATAATTACCTTTATTTCTAATGAAGAGGGTGAGAATAGAAATATAGTTGTTGTAAAATCAATAAAAATTATATATAGCGAAAACAGATATGAATTACTTACTAAGTATCTTATTTTACAGTAAGAAAACACGCTAAGGTTATATCACCTTGTATTTGTTTACCGTACAACATTATAATTCACCCACTGCCGATCCAAGTGTTGTTGAAGGAATAGGGCATAGAGTAGAGAGCAGGAATGTTTTGGCAAACATGATGAAATTATCTACAAACTTTCACCAGGCATATCTGGTGTAGCCACATTCTGCAGTTATTGTATTCATACCTTCTATTGTAATGCATAGTTTTGTCATATTATAAGCTGCATTTTTATTTTGTTAAAATAGGTGCCTGCCCTAAACCGCCAATAATTACTAATAAATAACACTATAAAATATACATATAAGTATATATGCATGTATTCTTTTGTACTACGTTTTTTTTTCATATTTACTATAGGACCTCACCGACAAGTTTTGCGTAACTTGGTGAGGCCTTGATTTTGTACTCACATTAAAGTAATAAATAAATAAAAATAAAATAAATAAAAATCTAATGTCATTCAGTCGTTCAAAGACACAATCACATACCTGCCTGGTAAGTAATTATATATCATTCCATCTGATCATTTAGGGGTATTCTGTAAACAGTTTTATGACCTGTAACCGGCGAAAAGATTGTTTTTATGTACTTTCTAAGCTCATTGTGTTCACATTCGGGAAATAATAAAGACATTTACTGTTTATGATTAAATTCAATTGTAAAGAATGACCAAGTACAAGTATTGGGAATAAATGGAATCGGGTGCATAAAAATTAGATAATAACAAGACCTATATTAATTATATATTGACAAAATATAATAATTATTGACGTTTCTTAATAATCACTAACTATCTAAATATAAACCAACTTAAAAAAAATTTTAAATCTTTTTTTAAAAAAGTTTCTTAATCTTACTTTGTCCATTTCTCATAGACTATTGATCTGTGCGAGGAACTTATCAGATAAAGTAAGGACTGAGCATTTGCTCAGTTAAGAGGACCGAGCAAACTCCACAATACATTGTGCCCAAATAGCTGGGTTACAGCACTGCGCCACTTGTGCCAACGGATTAACGGAGTTTGAGGGATATTAGCTTTGGTAAAATAGGGACCCGTTAAGAAAGGATATCTCGAAATTCCACCCCCAAGGGTTTATATTTTACTAGCTAGTACTGTAAGTTTCGGAACATTGTGATTTAAAACGTGGATTTATGATTACGTTTTCAATCTTAATCATAAGAGACATTTTTTATGTATATGCATATATATTGTATGCATGTTATAAGTACACATGCTCTGGTACTTAACCACGCTCCCACCCATACACGTATGGTGTACTTACGCACCCGCCCACCCATATACATACGGTGTACTTACCCACCCGCCCACCTACGTATATACGTACGGTGTACTTACCCACCCGCCCGCCCATATACGTACTGTGTACTGACCCACCCGCTCACTCATACACGTATGGTGTACTTACCCACGCGCCCACCCATATACATACGGTGTACTTACCCACCCGGCCACCCATACACGTACGGTGTACTGACACACCCGCCCACCCATACACGTACGGTGTACTGACTCACCCGCCCACCCATATACGTACGTGGGTTTCAAATTTTTTTTCAATTAAAATGATTTCAATTTGACAAATGTACATATTATTGGAGTTTATTAACAACTGTATAGCATACTTTTAGAAGACTTTATAGTATAGTAAATCACTATTTAGTAATGTCAAACATACCTTGGTCTAGTAGGCCTACTGTATATATTCACTGTATGACAGCTTTTCATTTATTATAATAATTAAAAAATATATAATTATGGTTCATAGTGTTCTAAAGACCCTTCACCAACATAGTTCTCATACATTCCTTCCGTATGTACATCTGTATGTCTGTGGAATGAACCTCTAAATAATCGAACAATTTGTAAGTGTAACTTAAATAAAAATCATACTTTGAAAAATTAAAGCCTGATGCCTTGTGTTTCCATCTAGATTAAATAAATAAACTGCTATAGGCTCCCACGCAAATAATCGATATAAATGGTCCAAAGTAATGTTGTTTAAAAATAATGTACACCAAAGCATTTTTATAACTAAGCATTAAATGTTTTGTTTTCTCTCAGTAGTTATGTTGTGTATGTTTTCTGACCTCGCAATGAAGAGCTTCATCCCAGTGAAGACCCGAGCTCCGGCTCGGATTTCTTCGGCTAGCTTCGGTTTTGGGTACCTCCAGCAAGGCCCGTGACAATAATAAAAATATAAGTAGTGGTAATGTGGTGGTACTAAAACACAGTGTTTGTGTGAATTAGAGCCTATGTATCGTAAATTTTTAAAATTAAAGTACAATATTCTAGTAAGTAGTAGGGGGACTTGAGATGCTTTTGGCTACCAAGTGTCTGGAGACCACTACATTTTCCCCGTTCCCTTTCTTCATTGATATCCCTCCCAGATAGTATCCGGCGTTGTTATGCGTTGTATTGAAATCTACCGATCCTGTGGAATGTTCCCATATCCGAAATTCTCTTATCCTTAGTATATCTGTATATTCTTATAGAAATAATATCTTTTTATCAGTGTTGGCTATCTGAAGTCCTCCTCAAACACCGGGATGGCGTTCCCTCTTATAATTCTGCTTGTCTCTTCTGTATCACACACGTGCTTGGCCTCTGACTCTATCCTGGACATCATGAACACACAGGAAGTGGAGAGACTGATTGCCGAGAGGAAGGCCAACTCATCGAAGGACTACAACCTAGATCACAATCTTTTGGAAGACGATGAAGATGATGTTGAAAGTAACTGGGAACAGCCGGTTTTCAGGTAAGATAAGTAACAATGGCTGAAAAAATAATAAAATTACACAAACGAATATATTGTAAGTAACTAAAACTACTTCTATTTTATATTAGACTTATAATATTCTTTTGGATTAGCTAAAAAAGTGTTAAAACATTTAACACAATGAAATAGTAGTTTATCAATATAAATAACTATGTTGGTTTATGTACGTAATTTAACGAAAAACTGACACCAACAGTTCTTACATACAAATGAAAATTAAATCAGCCATAATGTGCAGTTAACAAATTTGTAACGTTTAACATAATCTGAAAAAATAAAACTAAAACTAGGAGTCACACTTTAAGAGTATGCATTATTTGATAAATGATATTTACAAAATAATTTTAAGAAAACAAAAAACCACTTTTAATGAAACCACACCTTAAAGACATTACATATGATATTGGAATTAATACGATTTAAATTGAAAGACAATTTGTTAAATCCCATTTTTGAAAGTTTTACAGTAACAGGAAACTACGTGGTAGAATTCGTAAATTGGCAGAATTGTTTTTATTGTACTGATATTACAAATATTATATGAACTATTATGATGAGAATAGGAAGTAGTTTTGTTCTTAAAGATCATTCTCATTAGATAAACGTTCCTTATGAAGTTGAAAAAAAACCAACAATCAGTTTAATGTGATAACATCCTTTCTGTTACAGGATGGTTTGGTAATAGTAGAACTGATTGTCAGAATCAGAACAAATTTTATTTCCCAAAAAAATACATGTAATACAATTCGTACTTATAAGGACGGTTATAATAATAATAACAATAATATAAAGAATATTACATTATATATTGCCTATATTAAACAATTAGACAATATATATTAGAGAAAATAATATTAAAATAATGGTAGAAGGCGTAAAGTTTTCAGTAAATGGGGAGGGTCAACGTCAGAGGCCGGCAGGCTTATTTATAAGTGGTAAAATTGAGCATCTCGACTTCCTCTTAACTGAGATTAAATAGTAATTCCACAATTTTATTTCTGAATATATTTTGTGAAGGAGATTGAAAAAGATCAGATCCTTGGTATTGTAAGGAAAGGTTTCTATATAGAATGTGAGAAATATCAAATGAATTTGTGCTTGAAAATGATTTAATTAAACTTGTTGTATTAATTCCAATATTTCTTGAATATCTCGTATTCTAAAATGCAAAATCTGAGTGAAAGTTGAGTTAACATTTTTTAGAATATGAATAAGTAGGAATTTTACAACAATTTTGCGGATTAAAAAATAAAATCCAGTCTCTCTAAACAGGGCGTCAGTCGGGCAACGCATACTTTTATTAAAAGCTATTTTTAAGATTTTCTTTTGAACAATATTGAGTGGTTGAATAACATATTTAGAAGCTCCACTCCACGAAATAACACCAAAGGAGAGGAATGACTGTAAGTTACATATGCAAAATAAGCTGTTTTGATTTCTTTTCCATTTAACACATCTTTCAAAACTCTAAATGCAAAAATATATGTTCTCAATATGTTCTTGAGATAGTTGATTTGATCAATCCATTTCATACGTTTTCATGACTCCTAGATACTTGTAGGTATTTAATCGTTCAATAGTTTTACAGTCAAATACTTGATTTAATTCATTTCTACATTAGTGAATAAAGACATCATTCTGGAAGACTGTAAATGGTAAAACCTTTTAAAGAAATAGGCATATATTTTGTTTGGGAAATATTGAGAGTTAATACATTTTGATCCAGCCATTTCTTTTTATTATAAGATCTTGTAATGCATGTAAACGTACTTCATTCCTGTTACTATTCCATGTCAAAAGCAATGTATCGTGGGCAAAGAGCAAAAGTCTACTGTTGATATTTAATTTAGAAATGTTACTAACATATTTTAAAAATCATACAGGACCCAAGGTGCTCCCTTGGATTACTCCATAGTCCAGGAGCATACTATCACTGTCACCAAATTTTAACCAATTTTCAACCACGATTGTTAACCAATGTTTTGTTTTGATCTTATTATTATTATTTTATCTGATATGTTACTTTCTATATGTTACTTTGTAACATATAAACAATATATGTTACATTGTATATTTTTATATATGTTACTTTGTATGTGTGACTATATAATACACTAATTACAAAGCGATTTTAAAAGGTTTAAGTATTTTAATTAATTAAATTATGTTTTATTGTTTATTTGGTTACGCATTATGACGCATCTGAATAGTTTTATAAAGCTAAGACTTAAACATTCTATTAATAAAGCTAATAACAACCTATCTGATTTATTTTAAGTACTAACAAAATCAACTAAAATTAAAGTGTATTGGGCAGAGTGGGTGGGCGGGTCGTTATTACTGTGAGTTTTCGTATATTGCATGAACCTTTATTTGTAAATTGTATTTCTGTAATATTACTTTAACTGGGTAGCTATACAATTTATTTGCAGGTATTTTGAATTGTAATTTTTATAAAATATCACACTTTAATGCAGGAAGAACATGACAGCAGAATTACAAGAACTGGCATCACGCCAGGGGGAAAAGATGCTTCGCTCGAGCAAGAATGCGCTACTGGTAACCAAGAAGGACTACCTACGTAAGGACTGGTGCAAGACAGAGCCTCTGGTACAGGTGATCCGGGAAGAGGGATGTACTCCTGTGACTGTCGTTAACCGCTTCTGTTATGGCCAGTGTAATTCCTTTTACATTCCTAAAAATCCAAAGCGCAAGGTGAGTGATTACTTGTTCATAAAGTGTTAGATTAGACAACTGCATCTTATTAACAAGTTAATAATCTAAAGTATAGGCCAAACTCTTTAACCTTACTCTACCCACTTCCCATAGACTATTGATATGTGCGAGCGACCAAGTCCAGGTTCGTGAAGTTGCAACAGGGTGCTACGGCTGTTCTAGGCCACAAGGGCCTCTTCAGCCTCGGGTAGGTTGGTAGAGGGTAGTTATCGTTATGTTTGCTCAAGGCAAGCAGACAGCCCGGATCACCGGAGACAAGGCCCAAGACAACATTGGCCGCTGGAACAGACAGAAGAAGAGCAACATGGTAAAATGAAAAGTGTTAGAGCTATCTGTGGGAGAGTAGGAAATGAGAAGTAGCTGTGTGTTCGGGAGTGGGTGAGGGCAAGGGGGGGACTACGTTAATGTGGCGTCAGTAACAGGTCGTGTGAGGGGTGGCAAAGTTTGGGGGTAGTTGGGTGACGGATCAGAAACGGTCGTGAATCAGGTGGTGGATGGTGTAGTATGAGCTGGTGGTGTAGGGTTCTGTAAAGTACTCTGCCAGTATGGGGGAGTCGGTGACTTTGGTGAGGTAGTTTTAGTTGAGTTGGTTGAGGAATTCACGCAGAGTGGGGATATGAAACAGGGTGTAGAGGTCTTGGGAGCTGTCGTCGGGGGCCAGGTGGTAAGCTAAGCGCATGGCGCATCGCTCGGACTTCTCGATGTTGGAAAGGTGATTATGCGGGATGGTGGTGTGGACTAGATGAGCGTACGTGAGTACAGGGCGGTCTTTTTGGTCTGTACAGAGCGGTTGTGGCGGTCTTTTTGGTCTGTCGGAAATGGGGTATGAAGGAGAGCCTAGAGTACAGGGTGACTCCCAGGTACTTGCAGGTCTTAGTCAGTGGAATTCTGTTACCTTGGAGGGTTATCGGGGTTTCCTGGTTACGATGGAACTTTCTGCCGTTATAGTTGAAATAACAGAACTGGGTCTTGGAAGTGTTGATCCTGATGTGCCATTTGGAACAGTAAATCAGGTAGTTATTGAGGGTTTTTGTTAGACGTCTGCATAGTGTTTCTGGGTTTTGGGGGGCGCACCAGAAGGCTGTGTCGTCTGCAAACTGTGCGAGACCATTGGGGGTATCGGTGGAGTTCCTGAGAGCGGGCGAGGGGAGTTCTCGCACATATAAGATGTAGAGGAGTGGGCTGATAGCTGATCCCTGGGGAACCCCTGCTAACAGCTGGAAGGGTCGAGAAAGGGCTTTCTTTACTCTGACCTGGGCTGTCCTACCATCGAAGAAGTTGGATATCCACTTGATGATGGAAGGGGGCAGTGAGAGAGAGAGTGTGTGAGAGAGAGAGAGAGAGAGAGAGAGGAGAGAGAGAGAGAGAGAGAGAGAGAGAGAGAGAGAGAGAGAGAGAGAGAGAGAGAGAGAGAGAGAGAGAGAGAGAGAGAGAGAGAGAGAGAGAGAGAGAGAGAGAGAGAGGAGAGAGAGAGAGAGAGAGAGAGAGAGAGAGAGAGATTGGGCGGTAGTAGTCTGGGTTTTGGTATCAGTATGACATGGGCTAGCTTCCAGGACGTCAATACCTTAGGACGTGTATGGGTGGGCGGGTGGGTCAATGCCACTGTACGTGTATGGGTGAGCGGGTGGGTCAAAACCACTGTATGTGTATGGGAGGGTGGATTGGTGGTAGCCTAGGACGGGAAGGGATTAAAGAGGGTGAGGTTGCGAGCTATGAAGGCGTTGGTTCGGGGTCTGCCACGGGGGCGCCATTCACTGTCAATGGGACTGGAGGGTTGAAGGGGGTGTTATGGGCCTTGATGAGTCGCCAGAAGTCCGTGGGACGGAGAGGAAGTCCTGATCAGCCTTGTCACAGATCTTACAGAGCTTGTCTCTCTTGAAGACCGCGACCAAGGTCTTGACCCTCTGGACGAGCGTCCTATAAGTTCCATGCAAGTAGGTGGATCCGGGATCTCTGAGGAGTAGGCGCTTGACCCACCCCTTTTGTTTGATGAGCGAAATGATGTCAGGTGGAAAGCGGTATGGAGTGCGCGTGACCAACTTAGTGGGGATAGAAATCCCTTTAGCCCGGATGATAGTGGCAGTAAGGGAGTCAGTTAGGGTGTCAATCTGGTCAGGGGTTTAAGGGGGTGTAATGGCCAGATTTCGAAGGTCTGTGTCAATAGATTGGGTGAACGCTGCCCAGTCCGCGTTCTTGTAGTCTGTGATGGCCGTAGGAGGGGGGTGAACTTCCTGGGCGTAGGGAACGTGTCTGATCTTGAGATCCAAGAAGAGAGGAACATGGTCCGAGCCGATGTAATAGCCCGAGAAGACATTAATCACCTTAAGGATGATGGTCGAGGTCATCAGAAGTTTATCCGAGGATGAAAGAAGATCCGCCTCGTGGGCGGGAAAGCGGGTGTAAGTGATTGGTAGGTGGCAGAGGTCTGTGTCGTTGATGAGGGCGACTAGGTCTCTACCCTCTCGTGTGGTACGTCTATCGCCTGAGGTCGTGTACTAACGCTTATTCCCGCCAGGAAACTCACGAAGGTTGGCTGGAATCGTCAAAATGGAGACTATTGAAATAAAATTGGCCAATTACTATGGATTACAGTTTTATATACTATTATTTTCTAAAAATACTTTGAGGATTATTTATTAAATAACTAATAAATTGGTCGGTAGCGTAGTCGGTTCAATCCCAGCTTCATGTTCTAAAGGTTCTCAGTTCGATCCCAATCAGAATCAATACATTTTGAGAAGGATCAGCTGATAATCACCGGCTGTTCATTTGTCATTGGGCTATTAATTAATGACACTTTCTAAGGAATAGTCGGCCTTAGTTTGTAACAATGACTACATTCGCTCATCTACACTCATCACACTCATTCGAAATCCATATTCGCCCATATATTGACGATCGGCGTCTTATTAATAAATAAAATAAAAATAAATAAATTATACAAAACAATTTATTTGGGTAAGGAAAAAGATAAAATAGTAGTTTACAATGATTTATAGATGTGTAATCTTGAATTTAAAAAGTACAGCTTACATAGTGGACGAAATAAATTAGTTTATTACAATGTTGAAAAACATGAACCTTTTTTTGGATATGATTTCAGATTAATGTTATCTATAAAGTATTTATTTACTTTCATTAAATGTTAAAACTAGACATATATAGGATTATCTTGCATACCTATAATAATGTTAAGGTAGAAAATAAATAGGATCCAACCCTACTAATGTAGTATGTCGTCAAACTCTAATGATACACACTATTAAACATAGATAGTTGGTTTCCATTACATATGTATAAAATCTAAATAACATTGATTCACTAATCTCTGTACAAAATCCAAGTAACACTGACTCACTCACCTCTGTATCTTAAAAAAACCTCCAAGGCTGATAATTTGAAGGACGATTGCTCTTATGTGTGAAATATAAGAAGGGATTTAAAAATATTTTCATAATTTTTAAATGTAAAAAACAGTATTTTCTTATTTTACCTGTAGTGGCTTCACGAATGGTCCTATTACAAATTTACCATAATTTTTAACATCAGATTTGAGATATTCTACAACTTCATTCCAAACACTTTTTGTTCCATCACCTCCTTCAAACATAGGCACAGCTGGATTATCAATGTGTGACTCAAAACGACTACTTTGCAAACTTTGAAAGTATGCTTATATGATTTTCTCTAAAATCTAATATTAATAAAATAAATAGTGGAACAAAAATGTATTCGCTAGAAAAAAAGAAAATCTGTAGGATTGAAGCAATATGCATACAGTAAGGAACATGTAAACATGGCGAAACCCCATGGTTAGAGGGAACCACGGAAAGAAGGATAAGCAAGTGTAGAGAACCACCCCTTATTGAAGCATGGGCAATTAGCTAGTAGGCTGATACACTAATTAAAGCCGACTGGTACCCTGAGTACTTTTCTCAGGGCAGTTGTTTTCTTTATGAACAAAGCCAAAGATAAAAACTAAGAACACTTCAATTAAAGTGTCTGAACCACCATACGACATCATGAAAACCCCTGTAGTAGCTATCATTAAAAGTTATCTCACACGATAATTTTTTGTTTAAGGGAAAAGCTGGCAAAACTGATTTGGAACCATCCGCATTTAAATCCTGCGCCTTCTGCAGACCAAAATTGTCATCCTGGATTACCGTTACGCTGCGTTGCCACAAAAAGAAGCGAGCTTCTCTTCGACGTAAAAAGGTTCTGCGTGTCAAACAGTGCAAGTGTTTAGCCGAGAATACTAATTAGCAATACATTTAGAGACCTTACTACCTTTGGCAGGTTATATTGAATCTATGGCTACACACTTAGTTAAGAAATAGCGCCTGCAAAATAGTTAATATCCTTCTATAGCATGTACAATACCAGGTATACCAACTCAAATAATTTTAACATCTAATATAAAAAAATATTTAAAATAAATCATTAGTTCAACAAAGAAATCGATTTTTGAATCACCAACAATTTGATTATGTCATGAATGAAAGGAAAAGATAAATGCAAGATTTATTTAAATGATTAGATGGTGACATGGCATTTTGCTGAATCGATTGCTTTGTTCAATTATTGATTTATATTTTTACTATTTTTGTGACTTTAAGGATTTCTATAATAATAAATTAACAAAAAGTGTTAGTTTATTTAGTACTGAATTATTTAGTACTGGCTCCTTATAAATATTTTTTTTAAAGAATCATCACTTAATTGCTTTGTTTAGACGATTCATTTTACTCTGAGCTGTGAATTTTTTTTAGACAGTTATTGTGATAAAGTTTGTGATTTTATTTAGTAAGTTAAACATTTTAGTTATTAATATTAAATAATCAACTCATAAAAAGCAAAATATATTTTTAATGTAGTTCACGTCATAATTAAGTTCCTATCTATATGTATATTGATAGTTAATTATCTTACAATTGCATTTATTTATTCAAACTACTGAATATAAATAAGAATGTTGTCAATTTGTTTTTGAAAATTTTTTTTAGTTTCACAATGTTTATTTAGGTTTTTTTAGTGAGTTATGTGTTAGACTAGTTCGATGTCTTTCATTGTATAATTATAGTGCTAAACAAAGGCAATGTGATAACACACCTTAAGAAGGTATGAATCAGGTATTTTATTATTCTCATTGAGAAAACATTACATATTATTCTCAATGAGAAAAAGATGTGGATGTTATTGATAAGTTTACATTACTACTAAGCTACTTGGATGTATTACTATAAAGATGTTTAGAGGGTGACATTTATAATATAAGTTGCTGTGATATTATTATGTTAAATAATATAGTTGCCTTTTTAAATAGAAATATATTTATGTTAATATTACACATTTGTTCATGACCTTGATTGAAATCTTGTTAATTTTCATAGGTGAAATTTGCCGAATGTTAACGTATTTAATCAAATTTGTTAAATATAATAATGGTCTGGTTTCAGAATCCAAGAATCTATCTAATCCAAGAAAAATCTAATATCGATGTAGGTTTTCTTGGATTAGAATTTCCGTCCTTTAAATTATAATATGACACTTAAAGTATAGTGAAGCTGTAAAAAAATTAATAATTTTTCATTTAATATAAGTGTCTTCAAAAACGTCAAATACAAATCAATATGCCATTAGCATCGAATCGATGGTTATTAAAAAACGAACAAATTAATATAGT
This sequence comes from Stictocephala bisonia, assembly GCA_035578905.1. Lineage (NCBI taxonomy): Eukaryota > Metazoa > Arthropoda > Insecta > Hemiptera > Membracidae > Stictocephala > Stictocephala bisonia. Next base: position 523,585 of record JAQJVL010000084.1, read on the forward strand.
AAATTTGTTATAAATAAAAATCAATAAATAAAACTTCATTCATCCTTTTATAATAGATAAAACGTGTATGACATAACACTGAGCTTTAGTATCATTTCATTTGAATTTTTGCATGAAGAGTTAAATATTTGTTTTTTAAAGTAATGAAGAAAATCAATTTATGTGTGATGCTTCAATAATGCTGGTGTAGTGGCTCAGTGGCTGAGTGGCTCAGTGGCTCAGTGGCTCAGTGGCTGAGGCTTCGGACAGTAAAGGACAGTGTCCAAGGTTCGAATCTCCACTGAGCTAAGAGTCAACTCGTTGAATAAAGTTCACACACAGGGTAGCAGACCCAAGCAAACGAGCGAGTGAAGTTTTATTATATTACTTAAACATTTAAACTAAGGGTTATAGTTGTACTGAAAGTAAAAAGCAACAAGCGTATTACAGCTTTGCTTACCATTTTAAAAATAAAGGAGTGAAACTGATTCTGTTTACAAAAAATTGATCACGATACAAACACCTTTACATGTTTTATATAAACACAAATATAAATGTAAAGATAAGTACATATATATATATATATATATATATATATATATATATATATATATATATATATATATATATATGTATACAGAGAGAGAGAGAGGAAGAGAGAGGGAGAGGGGGGAGAGAGAGAGAGAGAGGGAAAGGGAGAGAGAGGGAGAGAGAGAGAGAGAGAGAGAGAGAGAGAGAGAGAGAGAGAGAGAGAGAGAGAAGAGAGAGAGAGAGAGAGAGAGAGAGAGAGAGAGAGAGAGAGAGAGAGAGAGAGAGAGAGAGAGAGAGAGAGAGAGAGAGAGAGAGAGAGAGAGAGAGAGAGAGAGAGAGAGAGAGAGAGAGAGAGAGAGAGAGAGAGAGAGAGAGAGAGAGAGAGAGAGAGAGAGAGAGAGAGAGAGAGAGAGAGAGAGAGAGAGAGAGAGAGAGAGAGAGAGAGAGAGAGAGAGAGAGAGAGAGAGAGAGAGAAGAGAGAGAGAGAGAGAGAGAGAGAGAGAGAGAGAGAGAGAGAGAGAGAGAGAGAGAGAGAGAGAGAGAGAGAGAGAGAGAGAGAGAGAGAGAGAGAGAGAGAGAGAGAGAGAGAGAGAGAGAGAGAGAGAGAGAGAGAGAGAGAGAGAGAGAGAGAGAGAGAGAGAGAGAGAGAGAGAGAGAGAGAGAGAGAGAGAGAGAGAGAGAGAGAGAGAGAGAGAGAGAGAGAGGAGAGAGAGAGAGAGAGAGAGAGAGAGAGAGAGAGAGAGAGAGAGAGAGAGAGAGAGAGAGAGAGAGAGAGAGAGAGAGAGAGAGAGAGAGAGAGAGAGAGAGAGAGAGAGAGAGAGAGAGAGAGAGAGAGAGAGAGAGAGAGAGAGAGAGAGAGAGAGAGAGAGAGAGAGAGAGAGAGAGAGAGAGAGAGAGAGAGAGAGAGAGAGAGAGAGAGAGAGAGAGAGAGAGAGAGAGAGAGAGAGAGAGAGAGAGAGAGAGAGAGAGAGAGAGAGAGAGAGAGAGAGAGAGAGAGAGAGAGAGAGAGAGAGAGAGAGAGAGATTTATGGCAGCGTGGAGTGATACAGCTTTATATTTCAAATGTATGGAAATATAACTAATTAAACAGCTTGTCACTTACTAATCTCAGAGGGTAAAAAGGTCTTTGGGAATTTACTAAGTTGAAATATTTTGAAAATATATAAAATGCTCAATACATATGACATGATATTTTTAGATTCTGAGATTTCAGTGACAAACAAACTAATACAATTCCAATAGAAGTTAATTTATTCTACGAGAAACTGCGTGAGGAATTTATTTTTTAGCAAATACTTTTATGTACAGTTCATTAGTATTTATTGGATATCTCATAAAATCCAAATAATTAACACTAGTTAAAAAATTTGACATAGACATTCAATATCCACCCAATATTTAATAAAATACGTAGGATTCAAAATTAACATACAAAATATTACCAAGAAATCCAAAAAAATAAAATTATTTAATCAAACCGTATGGTTATTATTTACAATTTGATTAGTGAACTATTCTATACATTTATTTTTGTATAATTCGAAATTACTAAAAAGTCGAAACGTGTTATAATTTTAAGTCAAATAACATTTTTGTTTCAAAGAGTAGACATACTCAGTTAGTAAGCCTAATTGTTTATATGTTTAAAATCACATGCCGATAATTAAACCTGATATTTGTATTATTTTGTATGCAATTTTTATAAACTGTTACTGGTTATAATCTTCAACAAAGGATCAGCTGTAGTAAGAACTTTGAACATTTAGTCGGCGTGTGTTGGACAGCCTGGCTGTCTGTCAGCTGTTTGGCAAACAAGAAACTAGAGCGCTGTTTGTTCCTTTACCCGAATTGAATATTGACTAAGGGACCCCTTATTACGGGCAGTTCTGTCATATAATTAAAACTATTACAGTAAATATTCTCAATACAGTACAACGGAAGAATTACAAGATGCGTATATCACCAATCGATATTCTAACAAATCCCGTAAGAAACGTAATTAGAAAATTAATTTTAGTATACTAAAACAATATGGTGAATAATGTTATTTTAATAAAAAAATATCACTCTTAATGGTTTCACATATTTTTTCTAAAGAATAAGCTCTAAAACAAAATACATTAATTTATGAATTATAACATTCTTTATTTATTTATAGTTCTGCAAGTAACTACACTTATTACGTTTATTACATAAGTAAAACTGTAAGTCAAGTAATAAAGTGACATTTAAGCCTTATTCTATTATTTCCTGAGCTAGACTTGCAATTCATATAAGAAGAGGCACCGCTAGTTATGGACTGAGTCGATCAATCGACTAATACTACGCGGTCCGTATTAGTAGTACCGTTAAGCTCTTAGTACTTTAGTTGTACTAACTTTATGGATATTAATAAATTGTTCTTTCTAAGAAACAGTCAACCTTAGCAACAACGACAACACTCGTCTGTCTACACTCTCACACTCATTCGCTACTATATTCGTCCCTCAAATCTCTACGCTGTATTAATGAATAATCAGTAGAGTTATGACTTCTCAGACATACGTTCAAGAAGTACGTACAGGCTCTGTTCTTCAGGTTGACTAGTCTCCTGTATGTACTTCTCAGACGTACGTTCAAGAAGAACGTACAGGAGGCTCTGTTCTTCAGGTTGACTAGTCTCCTGTATGTACTTCTCAGACATACGTTCAAGAAGAACGTACAGGAGGCTCTGTTCTTCAGGTTGACTAGTCTCCTGTATGTACTTCTCAGACATACGTTCAAGAAGAACGTACAGGAGGCTCTGTTCTTCAGGTTGACTAGTCTCCTGTATGTACATCTCAGACATACGTTCAAGAAGAACGTACAGGAGGCTCTGTTCTTCAGGTTGACTAGTCTCCTGTATGTACTTCTCAGACATACGTTCAAGAAGAACGTACAGGAGGCTCTGTTCTTCAGGTTGACTAGTCTCCAGTATGTACTTCTCAGACATACGTTCAAGAAGAACGTACAGGAGGCTCTGTTCTTCAGGTTGACTAGTCTCCTGTGTGTACTTCTCAGACGTACGTTCAAGAAGAACGTACAGGAGGCTCTGTTCTTCAGGTTGACTAGTCTCCTGTATGTACTTCTCAGACATACGTTCAAGAAGAACGTACAGGAGGCTCTGTTCTTCAGGTTGACTAGTCTCCTGTGTGTACTTCTCAGACATACGTTCAAGAAGAACGTACAGGAGGCTCTGTTCTTCAGGTTGACTAGTCTCCTGTATGTACTTCTCAGACATACGTTCAAGAAGAACGTACAGGAGGCTCTGTTCTTCAGGTTGACTAGTCTCCTGTATGTACTTCTCAGACATACGTTCAAGAAGAACGTACAGGAGGCTCTGTTCTTCAGGTTGACTAGTCTCCTGTATGTACTTCTCAGACATACGTTCAAGAAGAACGTACAGGAGGCCCTGTTCTTCAGGTTGACTAGTCTCCTGTATGTACATCTCAGACATACGTTCAAGAAGAACGTACAGGAGGCTCTGTTCTTCAGGTTGACTAGTCTCCTGTATGTACTTCTCAGACATACGTTCAAGAAGAACGTACAGGAGGCTCTGTTCTTCAGGTTGACTAGTCTCCTGTATGTACTTCTCAGACATACGTTCAAGAAGAACGTACAGGAGGCTCTGTTCTTCAGGTTGACTAGTCTCCTGTATGTACTTCTCAGACGTACGTTCAAGAAGAACGTACAGGAGGCTCTGTTCTTCAGGTTGACTAGTCTCCTGTATGTACTTCTCAGACATACGTTCAAGAAGAACGTACAGGAGGCTCTGTTCTTCAGGTTGACTAGTCTCCTGTGTGTACTTCTCAGACATACGTTCAAGAAGAACGTACAGGAGGCTCTGTTCTTCAGGTTGACTAGTCTCCTGTATGTACTTCTCAGACATACGTTCCAGAAGAACGTACAGGAGGCTCTGTTCTTCAGGTTGACTAGTCTCCTGTATGTACTTCTCAGACATACGTTCAAGAAGTACGTACAGGAGGCTCTGTTCTTCAGGTTGACTAGTCTCCTGTATGTACTTCTCAGACATACGTTCAAGAAGAACGTACAGGAGGCTCTGTTCTTCAGGTTGACTAGTCTCCTGTATGTACTTCTCAGACATACGTTCAAGAAGAACGTACAGGAGGCTCTGTTCTTCAGGTTGACTAGTCTCCTGTATGTACTTCTCAGACATACGTTCAAGAAGAACGTACAGGAGGCTCTGTTCTTCAGGTTGACTAGTCTCCTGTATGTACTTCTCAGACATACGTTCAAGAAGAACGTACAGGAGGCTCTGTTCTTCAGGTTGACTAGTCTCCTGTATGTACTTCTCAGACATACGTTCAAGAAGAACGTACAGGAGGCTCTGTTCTTCAGGTTGACTAGTCTCCTGTATGTACTTCTCAGACATACGTTCAAGAAGTACGTACAGGAGGCTCTGTTCTTCAGGTTGACTAGTCTCCTGTATGTACTTCTCAGACATACGTTCAAGAAGAACGTACAGGAGGCTCTGTTCTTCAGGTTGACTAGTCTCCTGTGTGTACTTCTCAGACAGACGTCAACGAGTACGTACAGGAGGCTCTGTTCTTCAGGTTGACTAGTCTCCTGTGTGTACTTCTCAGACAGACGTCAACGAGTACGTACAGGAGGCTCTGTTCTTCAGGTTGACTAGTCTCCTGTATGTACTTCTCAGACAGACATCAACGAGTACGTACAGGATGCTCTGTTCTTCAGGTTGACTATTCTCCTGTGTGTACTTCTCAGACAGACGTCAACGAGTACGTACAGGAGGCTCTGTTCTTCAGGTTGACTAGTCTCCTGTATGTACTTCTCAGACATACGTTCAAGAAGAACGTACAGGAGGCTCTGTTCTTCAGGTTGACTAGTCTCCTGTGTGTACTTCTCAGACAGACGTCAACGAGTACGTACAGGAGGCTCTGTTCTTCAGGTTGACTAGTCTCCTGTATGTACTTCTCAGACAGACATCAACGAGTACGTACAGGAGGCTCTGTTCTTCAGGTTGACTAGTCTCCTGTGTGTACTTCTCAGACAGACGTCAACGAGTACGTACAGGAGGCTCTGTTCTTCAGGTTGACTAGTCTCCTGTATGTACTTCTCAGACATACGTTCAAGAAGAACGTACAGGAGGCTCTGTTCTTCAGGTTGACTAGTCTCCTGTATGTACTTCTCAGACATACGTTCAAGAAGAACGTACAGGAGGCTCTGTTCTTCAGGTTGACTAGTCTCCTGTATGTACTTCTCAGACATACGTTCAAGAAGAACGTACAGGAGGCTCTGTTCTTCAGGTTGACTAGTCTCCTGTATGTACTTCTCAAACATACGTTCAAGAAGAACGTACAGGAGGCTCTGTTCTTCAGGTTGACTAGTCTCCTGTATGTACTTCTCAGACATACGTTCAAGAAGAACGTACAGGAGGCTCTGTTCTTCAGGTTGACTAGTCTCCTGTATGTACTTCTCAGACATACGTTCAAGAAGTACGTACAGGAGGCTCTGTTCTTCAGGTTGACTAGTCTCCTGTATGTACTTCTCAGACATACGTTCAAGAAGAACGTACAGGAGGCTCTGTTCTTCAGGTTGACTAGTCTCCTGTGTGTACTTCTCAGACAGACGTCAACGAGTACGTACAGGAGGCTCTGTTCTTCAGGTTGACTAGTCTCCTGTGTGTACTTCTCAGACAGACGTCAACGAGTACGTACAGGAGGCTCTGTTCTTCAGGTTGACTAGTCTCCTGTATGTACTTCTCAGACAGACATCAACGAGTACGTACAGGATGCTCTGTTCTTCAGGTTGACTATTCTCCTGTGTGTACTTCTCAGACAGACGTCAACGAGTACGTACAGGAGGCTCTGTTCTTCAGGTTGACTAGTCTCCTGTATGTACTTCTCAGACATACGTTCAAGAAGAACGTACAGGAGGCTCTGTTCTTCAGGTTGACTAGTCTCCTGTATGTACTTCTCAGACGTACGTTCAAGAAGAACGTACAGGAGGCTCTGTTCTTCAGGTTGACTAGTCTCCTGTATGTACTTCTCAGACATACGTTCAAGAAGAACGTACAGGAGGCTCTGTTCTTCAGGTTGACTAGTCTCCTGTGTGTACTTCTCAGACATACGTTCAAGAAGAACGTACAGGAGGCTCTGTTCTTCAGGTTGACTAGTCTCCTGTATGTACTTCTCAGACATACGTTCCAGAAGAACGTACAGGAGGCTCTGTTCTTCAGGTTGACTAGTCTCCTGTATGTACTTCTCAGACATACGTTCAAGAAGTACGTACAGGAGGCTCTGTTCTTCAGGTTGACTAGTCTCCTGTATGTACTTCTCAGACATACGTTCAAGAAGAACGTACAGGAGGCTCTGTTCTTCAGGTTGACTAGTCTCCTGTATGTACTTCTCAGACATACGTTCAAGAAGTACGTACAGGAGGCTCTGTTCTTCAGGTTGACTAGTCTCCTGTATGTACTTCTCAGACATACGTCCAAGAAGTACGTACAGGAGGCTCTGTTCTTCAGGTTGACTAGTCTCCTGTATGTACTTCTCAGACATACGTTCAAGAAGAACGTACAGGAGGCTCTGTTCTTCAGGTTGACTAGTCTCCTGTATGTACTTCTCAGACATACGTCCAAGAAGTACGTACAGGAGGCTCTGTTCTTCAGGTTGACTAGTCTCCTGTATGTACTTCTCAGACATACGTTCAAGAAGTACGTACAGGAGGCTCTGTTCTTCAGGTTGACTAGTCTCCTGTACGTACTTCTCAGACGTACGTTCAAGAAGTACGTACAGGAGGCTCTGTTCTTCAGGTTGACTAGTCTCCTGTATGTACTTCTCAGACATACGTTCAAGAAGTACGTATAGGAGGCTCTGTTATTCAGGTTGACTAATCTCCTGTATGTACTTCTCAGACATACGTTCAAGAAGTACGTACAGGAGGCTCTGTTCTTCAGGTTGACTAGTCTCCAGGCCCATATGTGGTCGTAAATTTGTGACTACTAGTAATCTCTTTCTTCTCTTATGTCTGTTTGCACTGTATGCATTTTCATGTATTCTACAATGAAAAAGCATACTTATTAAAACAAATTTTTACGAAAATGTACATAATATTCTTGTTTATACATGTATATTATCTTATCATAAATATGTATATGACCTTAACTTTAAAGTCAATTAGTAAATGTTCGATACATTCATGTTTAATCATGAAAATAAGTACGAATATTTTATAGGATTAAGGATTAAGATGGAAAGCCTTTAAGGTACATATAAGACTATATAATACTTTGACTTATCTTAATTTTTTGAGGTATTAGACGTTTCTGTCATTTTTGTTCAATATCATACTGATGTGGAGTCTCTCAATCAAATACTAATGTACAACTATTTTTTTTTATTCCGTACATTATCACATGTCATAATGGATTCAAAACAGTGCCCTTAGTACTATTTAATTTTGTTTGTGGTTAAAAAGTGGCAAACACACTTTAAGGTCAATTAAGAATATTACATTGTTATTATCTTATAAAGGAGCAAATAAACGTTGAAATTACATATTATCATTACAGTGACATTATCAACAGAAAATACCTTACATAGTGTATGTTGCTAACCTAAGCAGAGTTTTCTTTTCAAAGATGTTATAGAAACATCAAACTGAAGTGTAAGCAACTTATTTATATATTATGCATTAAAAATAAAACTTTGCAAAACATTCGAGATTAGGTCGAGTAAACACGAAGATTTGTTACAAACTGCATCTTTATTTACATAAACCTGTGCCAGCATGTTTGGGTAGGCTAACTGCACTTAACCTAGAAAGAGATTTTTGACAATTACACGAGTCGACCTTACCGTTCTACTTCCGGGTAATATCAGCTGAACCCATACAATGGCAATAGCCAATGAAATTATTGTCATTGTAACAGTGTTATTGGTGCCATCCAGGACTTTTACATTTTAAGACGATTCGAACACTTAAGGATGTTTTCGTTTTGGACTCACCGATTATACCAGAACTACATGATTATGTTTCTTTATTTAACGGAATATTTTATTGGTGCTGTTACGGGTGTTGTTTCCTGAAATATTTAACAACTAAAAACATTGATAAGACTTCTTCTTCTTAAAAAAAAAAAAAATTCAAATATTTATTTAAAACCACTCAATATTTTGAATATTCTATATTTTAAGTTGCTGACTAATCATTAGGATGTAATGCTTTTAGGACATGAGTTATTATTGTACCAGTTTCCATGAAATTATTATTTTTGTATCCCAAAATTCTCTATTCCTAAACTTAACTCAATAAATTTACAAAGATGGTAATAGTAGGTAACCTAATTATCTCTGATACATTAGGTTACACTGTTTGAAGTAAATTTGTTATAAATACAAAACTTCATAAATATATGACATGTAATTATATCAAATACACCAAATGGACACTGCGCACTTAGAAGTTTGCTAAACAAATTGTACAAGATATCCCTTAGCTAGCTCATAACACTTATTACACAAAGATCTTTAGAAAATTATTGTGCAGTGTTCATTATGCAGTTTTTTAAGTGTGCATTAGCGTCATTGAATTTGGAAAACTCGCTGAAACTTGTCCTCTCTTGCTTCTGGGCTGTTAAATCCCCTTCCCAGTAAACATTAATCTCAAAGCAATAATTATCAATTATATTAGCCTTAAAATGCGTTATATTAAATCTAAAATGTATCTGATATATTATGGTTCTCTTGAAGATAGGAGTTGGTGATTTATTCACATACTAGTGTGTTCCCTCCCTGAACCCTGCTTCTGGCCACAAACGTGGTTTCCTCAAGAAGATCACTCATGGCAGCCCACATGACACAATTCTTGGAGTCTACTCCTCTCTCCCACTAGCCTGACTTTCACATAACTGTTGTATCCACAATGTACAAAACTGTTGTTGGTTTTCTCTCACAATATATAGTATACCATTTAGTTAACACATGGAAGGCACTAAGCACCCTTTATCTCGTCTCACAATCATCCGTCTTCCCCTCAATAATCTATTACTGCCATAGTGGATTCAAAAGTACAAAGTTCAAACTTGTTTTATTTTACAATTTAATATTATCCTTTAAACCATGTCGTGTTTTAATACAATTCTGGGCAATGACGCCACTCATATTGACTTTATTGGTAAACACGGGTTACTCGACCCACTTTGGTGCTCTTCGTATTGCTTTTATATAGTAATGTTAAAACTTCTCATATTTAATTTAACGTAATTTTTTTTAAGTTGAATGATTGCAAGAGCCTACAAAAACACCTAGCACACATTTACTGATATTTTCTCTATGTTAGAGATCTCGTTTCGTGGTTAGGGGAGAGGACCATCAATCTGTACATGTCTGGATGGCTGGGTGGGAGGGAGGAATATAATGAATTGAATATTATAAAAAAACAAATAAATAAATAAAAAAAACAGGTAAGGATGGATACAAATTCCCGAATTAAACGTTTGCTACATTCAATGAGTGTTTTTGTTATTTTATGTGAACATTTAAAATTCCTTTAGAATTAGTAAAGTACACGGTATATAACTATTGAAGCTCTTCTTTCTGCAAAATCTTAGAATATGACAGCTCTTCATATGATTAGTCTGTTGACATGTGTATTTTGATATTACTGTATTAGTTGGTGTATAACAAAAACCAGGGCTGCAAACACTAGGAAGTTTTCTTTTTCTTCTGTACTGTTTAAATATATGTGTAGTTTTTATATAAGTAAAGTAACGACCAGAAAAGTACTTGTGTAAAAGCTATGGTATCTCTAAATAAGATAGAGACAAAAAGCGTATGCATTTTGACGGATACAGAATGTTAATAAACAACAAACTAGTTTTACAACTTAGTCTTAAGCGGCCGGTGTCATGACTAGAATCTATATTTTCCGGTGGTCTCAGAGATACCAGTGAGGATGCCACATAACAGTATGGGCGAATCTTCTGGTTACTTTGTAAATAATGTACACAGCACCTTGACGCAGTTGTCACTGGAAAATATAGATTCTAACAAACTAGCTATTAGCTGAATAATTAAAAGGGAAGCTTAAAATGTTATTTTAGGGGCACACTCATTTGTGACTATAGATAAATTAATAATAGTCTAGTCAACGAATGATCCTAGAGGGAAAGATCGAAAGTAAACATGCAACTTCATAACTTTGGTTGGACTAGTTAGAAGGTAAACATACTAAAGACTCCTCACTCATAGGAAGTGATCTTTGAAGGGGGAGGGGGGCACAAATGTGAGAAAAAGGTGAATAAGTGTCAAGAGAATAAAAACGAGTATGATTTTGACCCCTCTCATAACTAAATTTATTACTCTACTCTGCTGTTATTATTACTTAACACACTAATAAAATGTATAATAAAGGATTATTGAAAGGTAAGTTGCAACCCCTCCCTTTTTTAAATATATAAAAACGTTTAGTTATTTTATATATGTAAAATCTGTTTGCTGCAATCTTACTAGATTCAAAGGTCTACATTAATAATAGATAGTTTTCAAATGTTTGATTCCCATGGGAAATTGGGTGGGGGTAACTCAAAATTGTCTAATACACTTGTAGTCTTGTAACATATCATTTTAAAGGTCTTGGTTAGCCAATAAAAAATACACTTTACGATTTTAAATCAGACCACTTTGCAAGAAATAGCAGCCCCAAATGTAATTGAGATTCATTGTGATTCATAACCTTGAGAAAAGTGTGCATTTAACAAATATTTGTTCAAGTATTATTTACATATTTCAGACATTAATATGGCCCTATTTCAAATCCTAAAGTGTATTTTGTTGGCTAACCAAGACTAAGGTTATACTAAGTTATAAAATGAAATGCTATAAGACTATAAGGGCTATTTGAACATTTTGTGTTACCCCCTTACACGTGAGAATCAAATATTTGAAAACTACCATTAACAATGTAGCCTCTTGTGTCTAGTAAGATTGCCGCAAACAGATTTCACATATATAAAATAACAAAAACGTTAAGGGAGGGATGACTTACTTTCCAATCACCCTGTAAATATGTTTTTTGTTTATTTTTAAGTTTAAATCATAAGTTTTCTGATAGGATATTGTAAATTGTTGGGGGGCTATCTATTGAGTATTTATATATCACGAAAATGGAAGGTTATAGTTGAAGATGCTCATATTAATGAGCTGCACACAGTGCATAATTTAACACGAAAATATAACATTTGTATATTATTATATGAACTAAAGTATAATTTAATTTTTTCAACTTTCTAACAGAAAGGTTTTATCTCTTATGGACCATCCAGTAGATATGCGAGAATATTCATCGCTAAACTATGAGTGGAAATAATAATTGTTTCCTAAACTTATACTTTTCGTGCATATATATATCGGAAACAGTTAGGAGTAAATATGAAACATTAATTAATGAATAAATAATTTAGAACCTTTTATCAGCTTTAGTATTTATACAAAACAGTCTTCTTGGCTGCACTGTTTTCAAAATAGAAGTGAAAACCCGAAGGTGGCACCTCATATGTACCCCCTTTCAAATGTCACCTCCTAGGGGTGAGGAATTTCAGTAAATTTCCTTATTATTAGATTTGAGACGCCGACAAACCTTTGTGCGTATTTTCTGGCAAATATGAATGATTATATGAGTGTAGGATAAGTGTTGATGACCTGTGTAGTCCCGTTACTAACTGAGTTCAACTGTTCCTCAGAAAGGACCATTTGTTAATAACCCAATAGCCAGGACAACTAAGTGACATACAGCTTTACGTGGAATCAGAAACACGTAGTATTGGTCTGATTTTCAGCTAACTGACAAGCTTCAATCTTAGTTCTCTCTCCTACACAATATCCGGACAATGAAATGAATTGAATAACATGCTTTATTAATATATTTAGCCACATAAAATATAAACAAGTTCACTAAATATAATTACATAATATGGATAGTTAATACATTTTACATAGGCAATAGGATTCTTGTAACTTGTAGACTATACTATTTATTTAATATGTTTTTTTTTGCATTTATGGGACGTACCCACAGTGATTGGTACTCAAATAAATTACTAATCATTAATATGATTATACATTAAACATATTGTAGTGTTAACTCCAGTGACAAGTTACCTTTAATTAACTAAACTAATTAACACATTTCTCTAAAAAACGACAGAACACCAAAGAAATTCCTCAGTACAAATAACATACACTCAATAATATACGGACACTGACTAACACCGAATATAGACACCCCAGATTTCACTAGTATCATATACCTTCTATTATATCTCAATTATATTATATAGATGTAATAGAAGCATATGCTAGTAGTGTCCAAGCCGATAAAAAACATCAAGTGGACGCAATGTCAATTTTAAGAGGATCGAGTATACGCCTATTGCCTACAATCTCCACAACACTTTGTCCCCAAGTACTGTCGAGGACTCACGAGTCTGGGAGCGAGGGTTGCAGGCGCCAGGGAAAGTTTAGGCCGAAATTCTTTGACACGGTGGTACCAGCCACTAGCCGTCACACAAATACTGCCCTGCCCCTTTACTCACGAGCGCGGAAGCTATAGAGCAGGTAAAGTCTAGGCCATTGCCCTCGGAAACAACTGTTCAGTCTTCTTGGTAATGCCTATTAACGGATCCTAATCTCCACAGATCTTTGGTTCTGTGTCAGTGTTCACGAAGTGAAGGTGGAACGAGTGAGTTAAGTTTGTTGAGTATGTAGCATTTGTATTGTGTTAATTGTTTTGGTTTAAATTTTTAATGTGAAATGGAAGAGAGAATAAGTACAAGCAAAACCATCCACAGCGAAGGTAGGGAAATTGAGAGGAGAGTAATAGACAAATGTGACGTAGAATCAAGGAATGATGTGCTAACCCATAATATTAAACAATCGAATTTGCGAATTCAAAATTACACTGGATTTTCTAAAACACCATCTCCAAAATTAGAAAAGGGGCCAGACATGCTGGAGAAGAGCAGTTAAAAACTCCTGGTAAAAAAAGAAAACGCCTTGACTACAGAAATTGTAATATTGATTCTTTTGATAAGCGTGTTATAAGGGATGTTATTAACAATTTTTATGTTGTTCAAAAACGAGTGCCAACCTGTGTAAAATTGTTAGTAGCATTTTGTGAATAAATAAACTTTCCTTGGGGTAGACAAACATTAAGGCGCGTACTCCACAGTATGGGTTTTAGGTGGAAGAAATGTATCTCATCTAGAAAATTATTATTAGAAAAGCCTAACATTGTCAACTGGCGCTGTAAATACTTGCAATCTATCAAGAAATACAGAGATGAAAAACGGAACATCATATATCTATCTAATAGACGAGACTTCTTGGGTGGATAACAACCTAACTTGGCATATAAAACTAACATAAATGTTGGCATAACGAAGACTTGAAAGTTGATGGTATTATAACTAACACGAGTTCATATATATATATATATATATATATATATATATATATATATATATATATATATATATATATATTGTAACGGTTCATTTATTTTAGGGGGTAAAAGTTTTTTTTATATTCCGTTAAATAAGTAATATTGGGTTTCATATAGGGACACCGGCCAGCTGGTCCCTCCCCTCCCCGCTCCTACGCGGTAAGTAGGTCAGAGCGACGGTGAAAGTGGTTCAAGGCCAACGGACCTCTGCAGCTGACCTAGTTTCTTTGTCGACCGAGGGGTGGGGGAGTACAATAAATACCGGTTCTCGGAGGCACTCGTCAGTGCGACTGAGACTGCGAGAAGGGAAAGACATACGCCGACGTTACACAGCGATACGAAATACAACTACGGTAAGGCTTATTTGACTACGACCAAATCAGTTAAAGAGTGGATTTGACCAAGCCCCTTTGTATAAGATACTTTTCGTTTCTAGTGCCGAAGCTCGGCAAAGGAGTTTATTTTCCCTCCCTTCGTTTATTTTGGACATTTATTTAATTTTAGATCATAGTTTGATCTAGTAGCATAATTATTATTTCAGGCTAGGGTAGCCAAGTTATTTTAGTTTAGATCGTAAATTAAATAGCTCCGCTCTGCGTTATAGCACTGTGGGCTTAAACCGTTTTAAATTGTCAATTATCGTAAATTAAAAAGCTCCGCTCTGCGTTATAGCACTGTGGGCTAAACTTATATTTTAAAAGCTCCGCTCTGCGTTATAGCACTGTGGGCTTAAACCGTTTTAAATTGTCAATTATCGTAAATTAAATAGCTCCGCTCTGCGTTATAGCACTGTGGGCGTAAACCGTTTTATTATCGTAAATTAAATAGCTCCGCTCTGCGTTATAGCACTGTGGGCTTAAACCCTTTTTACTTGTCAATTATCGTAAATTAAATAGCTCCGCTCTGCGTTATAGCACTGTGGGCTTAAACCGTTTTATTTGTCGATTATCGTAAACTAAACAGCTCCGCTCTGCGTTATAGCACTGTGGGCTTAAACCATTTTATTATCGTAAATTAAATAGCTCCGCTCTGCGTTATAGCACTGTGGGCTAAACTTAACTTTTAGAAAGCTCCGCTCTGCGTTATAGCACTGTGGGCTAAAACCGTTTTATTTGTCGATTAGCGTAAACTAAATAGCTCCGCTCTGCGTTATAGCACTGTGGGCTAAACTTAAATTTTAAAAGCTCCGCTCTGCGTTATAGCACTGTGGGCTTAAACCGCTTTACTTGTAAATTATCGTAAATTAAATAGCTCCGCTCTGCGTTATAGCACTGTGGGCTTAAACCCTTTTTACTTGTCAATTATCGTAAACTAAATAGCTCCGCTCTGCGTTATAGCACTGTGGGCTAAAACCGTTTTATTTGTCGATTAGCGTAAACTAAATAGCTCCGCTCTGCGTTATAGCACT
Organism: Stictocephala bisonia; assembly: GCA_035578905.1. Classification (NCBI taxonomy): domain Eukaryota; kingdom Metazoa; phylum Arthropoda; class Insecta; order Hemiptera; family Membracidae; genus Stictocephala; species Stictocephala bisonia. Next base: position 539,006 of record JAQJVL010000084.1, read on the forward strand.
GTGGGCTAAACTTAACTTTTGAAAGCTCCGCTCTGCGTTATAGCACTGTGGGCTTAAACCGTTTTATTTGCCGATTATCGTAAATCAAATAGCTCCACTCTGCGTTATAGCACTGTGGGCTAAACTTAAATTGTATAAGCTCCGCTCTGCGTTATAGCACTGTGGGCTTAAACCGTTTTACTTGTCAATTATCGTAACTTAAATAGCTCCGCTCTGCGTTATAGCACTGTGGGTTTAAACCGTTTTATTATCGAAAATAAATAGCTCCGCTCTGCGTTATAGCACTGTGGGCTAAACTTAACTTTTAAAAAGCTCCGCTCTGCGTTATAGCACGGTGGGCTTAAACCGTTTTATTTGCCGATTAGCGTGAATTAAGTAGCTCCGCTCTGCGTTATAGCACTGTGGGCTAATTACGTTTCAACGCCGATTTAAGGGAGCAACGAGGCGAAACGACTCGAACCGGGAAAAGATTTTAGGTAGCTTAGGGTGGACGATGATGAGAGGCCTGTGAGGGTGAATTGTTCACCTAGGCATTCGCTGAGTCCAATTCGTTCGAAGTGAATCCGGCACGTGTAGACTCGATTATCGAATCCTGGAATTACCTCCCTGAGGCATCCGGCGAATAAAGTCGAAAGGCGTTTTGTTAAGGGGAAATAAACGGCATTAGCAACTAAAATAGTCGACCCTGACGAAACGACCTCACAAATGGCGCCCGAACAGGGACTCTGTTAAAAGAGTATGAAATACATCGTAAGGTGGTAAAATTTGACTTAAAGTGAAATTAATTCGAAAAAATATTCCAAACACAAAATGAGATTGTTACGAAAATTTTTGAACTTGTAGCTTCGGCTCATGTGGCCGATATTTTATGTTGGCTCACCACCAAAACAAAAACAGGGAGCCCATAAACAGTCCGAAGGTACTGGTGCTACCAAAGTAAAGACAACACCAGCGGTTACCGTAGATACACCAACCGTTACTGCGAGCACTACCGGAAATCCTGAACTACAAGTAGTTACTCAGGCAGAGGCTGCCAGCTATGTAGTTTCTCCATCCGAAGGCGATCCACGAACTAGTTGGATATACAAACTAAAACGAGAGGAATTACAGCGAGAGATGGAAAAATACGAACTGGACATCGATCAACCTCTTGAACAATTGAGAAAAACTTTTTCGAAGTTTTGGCGGGATATGTCCTGGAGAAAGGAAGCAGACTCAAACATGCAACGTGCAGATAAAGCGGAATCTATCCATCTCCAAGATAACGTATGTGTCGGACAAAGTGATGCTACTGAGATTGTAGGAAAGATTAAAGAAATGCTTAACCTACCACCAAATGCTAGTGGAGAGTCAATATGCAAGGCAATATTGGACTTAAGACTGCGTTCAATGGTAAATACAACTGGAGGAAATTTTGGAGAAATTCCGAAATCAGACAACCCATTTCCTTTGCATTATCGTACGGGAGGTGAAGTATATAGTACGACTACTCGACCAACGGTATCGCTATCTAGACCGCGTGTCTCATCAGAGAGAGGGATACCATTAGAAGCTAATAAACCCGTTCTGGAATATTCTACACTCTGCAATATGGTCAGAAAGTGGAATATACGTTTTGATGGCCGTCGGGACCCAATATCCTTTCTAGAGCGACTAGAGGAGCTTGTGGAAGCATATGAGATTCACCAAGATGACGTCTTAAAAGTACTCCCCGAACTATTTACAAGTACTGCACTGTTATGGTACCGAAATTGTAAGGATTCTTGGAACAATTATAAGGACTTTCGGCGAAGTTTTGAATTACAATTTCTCCCTCCGGGATACCAACGGAATTTGGACGAAGAAATTCGATGTCGCACGCAAGGTGAAGGTGAACCGTTCAAGAACTTTGTTATATCTCTCACCACACTGATGCGGAGAAAGGGAAATCTGTCACTTCAGGAACAATTGGACATTTTGTATTCCAACATGAAGCCGGAGTATAAGATCACGATGCAAAGGGATGATTTCTTCTCGTTAGAACAGATGCTTCAACAAGCGGAACACGTAGAGAGCTACATCCGAGAGCGAACTTTGTTCAGACCTCCACCACCACCAGAGATGACTTTAGTTCCAGAGACGGCTTATCATCCACCCAAGAGAAGGGACAAACACTTCCGGAACAGCTTGTCGTCAGTTTCGAAGGAGATATCAATCACCTCAAGAGAAGGGAATACGAGTTTTCATCCAAATTCAGGAAAACCACGAGATCGATGGACGCAGACACAACACTTCGTCACGACCAAATCTGATAAGGAGGCATTCTTCGTTTTGTTAGTTATCTCCGCTCTGCGTTATAGCACTGTGGGATGACTAAGTATATTCGTTTTAAGGGGAAGAGTACGAAACATTTTTTTTACAATTTTTTTTTTCTGAAAGTCGGTAAGGTGTGTAACGGTTCATTTATTTTAGGGGGTAAAAGTTTTTTTTATATTCCGTTAAATAAGTAATATATTGGGTTTCATATAGGGACACCGGCCAGCTGGTCCCTCCCCTCCCCGCTCCTACGCGGTAAGTAGGTCAGAGCGACGGTGAAAGTGGTTCAAGGCCAACAGACCACTGCAGCTGACCTAGTTTCTTTGTCGACCGAGGGGTGGGGGAGTACAATAAATACCGGTTCTCGGAGGCACTCGTCAGTGCGACTGAGACTGCGAGAAGGGAAAGACATACGCCGACGTTACACAGCGATACGAAATACAACTGCGGTAAGGCTTATTTGACTACGACCAAATCAGTTAAAGAGTGGATTTGATCAAGCCCCTTTGTATAAGATACTTTTCGTTTCTAGTGCCGCAGCTCGGCAAAGGAGTTTATTTTCCCTCCCTTCGTTTATTTTGGACATTTATTTAATTTTAGATCATAGTTTGATCTAGTAGCATAATTATTATTTCAGGCTAGGGTAGCCAAGTTATTTTAGTTTAGATCGTAAATTAAATAGCTCCGCTCTGCGTTATAGCACTGTGGGCTTAAACCGTTTTAAATTGTCAATTATCGTAAATTAAATAGCTCCACTCTGCGTTATAGCACTGTGGGCTAAACTTAAATTTTAAAAGCTCCACTCTGCGTTATAGCACTGTGGGCTTAAACCGTTTTATTTGCTGATTAGCGTAAATTAAATAGCTCCACTTTGCGTTATAGCACTGTAGGCTAAACTTAAATTTTAAAAGCTCCGCTCTGCGTTATAGCATTGTGGGCTTAAACCGTTACGTGTCGATTATCGTAAATTAAATAGCTCCGCTCTGCGTTATAGCACTGTGGGCTAAACTTAACTTTTGAAAGCTCCGCTCTGCGTTATAGCACTGTGGGCTTAAACCGTTTTATTTGCCGATTATCGTAAATCAAATAGCTCCACTCTGCGTTAGAGCACTGTGGGCTAAACTTAAATTGTATAAGCTCCGCTCTGCGTTATAGCACTGTGGGCTTAAACCGTTTTACTTGTCAATTATCGTAACTTAAATAGCTCCGCTCTGCGTTATAGCACTGTGGGCTTAAACCGTTTTATTATCGAAAATAAATAGCTCCGCTCTGCGTTATAGCACTGTGGGCTAAACTTAACTTTTAAAAAGCTCCGCTCTGCGTTATAGCACGGTGGGCTTAAACCGTTTTATTTGCCGATTAGCGTGAATTAAGTAGCTCCGCTCTGCGTTATAGCACTGTGGGCTAATTACGTTTCAACGCCGATTTAAGGGAGCAACGAGGCGAAACGACTCGAACCGGGAAACGATTTTAGGTAGCTTAGGGTGGACGATGATGAGAGGCCTGTGAGGGTGAATTGTTCACCTAGACATTCGCTGAGTCCAATTCGTTCGAAGTGAATCCGGCACGTGTAGACTCGATTATCGAATCCTGGAATTACCTCCCTGAGGCATCCGGCGAATAAAGTCGAAAGGCGTTTTGTTAAGGGGAAATAAACGGCATTAGCAACTAAAATAGTCGACCCTGACGAAACGACCTCACAATATATATATATATATATATATATATATATATATATATATATATATATATATATATATATATATATATATATATATATATATATATATATATATATATAGGAATATTTATGCCAGTAATTATATTAGTTGCGTTAAATACATTTACTACACTAGCGCTTCACAATGGACCAAAAAAGGCTGATAATTTTGGATACAACATTTAGAATTTGATGAAACATTTATTTTTGTGTATAAAATCTATGCTGAAACGTAAACTCAAAGTCCTAGCACAGGCTGTCTGCAAATTTGCAGAAAGAAATTAGTGAGAAAAGAAGAAGACACCTACTCCTCCAATCCAGCCGTCCAGCCAGCCGGCCTGCGAGTGCGTGACCGAGAGTGAGGAGGCGTGACATGCCAAACTGAACGATATCGCTGAAGGGAATGTCGTTTAATTTTGATGGTTACCATTAATGTGTTTTAGTTTTCACAATACGTTTATACGTGAAAATTGGTTTAGGCCGTCGCTCGAAACAAAATCTAATAACTAAAATGTCTTCAAATGATGTTCAGATGTTAGTAGAGATGGGTTTTTCCATTGAGAAGGCGTAAGTATTACTTATTTAAATCATAACCTATTCAATAATTGTATTTTACATAGGCCTAGCTTAGGCTAAATAAAACACATCAGCCTATTGACACTATATTCAATTAATACTATCGCTGCTTAAAATCACCCTCTTAAAGTTCACTATATTCTAAAAAATAATTATGATCACCATAGGCCTAACATGTAATATGTTGCCAATGGATGAAAATAAGCTACCTGGGTAATTTAGCCATGCAATTTCCACTCACCCAACAAAATCATAATAACACCTTTATGATGTAGAAATCCTAATAATTTCAATATAATGTATCTATTTGCTTCTGGATTAACATTTAATCAACATTGAATGAATGTGTATCCCATTGGGTACAAGACACGCTATAGTAGGTCTAATAGACGGCGTGCACCAGTATGGATATACATCATTTTAAAAAGTGCTTGTGTACCCGTAGGGGCGCAGGAGGTCGTGAATATATTAAGCTAGCTTTGCAGTTAGTACTTCTGTTCCTATACAGATGGTCATAGGTTTGATTTCCTGAAGTTCCACTGAATAATTTGCCTGAATAAGGGGCTTGGACGGTTGTGCCTTAACCCTCAAACCAGCAGCTATTTTCCCCAAAGTGCAAGGCCATGTTGGGCAGATTTGCACTTTTGTTTGGTATTTTTATAATAACAAAGAATTGTGCTAGGCTTATAAAATTGTATTTAAAATATAACCCAAATTATATCAAAATTTGATTTAGTCAATGGCTGGAATTTAGAAAAATTTATTGAAAAGAAGCCAATATAGGTGAATGTATGTCCTTAACACAACATTGTAATGGTAGGAATAACAAATTCAATATAGCTAAAATATCCAAAAGTGATTGTGTAAGTACTTTCATTTAAAATATCAATGGCGTGATAGCAAAAAGATAATCATGCAGCTTCTAGATGCTTCGCCAATCTTGATTTTAATATTTGCTAACTAGTGGGTAGAATCAGGTAAACATTTTCTGGGAAAACACATTTTCCCTTAGAAATAACGTTTTAAATAAGAAAAAAATGTAAATTACTGAAAACAATATTAAATGTTATCTTATCTCTGTTATTTTTTAGACTTTTCTAAATTAAACCTTAAAGAACATGCACCGTACTTAAAATGAGAAAAAAATATAAAAAGTTGGTTTTTTCTACTATGAGATAATAAACTAATCCTTTGATATTTTTCGTTTGAAAATGAGTTTTTCGCGGTAGAAATAAACTTCCTCATGAGATATAAACTCATATTCACCACTTCCAACAAGAAGTTGTATTTTCTGAAGCGGTCATAGAAAGTGCGTAGTTATTTAATTTGCATTAAATTGGGGTGTCAGACATTTCAAAGTGTTTAAAATGGGTCAAGAATTTACTGTTTTTTCACAATAGATAGGTCTATCATGCAGAAATTTGACAAAACAACCTACCGATTTACATACCTAGTGGTGATGATCTACCTGCCTACCCATAAACATGGTGGTTATGACCCATCCTTCAATGAAATGAAAATGTCTTTATTTGTTCTTCAAGAAGCCAAATTAGACCTTGCAAAGTCTTCTTTACCACTTAAGCTTATTATACATCATAACATATTATTTAAAATATAGCCAAAATCACTATATGTACACAAGATTCCAGAAATAGACATTAAAATGGTATTTAAAATAAACTGTAGACCTATAGTCAAGATATGAATCTTATATGTAAATTTTAAACTGAAAATAATGTGAACATCTCAAATAAAACTCAAGTTGTTTTTTTCATTTAACAGTGGCGATACAACTTTTGCTACCTATTTATGAGATAAACATTATATTAAGTATTAAATCATATATATTCTTATAATTTGATGTGTATTTTGTAGTGAACACGAATTTCAAAAGTATATTGGTCCCTGACATTTATTTCTCAAAAACAGATAAACTACAGTTGTGGCGAATAAAAATTGGCGGCCCTCATCATTATAAACTGCACCTATTAGGCCCTAACCACAAAAAACGAATTTACATATATATATTTTTGACGGAAAATTCTTATTCACACTCTTACTTCCAAACAATGGGCAGGTACCCAGCAATTTCAAATTTTTTGTGAAAGATACGAGGCGTATTTTTAAAGTAAGTACCGTTTAGGAATCTCGCCGCTGTAGTGCTGCGGTTGGGGTTTCAAGCATGCGTGCTGGGTACTACTACTATCCATTGGCAAGCCACAGCCGCCATTACGGATCCAATAGACTCTATTTAAGGTCATTTATGACTGTTTAAAATTCCTCCTCCGGTTAAAAATGCCGCCAACTGTGAATTAATGCGCTGTATACGTTTTCATAACGCTAAGGGTGTGGAAGCAGCTGACATTCATTGTGGGTATGTCACAGTGACAATTAATTTGGTTTAAAAATTTGTAACCATCACGATTCTAATGTTCTAGTAATGTGAGAGAACTGGTTAAACATTTTTTGTGTGATTCTTGTCTAACGTTTGCTTTTTAATTCTCCGTCAGCATTTTGGAAACCTACCGTAAGCATAACTTTCGGTACTTCAAACAGTCTGTCACAATTTCAATAATCACACTTCTTGACACTTGAAGACACACTACATAATGATGCAGTTGTAAAGTGTCTGTTTTCTCTGACTTTTTCATCAACATTTTGCACCAAGTCATCAGTAATGATTGAAAGTTTCCGACTTCGTTCATCATCATGCACATTCGCACAACCTTAAAAGCTCTCACCCATTTCCATACCATCCCGTCACTCATTCTGTTTTCTCAATAAACTTCACAGATCTCTCGATGAATGTCAGCTGCTTTCACGTCTTTATTGTTACAAAAACTTATCACAACTGATAACCCACCCATACACGTAAAGTAGTATTGACCCACCCATCCGCCCATACACGTACAGTGGTATTGACCCATCCACCCGCCCATACACGTACAGTGGTATTGAATACATGTACATGCTCTCGGATGGTACATATGGTGTACCATCGCCATGTTGCTGTAGAAGTCGTATTTTTTCACACATCATCCTCCAGCGCTCAGACTGGACAGAGGCGTTTCCACCTCTCTACTCGTATTTTATTGACATCTGTCATGCCTTATAACTCGAATTCAAAAACACCTTATATAGCATTGTTGTGCTTCAGGTCTCTAACCTTTGAGCTGGAATTTAATTAGTTTAATGCCATAATCTTGATTCAATTGATTAATTTTATTTAAAACATATTGTTCTGTGTATACATTTTGATAATAATATTGTTATTATTATAATTGGATATACATGAAATTATTTGTTTTTTAAAAAAATAATTTAAACACAGTAATCAATTCTTACGTACAAATAATGCAATATATTTAACCCTTTGACCACCGAGGAATTACTTACGTTGTGTCTCGGAACTGCCGGGCCTAGTTGCGCTAGCGATACCGCCAGATGCGAGCTGAATAGTGGTGTGTTACCCAAAACCGCCAAGCCATTTTCAGCCGATTTTGCATAAGTACAAATAAATATTTGCAGTTTCATTAATGTTTTAGGATAGAATAATGTTTTTGGTGTCATTATTTTTGTAAAGATATTCTCTACAGATATATGAAGACGGTTTTATGTTTTTAATTTAATTAAGATTAGAAAATAAAAAATAATTAACAAACATAAGTTGAAATTTTATAATTGGTTTCTTTTAAAATTCAATAACATTATTAATACTTAAAAATATATATAAACATTCGATTTTTATTGTAAAACAACTAACGAAGAACGTTTTCTGTGAATTTGAGCTAGAAATACTCATAAATAATATAGATTTTTTTTTATTTTTAGGAAATTTGTATACAATGCTCACTTATCTAGCCTACTTCTATTATTTTTCATCATATTGTAATGTATTACTCCAGAAGTGCCTGAAATGTAATAAAAAAGCTAATTTAACACAAATGAAAAAACCCACATAATTACGTTATTTACCTCGAAATATATGTAAATTGTTATACTAACAATTCAAAATTCCGAATCGTAGAAAAAAATTATTTTCATCTCAAAAATATAAAAAAATCAACTGATACATTGTAAGTTTTAAAGTTAAATAAAAAGTTTATTCAGAAACAGAATTTTATTTACACTGTATACAACACATTAACTGTGTGTTTATTTTTTGTACAAAACAGCTGATAATCCACAGACATCTACATCAATGTCAATAATTTTTGATATCGTATGTTAATTTACTAAATTAAATAAACATTGTTGAGGCTATTGTCTTAAAGAGTCGGCACTGGTGGCGCAGTGCTGTAGCCCAGCTACTTGGGAACAAAGTGTTTGGGAGATTGTAGGCGATAGGTTCCATGCTCGGCTCTCTTAATACCGACATGGCGTCCGCTCAATGGTTGTCATCAACGGAAACACTAATAGAGAAGTCTGGAGTGTCCATGTTGGATGTTAGTCAGGGTTTGGATGTTGTGTAGGGAAGAGAACTGAGTATCAGACTTGTCAGTTAGCTGAAAATCAGACCAACACTACATGGTTTGGATTCCACGTAAAGCTGTAGGTCCCATAGTTGCCCTGGCTATTGGGCTATTAATAAATAGTCCTTTCTGAGGTAAGTCGAACTCAGATAGTAACAATGACTACACTCGTTCATCTACACTCATCACACTCATTCACTCCTCATATTCGCCCATATCTCTTCGATCGGCGTCTTGGTAATGAATAATGAAAGATGGGTCATTCCCCTTCTACGAAATATGCCATTTATTTATTTATTCCTATAATAATGTACTGTGGCAAAATTACTAAATGCCGATCAGATTGGCTCGTGGCGGTTTTGGTACGACAGCGCTTGGCGCTGAGATCGACCCTCAGCAGTTCTGCCAACAAAGTGGTGAGCTGATGTAGGCGGCCTCTGGCGGTTTTGGATACTAACCACATAGCCGATCTCATCGGCCCTTGGCAGTCAAAGGGTTAACATAACTTACATAAAATGGCAAGTGATGTAACATTTCCTACTTATTTTATGGAACATAGGAAACGCTAACATTGTTATAAAAGGACTATGCATTAAATAAATTCTTGATAGAACACATAAAATGTCAAGTAGTGTATAACATAATATTCATATTAAGTGAACGTTTCAAAATGATTTCAAAGACAAATTTACTTGGACTTTTTTCTGGTGTCTAATATTTGTTCTAATGTAATATGACTTTAATTTAGCCATATTTTAACATTGAAACATAAGTAATTTAAATAACAAAACAAAAGAAATGTTGCACACTTGACTACCAATTACTTTCATTTTCATAAAGACTGAAGACTTCTGGTACTCTAAATGGTTCCTCTCCCTGTTAGTGTTGTTTGCCTTGATCGAGAGCAGCACTTTCCGAGCTGAAATATTGGTGTTTGTATTTTTCAGAGATTAAACAATCAACCACTACACTGGTACACCTGCTGTACCATGCGAGTGAAAACGGCTATTAGGAGTGGTACAACCATTTTACCAAACAAATGTTGCAGACTCATACACAAATTAATTACCACTTCTAGAGCAAGATAGGGATGGTACACCTGTTTTACCTATCGAGGGCCAAGGACATTTGTTGTAATTTTATACAAGCACAAAGGGTTAATTGATCTTTCAGGAAAAATATGCACTATTAGGCTTATTTACCTTTATATTGATATCAAGTTTAAGTGATATATGTAAGAGAGGATACCAAACTGAACTATGGATTGTGAGGCTATAGGTACTTGGATTGGTTATTAGTTATACTAACATTGTACATTAAGTTTATAAAGTCAGATTACACGACGTACTGTTTTCAGTTTAACTATCAGCTCTATTCACACTAAGTACTGTAATATTCCAATACAGTTTTTGATTTAAATTGTGTCCTTTGCAGAGAGAAAGCAATAGCAGTAACGGGCAATAAAGGAGTTGAACCTGCTATGGAATGGTAAGTGCTTTGCATGGAATGTGTCAACACATGCTACTTGAATCAAGTGACATGTTTTAGACAAAAAACTTTCAAGTGGGGAACCTTACCTTCTTTTTAGAGACAATTAAAAATACATATCTCAAATTTAAAAATTTTCCACCACATTCCAATTTGGCAGTCAACGTTGTTTCTTCTAATGGATCACTCTTTATTTTATGATAGTTTTAGATAGAAATAGTAATTTTAAGACTATATTCTTGGCAGTTTTTTTTTATATATTGTTTAATAACGTAGATATGACAGCTCAAAATGTTCAGATCCCTATATGGTGTATTTTTTATACTTTATACCTTTTTGAATATGCATTCAAACAAATAATCTAATCAGCAAGCATTACAACTTGTAGTTAGAAAATGTATGCTTAGTTATTATTTTTTCACAATTCATTAGTGTAGTTTATTAAATTATAACACACAGGAATTGAAACAAATACTGTATGTTTCTATTGTTACACAGATCAATTGATGTTGGCTGCAGTTTACCTATATCTGCTGTTTAAGTCAACTTCCAATACAGCTGTTGATTCGTATTGTCGTAACTTGCAGAGTAACACAGCTGATAATTATAGTAGTGTTGCTGACATTAATTCATTTATGACAAAATAATAACATTTGTTTCAATTGTTGCGTGTTATTATTCAATACCCATGCATAAAATTGTAAAAATTTTAAAAAATTGGAAAATGACTGCCTTGGCTTGAGATGAAAGGAAAGACAAAGGACACAGCAAGGAAAGTGCAAGAATTAAAAATAGGGATAATATTTGTTTTAAGATAATCCTATAAGTCAGCTCACATAGTCTAAAATTTTATGATTTATAGGGCCAGAGAATTGATTCTACTTAAGTGCATACACACGAAAACTAATGCTTAAAGAGGGAAAATAAAAAAAAATCATGTGACTACTGGGCACCCTTGTTCAGCACAATGGCTGTCACTCATGGCCAATAATACTTAAAATATTTATTTATTCTTAAAACACCAAACCTCAATATGTGCGAATAAGGATTACGAATGAGGCGATAAGTATAGATGAGCGAATGCAGTTGTTGTAACTAACTAAAGCAGACTATTTCTTGGAAAGTGTAATTAATTAATAATCCCAATGACCAATAAACAGCTAGTTTCTATCAGCTGATCTTTTTCAAAATTTGTTATGACTGATTGGGATCAAACTGAGAACCTTTAACGTATGAAGTTGGACTTAAACTAACCACACTATCGACCAATATACTATTTACAGTTGATATAGTTATCAGATTTAGTTTGAACCAGTTTTAGCATGATTTAGTTATAACATTTTGTATAATATTCTGAACAAAAATATATTCTAAAATAAGCTGGACAGCACTGAGATTTGGCTATTTTAATCTATCTCAATAATAATTGATTGTAGGTTGCTTGCTCATGGAAGTGAATTAGATTCAGTACCTTCATCACAATCACCAACTGGAACGTTAAATTTGAAACCTGCCCCAACCACCAATGAGACGCCTCCAACAGAAAACCCAGATCCTAGTGAAGATGCATCTTCTAGTAGTGCCAGCACAGGAACTGAAGTTGCTAAATCCTTGAAATGTGATGAGTTAGTAAACAATTTTATTAATTTTCTGTAAAATTTGTGCAACTAATGTTATTAACTTTAAATCCTTATTATCTTATCCTCTAACCCGAAAGGTTGGAATTTGCAACATTTTGGTCTCCTGTCAGTAACCTGGTAATACTGGTAATAAATCATGACCAAACTGAATGTATTATATTCTTATAAAAAAAAAAAAAAAACAAAGAAAAAACAGGACTTGGGAATGATAATGAATCTCTGTTCAAACCCGTTAAACCTCTGGGTATAATCTTGGACAGTAAACTCTGTTGGGGTATGCATGTACAGAACATATTTTTAAGAAATTGGCTAGAGTAATTTATCTTCTTAGAAAACTGAAATATTGCGTCAATCCAACAAACTTTTATTTGCCTACTTTGGATTCTTCATATTCATTTATGCTATGAAATCCGACTTAGGGGAAATTCCAGTTCTGTCTAAGGTTTTTTTGGCAAAAAAATGTGGTGGAAATTTTAGCAGGTTTAAATTCATGTGAGTCCTATAGAGAAATTTTTTCCATTTTTAATAAATTTAAATACATTAACTGGTATTTATATTTTAGTAACTTGATTTCTGTTGCAAATAATTATAGTAAATCAAATAGCAACACTCATGCACATAATACCAGGAGTCAACATGACTTAATCATTCCTAATGTTAGATTGGATAAGTCATGAAAGAGTTTTAATTACCAACAGGTTAAATTATTTAATAAGTTACCTGTAAACATAAGAGCTTTACCTGTGAATAAGTTTAAGAATAAAGTATCAAAAGTCAAGTCTAAATATTTGTACACATTAGATGAATATACGCATTGTTCAGTGGATGACTTAGTTCCCTAATTAATTTTTTATTGTTTTAATCTTTTCGATAGTATTGTATTTAATGTGGCAATGCCTATTGTAATTGTAAATGACTTAATGGAAAATAAAAGAATTTTAATTTATCTTTATGAAAGTAAGACAACCATTGAATCTGACTTATTAAATTTATTTGCTAAAAAGTATTTTGAGTTGAAATACTAGAAGATGCATACAATTATTTTACACTAAATTAATAGTGCAATGTACATTATACAGACACAAAATAATTACAAATTTAATTAATAAAAAGTATAACATTAGCCCAGACCAATTAACTGAACTTCTAACGAACCAATAATAATTAGGCCAATGGATCCTTTTTACACTAATAAGGAAGTATCCTTACTAGAATTTAAGACCAGTTAATAATTTTATCACTTGAAAATTCCCTAATAACGGATCCTTTTACAATGGACTTTTCTAGTATAGGACTGTGTTTTAACACGTTGAGTGCCGGGGCGTTTGAGCGGGCCACCGCCTGTAGTGCCAACCTTAATTTGTCAATATAAATGTTTGATATTTCAAACACACATATAATATATATACTACGTCGAATATCTTGCATTAGTTTTCATTTATATACATTATTTAAATGTCGGCCGATTGGCCCGGCATGTCAAATTACATTACAAATAATGCATTGTAAAATGACATGCCGGGCCAATCGGCCGACAGACCAAATCTCCTCTATTCTTCTAGAATGACGTGTATTACAGGTTTCCCGCGCTCCATAAGGTTCAATTTCGGTTTCCCGCGTTCCATACGGTTGTATTTCGCTTGCTTTTGTGTGTGTGTGTGTGTTTCCCTCAATTATTTCTGTTGAGTAGCTGAGCATTTGCTGTTTGGAACTTGTATAGTCAACTCATGGCTGGCTTACAAGAATAACACTATTGGAGCTCAATCTCGCATTTCTATAACTGAATTCAAGGAAGATATCTATCTGCATGAATCTAATGGAACTGGCAGACAATGATGTGATCTCTCAAGTACAACAAACAGGGCACCACTACCTGAAGGAATCTAATGACTTTGTTGGTGTAGGTAAAAATAAAAGACGTCAACGGAGGGCGTGTAAAATCTGCTACTCGAGAATATCATCATCAAAGGACAGAAAGAAGGCCAAAAATATGACTCGGGTTATTACTTATTGTGCAATGTGCCCTGGTACTCCATACATGTGCAAAGAGTGTTTTGAAGAAAAACACAAGTAATGAATTTTAAAATTTTACAAATGATAATTTTGTTACATACAATAATTGTGTTTTGATAAATAAATGTAACAACAATATCGTAATACTAATTTTTTAAAATTATAATTCTCTCTAGCTGCCAACTTTCAATTGTAGAATGCACTGTCGTGCCGATCGGTACGACAAAATAGGTGGTTTTTGGTCTGTTGCTAGGCAATACTTAAGTAACTAAATGAAAAGAATAATATTTCTCCGTTTACTTTGGATATTGAACTGTTCAATAAGTTAGTAGGTTATCCGATAGATCGTGCTGTTTGCTGTCAAAAGTATTAAATCTATTACCTTGCATTGGCACTGTTGTCGTTCCGATCGGCCGACACGTTACTATTTTAAGACCACAATTGCCGTGCCGATCGGAACGACGTGGCACTTAACGTGTTAATCCAAGATGTGTATTTCAAAGCAGTTAGCACATTTAAAAATGTATTAAATTTCACTACGTTTATTGCTTACGAGTGCAGAGGCTGTCTACCATGTTGGTTTTAATCCCATAAGAACAATGTTATTTTCGAACCAGACATACGATCACACGTATCCAAACTAAACAGTCATTTTCAACGGATTTTCTTAAAAAAACCTTCATTTGATCAAGAATGAAATTGTGCATTGGAATTGGTTTTTCAATTCCTAATTAGTTTTATTTGTTACCTTACAGCCTCTGTAGACTCTTAAGGGTGCTCGATTGAAAATTATTTCTGAAATTTTTTTGAAAAAAATTGTTTTCCTTGTTAGAAGTAATAAGTGTGTTGAGGGAAAAAATTTAAAACAATTTTTTTATGGATATATGGCTACTAAAGCGGCTAATTTGGCCTTTCTTGGTTCCTAACTCATTAACAAACCGTACATATAAATTCAAATTTCGTGAATATAGTGGACAAATGGTACTAAACAACCTAGAGTAAATGAAAACTAATAATAAAAATAATATTTTTTAAAGTGTAACTAATTATTTTATAAATGACATCTGTTTGAATTTCGAGCTGAAATTTGTACAATTAGCTTTGATCGAAAAAGTAGATTAGTAATGTGTAAAATATTTACTGATAAAGTTTACAATAAATTAGAAAGTTATTCCCATTTGTGCTCCAGACATGAAGCAACAGTGCTGTTACCCTCCCATGCCCACAGCAAGGGGAGTACTTGGCTACTCGTGGCGACAGTGGTGGCGGAATGTTGTCTGTCCAGCGCCGGACTGAGCCGGCCGGACAAATGCCCTTAAACACGCAGATCATGTGCGCTGCTTACTTTATAGGAGTATACAACCCTATACTATTGGCAATATTTTCACTGTTTTCACTTGTGAGGTTTATTTTCAATTCAATTATGCATTGTTACAGCATTTACAATTTGAACTGATAAATATTTTGTCAAGAATAGAACAACAATATAGCCGATTCATTTTAACACAAATATGATTCATTCACCACTCCTACATGGCTGTGGTTGGGTTATATAATAGGGATTCTAGGGAGCTCTATTCTTGTAATAATTACTTATTACATTTTTTTCTGGTAGCTTATATCTATAAGCTGTTATAACTCTTACATAGACAACATTGTATAGGATTTTCCAAAGCTTCCTTTTTGTTTGATTGTTGACTTTTTTCAGATGCGGGAAACTGTTCAAAAATCAGTTAGAAGTAGAATTCCATGCTGCCAAATCTGGCCATAGTAGTTTTTCAGAATCAACAGAAGAGAAAAAACCTCTGACAGAAGAAGAGAAGAAGGAGCAGTTAAGACTTGTGGAGGAAAAGCTTAAACAGAAGAGGAAAGAGAGAGAAGAAAGGGAAAAGCAGGAAGCAATCGAAAGAGAAAAGAATAGAATAAAGTCTGGTAAAGAGATGATAGCTGCCAAGAAAAAGTGAGTAGAATTAGCATTGTAGAAATTTCTACAAGCTATTATTATTGGTTAAGTCTTGTTTGGAATTTTTTATTAATAAATTTTGAATAAATGTTTTAACCTAATCTGTGATGTGTGTAGGTAGATACACCTTATCTCCACAGGAATATGTTTATATTTATAGTAAATGAATGATATTCATCAATGGTAGTGAACCATTATTATTTACAATATTTCACGTTCATTTTGAGTCCTTGGGTTCAGTTTACTAAGTATACTGCTTACATTCCTTCAATATATAATGTTAGTAAATGAAACAGTAATTTCAGATTCAGGTACAGGAGACTCTGACATAATGTCATGCATGCATTTTAAGGATAGTATGATAATTGATTATGTTAGTGAGAAGACTGTAGATTGACATACTACTAAAACAAAATACAACATTTTATAAATAGAAAAAATCATACTTTAAAAAAAGCTTCATGTTCTTTTCTTTACATATTAATCCTTTTACCAGCATTTTGTAAGTTTTCAGGATACTATTTTAAAAATAAGTGATGAAACCTTGAATTACAGAAAAAGACTTGAGTCAGATTGAAGGTTTCCACAAGCTTTTACAAAAATAATTCAAAACACATCTAAATGTGAAGATATCCACAAGTTTGTAGGCTCTTTTAATATCATATAAATGAGCTATTAGAAGAAAATAAAAACTACATTTATTTACATTAAAATAATTGAATTTTGACTAAAATTTATAAAAATAAATCACAGAAAATTTAATTCTTTTGTTTTTAATAACAACACAGTTGTAAATACTATATGTGTATGAAACTGGTTCTTTCTGTTGTAAATATATTGTTCTATAACAGTACCAATATATATCAAGTGTGATAGTTATAAATGAAGAAATAAACGAAAATAATGAAAAATATTGTATTACAAGATTTGGCTTATCCAGAGTTGTAGGCAGACTACAGACATATATAACAGTGAGACCCATCTCCCACCAAAACCTGAAGTCGTGCCGTTCTGGGGGATGACTCAAAACCGGACAAGCGATAGGATCATGAGCAGCAGTCGGAGAGTTAAATCACAACTTGGCAGCTGAGCTGAGCAAAAAAACTATTTACTACCAATGAATTCAACAATTTTAGCAGAAGGCCACAATATCAATCAATTACATTCAAAAACAAGAAAATACATTATGAAACATAAAATAAACAATGAAGTAAATATTATACACAAAATAATATACCGAACACAAATTTTGTAAACGACAAATACCATAAATGACATTACAGATGTGCTTACTGCTTACTAGAAAGACAAAATTTAAGAAAATTTACAAAGAAAATGTATAAATTTGAACAAAACTAACCGGCAATTAGCCCACATCCCATGATTCCACCGAGGTCAGGGAGTCAGCTGGAATCCCTGGGCAGCTCCGAATTGAAGAAAAGTAAAAACATTACTAAATTAGCCCCTTTTGGTGAAACAATTTAGAAATTAAAAGGAAAATATAGCATGGTACCGTTTTATCAAAATACCAGACTAACATTACGCTACACAAAATAAATACCAACTTAATAACTAGGCCTAACATAACTAGGTTTTGAGATAAATAATTAAAAACTTAAAAGTTAAAAAAATTTTAATTATTAAAGCAATTGATAAATATTCAGAAATTGCCCAATAACAAATTAGATAATAAATAACAATGATAAACCAAACTAAATATTTAAAAAAAGAAACTATAAATTTCTCTATAAAAATAACAATTAAATGGCTGTGGCCAGGAAAAGTTAATTGTTCATTGCTGGTGCAATTGATTTTTTTTCTTTGGCCAAGGCCTATTTAAAAAAAACTTCATCCCTCAGCTCAGCCGCCGGGAACAAAATAGAAAGGACTGACCTGAGGACAGAAGGCTCCTAAGTTGTAAGGAGTGCAGCGGAGACGCAACTTGGCTCAATAACATGATCTCCAGGCCAGTAAAGTCGAGATGGCAGAAGAACGGCCGGGCAGCAGGCTGAGGAACAAGTCCCACTCAAGGACCCTGGAGTTAATTGCCTTTCTAGCCACTACTAAACATGTTAACAAGTAGACAGAAATAAACTTCCAAAACCCAGGCAAACTGTTCAACTGAAGGCCGGAATCACGAAACAAAACTAGGCTTGAGCCAACGGCCACGAACGTAACAAGTCGACAGCGCAGAAGCGATCTCAGGCAGCCTGGCAAACTAAAGAGAAATAAAAAATGTACCGGTCAAAAGACCCGGTACAACACTTAAATGATCTTAGTAATTTATAAAAGAACTAAATAACTACTGCAATGAATAACACTACAGGGATACAGCTATGACAATGACAAACACAAGCTCAGTGAACCTAAACAATCAACATGATCACTATACTGGCTCTATGCAGAGTCTGAGGACTTGAAAACACATACTCGGTCAAACTAAACAAACCACATGGTCACTAGGATGGCTCTTTGCAGAGACAGAGGACATGAAAACACATAAACAGACTACCAAAACACATCACCTGATCACTAGACTGGCTCTATGCAGAGTCAGAGGTAGGTGTGTGCGATGCATCGAATAGCATCAAAAAATTGATGCGACTAGTCATAATGTCGATCCATCGAAAGTAACTCGGGCATCGATAGTGCCACGATGCATAAGCAATATTGTTGTCTCAGATTCATTCTGAAAAAATTCTCTTTTCATCTATAATATTTATTGGTGCGTCTTATAGAACTACTACTTTCATGTTTTAAATAAAATATTTTACAATAAAATAGTTGTAAAATGATTATTACTCGAGATTGT
The DNA here is from genome assembly GCA_035578905.1 of Stictocephala bisonia. Classification (NCBI taxonomy): domain Eukaryota; kingdom Metazoa; phylum Arthropoda; class Insecta; order Hemiptera; family Membracidae; genus Stictocephala; species Stictocephala bisonia. The sequence continues at coordinate 557,985 of JAQJVL010000084.1, forward strand.
GTCGTTCCGAGTGGACAAGGATGAGAGCGGACAAAAACCTGATTATATCGTGATAACGAATACAGAGTTCAACCGGGAAATAACTCGTACATAATAAAAGTTCATCAAGCAATGCGTATGAGTATCGTAATTAACGTGCGTGCAGCGTACTATGAATCGTAGAACATTCTCTACAGACAGTCCATCTATTTCTGTTAGTCGGCAATTATTTTGGGATCTGTATTTGTAGCAAATAATACAAATTGATGCGTAGATGATTGTAATAGTGAGATGAATTATGTCTTCAACTTTGTTTTTGAATATTGCTGATAACAGTCCGAATATTGCTGATAAAAGTTGAATATTGCAGATAACATTGGTCCATTCGTTATTGTGACTTTTGTTATAACTTCTTGTCTGATAGAGTACCTGGCCTAGCCAGCCTTCTAACAAAACATTTCCCAATCAAAATACAGTATTATCTTGTTTCCTTTTGTAAATTAAAACTTTTTAATCGTTGCATTTTTAACTATAATTTACATTCGTCGATATCAATTCAGTTAATCTGTTGGCACTGTGTTCTAAAATACTTTACTCATGCTTATTTGTATTAAAATAAGTATAATTGAACATTAATTATTAAAAACAACTCTATTAACATATATTTTCAACCTTTATATGGGAAACTATTTAAAATTAGAATTAATATAAAAACTCAATTAATGTATTCAGTAAATTACATTTTATTGCATTTGTTGATATTGTTTTATTAATTTTAATATATTGGCTAAACAGTAATGTATTGTTATACTTGAATCAAAATGATGCTTCTATTAAACAAATTCTGTGATAAAGTACCTTTATTTATCTATGCTTATGTGACTTTGCATCAATATTTATTTCAGTCTACGCATTGTAAGTGAAAAAAATCAGTTTTATGGATTGCCATTGAACAAGCCCAAATTTTCTTCTTTACTATGTATATATCGTCTGATACTGATAATTATATGCACAATGATGTCACAAGCAGATTTAGACACAACGTGACATTCTACAAATTACGCCAAAACCATATAAAAACAAGCAGTAGCACATCTGCTTGTTTTTATGCTGTATATTTGGTGGTATCATGCTGTATAATTGGCATATTAAGTAGGAGTATAATTTATTTTAATACTTGAGATTTGTATGTTTTATTTCTTTGTTAGGTTCTACAAAAAAAGTTAAAGCACTTGTTTTCTTTGTAAATTACTGAATTAGGTAGTACATTTTTAGAAGATGATACAAAATTATCCTGCTAGAAACCTCATTGTTTGTATTCTTGATTCGTTCCTTGGGGGAATTAAGATACGGTAGTTTAATGACGAAGCACATTCTTGCTACTGTACAATTTTTAGTTTTATTATTTGTACTTTTATTTATCTTTAAATTTGGGTCTGTACAAATTACCTTAAATAGAATTTACAATTCTGCATGTAATTTATTTCAGGTTTTTTTAGAAATATCAATACAAATGAACTACATCATGAATATTTTATCATCCAATCAGAAAAAGAATTATCTGTACCTAAATGTAATTGATGTATTTCAGGTTATTTTATAAATTTCCATACAAAATTAAAATAAACCAGTTAGTGAACATGTTTTAATCTAATCAGATACAATATTCAATTCAAGAATCCAGAAAATCAGGCAGGTCAACGTGTCCCGACCATATTGTCTTTCCTTTCAGTTTTTCATTTCGATATTCCCAGCTGTTGCCCTCCCAGATGAATCATTGCAAAGCAACTTCCAATTATTTGTAGTTTGTAACTTTTCAGGTACAGCATTGGAGTTTGACTAAATTTTCCGATAGAGTTCAGAATTCCTACTGTCCATATGGTTGCCACTCTTTAATTAGGTACAGTAGAGTCTCGATTACCCGACCTAAACCGGCCGTGGCAAGGTCGGATAAGCGAAAATGTCAGATAACACGGAAAATTATGTAAACGACGTTGAAATTGTGAAAAGGACCCCATACACGATCCGACCAATCTGCGAACACATCTGCAGACGCGTCCTATTCCGGGTCCGTCGTTCCCACTCACTGCCCGACCTGTCTGACTGCGGACACTGTAGGAACGACAGACCCGGAGTTGGACGCCTCAATAGACGTGTCCGCGGATTAATCGGATCGTGTATGGAGGCTTTTAATTTTATTTGCACATGAAAATGTACTTAACGCAAAGTTATAAAACATGGTTTACAGTAAATACATACTCACATACAGTGCAATAAACAACGAAACTAAACTTAAACTTGAGTTAAAAAGTTTGTGATTGTCTTTTGTTTTCCTGCTGTTTGTCGTTTTCTGGCTACCAAATCTCACAGTCTCCTCAGAAGTAAAACCTCGGTAGACGATGTTTCCTCCAGCTGCCCTGCATACTTTAACGCCATTTCTAAAACTTTGTGCCCTTCGCTGTGTGAAACTTTCTGTGCACTGTCCTCCAACACCACATACTCTTCATCGTCTTCTTCTCCTTTTCCGTTTGTCATGTTCACTATTTCTTCATCAGTTACTACTTCATATTGTTCATCTTGGACAATCCACTCATTCACGTCCTCTTCTGTTCTTTCGCAACCTGGCACTTGTTGTAACAAAGGAAGTTGGCTAGTGTTGTCTGGCTCGTTCTGCTTCTGTACATTTTCACCACACGGAGAATCTTCATTCTCTTGGAGCAAAACTTTACAAGATTTAGCAATGGTGTTTGCTCCAACACTCTCCCATGATTGGGCCACGTAGTAAGAAACGTCTTTCAAGTTAAGATGACGCAATTTGTTCACCATGTCTTCTCCCTGGTCCATAGCGTCAATTAAAGAAGAAAGCAGGTTTCTTCGATAATTTCTCTTCATTGCCTCTAAGGTTCCTTGATCCATAGGCTGACATAAGGAAGTCACATTTGGAGGCAGAAACATAGCCTTTATTTCCTTATCTTTAAGTTCGTCTTCATCAGGATGGCACGTAGCGTATTTGGTCGGTAGCGTAGTTGGTTCAATCCCAGCTTCATGTGCTAAAGGTTCTCAGTTCGATCCCAATCAGAGTCAATACATTTTGAGAAGGATCAGCTGATAACCACCGGCTGTTCATTTGTCATTGGGCTATTAATTAATGACACTTTCTAAGGAATAGTCGGCCTTAGTTTGTAACAATGACTACATTCGCTCATCTACACTCATCACACTCATTCGAAATCCATATTCGCCCATATCTTGACGATCGGCGTCTTATGAATAAATAAATAAATAGCATTGTCAAGCAACAATATTGCTTTTCGTGGAAAATTTTTCGATTTCAAAAACTGTTCCGTTTGTGGCACAAATTCTTTAAAGATCCATTCTTAAAAAATATCTGAGCTTATCCAAGCATTTTTCTGATTGTAATATTTCACTGGCAAAGCATTTTTAGAAACATTCTTAAACGCTCTCGGATTTTTTGACTTGCCTATCATAGCCAGTTTCATTTTCATATTTGCCGTGGCATTACTGCATGCAAGAATGGTCACTCTTTCTTTGCTACGTTTGTAACCGGGCACTGCCGCTTTGGCCTTTGACGCTAGTGTTTTTGCCGGTAACAATTTGTAATTGAGTCAAGTCTCATCGCAGTTGAAAATTTGATCCCCTGATAGGCTTTCATTGTCCAATAGCGAATGAAATTTGTCCCTAAACGATTGAACGGCTTCACAGTTTGCTAAAAGCTTCTCGCCACAGATATTAAGCTGCCGAATTCCGTATCTTTTCTTCCATCTATCGAGCCAACCTACACTAGCTGTGAAATCAGGTTCACCTTCGTTAAGTTAATTTCGAAACTTTAAGGCTTTTTGTTGTAAGATTGGTCCTGATATCGGGACGCCTTTATCTCAGTGTTGAGTAAACCACAGATACAAAGCTTCACTTACTTTTTCGTACTCACATTTTTTCATAGTCTTCCGATTTTCCAAAGCAGTTGCCGTGACTCGCTCAGAACACCATTTTTCAATGTCATTGCGATTCCTCTTCCAATCTCCTCCACTTCGATTCCTCTTCCAATAATCTTGCGCCACTTTTAATAAAGTTTCAACATTGTCTAATCTCTTCAAGGCTTTCAGTTTTTCTTCCATTAACACAACTAACTTACAGTCTAACAAAACGGCAGAAACAAAACAAGAAAACGATGCATAAGACGACCTCTCAGCAAAAGAGCTACGTAAGCACTGAGGACTACAGTGCGCCAAAACAAAGAGAGAGTGAGGTCACCAACCTGTTGTCTGTCGTGCGAATACAATGCGTACAGTTGGGTAAAGGAAAGGGGCTGCCTCGCGCGGGAGTTTGCTGCGTACAGTCGGGTCTGACGAAAGGGGCTGCCTCGCGCGACATATTGCGTAAAATCATGTTACATGACATAGTGCCTGGAAGGTCAGATAACTCGGATGGTCGGATAACCGAAGGTTGGATAACCGAGACTCTACTGTACCTCTGAGTTAGAATGAATATAGTATGTTTGACTTAGTACACAGTTTCACCAGGTAGGTAATTTTAAAGCATTTGTTTTGATTTAGTATTGTTTCAAAATCTTAGATTATGAGGTATCTTTAGTATTGTCTTTCAATGCAACTGTTAATTGTTGTGCTGTGTCGACACTGACTAGACTCTATGCTCAATTTGTAGAATAGTAGTTATATACAACTTCATGTGTGTGATCTGTGTCATTTTCACAAAGTATTTTTTGCAAACACTAGATAAATTTGTAAATAGCTTATAAATTAAAAATACTAGCATCTATAAATAATGGTTACAATGGGTTCTGAAATTGATATTGCTCTTTTTGGCTATAAAAAGATTTAATTGTTTATTTTGTAATTACCACTTCCACAAAACACTGTATCATGACTGAGGTTGGACAAGCATTTTAATGAGTTAAGATGTAAACTTTCCTTTAATCTGTTTAGTATAAATAATTATGCTTTTGGTAAGTTTTTTCAGTAAAATTCCAATGAACTTTCTACTTTAAATCCAATTCTATAAAAAATCCTAAAATTTTAATGCAGTTTTTATCAAATCTATCATTTATCATTTAAACTAATGCATACATCTAGGGATTTTATAGATTTTAAAATAATTTATTAGATTTACACAAGTCTTCAATTAAGTTATTGCTTTCATTCTATCTTATTTTAGATGTTTGCAAGTTCCCACATACTGTATTTGTACAGCTGATACATTCGCAAATAAATAAGGTTTTACATTAGGTATGTATATTTGCAGGCAAGTCATTGATAAAGCATAAAACACAAAGGTCTCATATGAAAATCATTATATTGTGAAGATATTTTAAAAGAAAAGTTCTTTTTTGTAGGTTTGAAGAGCAGGAGATGAAGAAAATATTGGACCAAAGAAGGAGAGAGAAGGAAGAGGAGAGGATAGCAAAGGAGAGAGTGAGAGCTCAAATAGAAGCAGATAGAGCTGCAAGGAAAGCCAAGCTGGAAGGAGGATCGCCTGCAGAGCAGGCCGCACCACTCCCCGCAATAGTACAGTCTCCAACCCCCGCATCCACACAACCTAAGGACTACACGAATACCAAAATACAGGTAGGCTATACCACTTGTATACAGAGGCATGTTGCTGTGCTTGTGACTGTTTGTACAGTCTCCAACCCCCGCATCCACACAACCTAAGGACTACACGAATACCAAAATACAGGTAGGCTATACCACTTGTATACAGAGAGAGGCATGTTGCTGTGCTTGTGACTGTTTGTACAGTCTCCAACCCCCGCATCCACACAACCTAAGGACTACACAAATACCAAAATACAGGTAGGCTATACCACTTGTATACAGAGGCATGTTGCTGTGCTTGTGACTGTTTGTACAGTCTCCAACCCCCGCATCCACACAACCTAAGGACTACACGAATACCAAAATACAGGTAGGCTATACCACTTGTATACAGAGGCATGTTGCTGTGCTTGTGACTGTTTATTTATAGATGTATTAAGTATGTTCCAAACTACTATTTCTCCACGGAGTAAAACATAAACACTGAATATCTTAATTCGTAGGCTTCAGAGGCCGATATCATTGCTTTTACTCAGATACGACTGAGAGTACCACATCACAGCATGGGCGAAACGTTTGGTGATGTAAATATTATGAATAACAACTTGACACGGTCGTTACTGAAAGCTTTAGTTTTTAATAATAAACACTGAATACCTATTTTGGTTGTTGGATTTTAATTGTATCTATATATAAGGTAAAGCCCTGGCTGACTCACTCACTCACTCATCACTAATTCTCTAACTTCCCATGTATGTAGAAAGCTGAAATTTTGTACAATGTTTCTTTTGGTCTTAAATAGGACAACTAAAGTATTTTCATCTTGTTAAAGTACTCCTAAGGGGTAGAAACCGCCCCTAAAAGATTGCTCCATAAGGATAACATTGGGTTAATTTTAATAAATTAATAACAGCTGTTTTGGAAATAAATAAACATATTTATTTTGTATGTTTGACATTATACTATTTAATATTTTACTATGAGTTTAATCTTCAGCTGTTAAACAAAAATAAATGAAATGAACACTCTTGAAATAGGCTAAATAGGTGGCAAAGCAATTAGTGTGAGTGAGATACTGCACCGAAATGTAATATTGTAATTTTACGTTATATAGTTAATATACCGATTTTTGTATTGAATAGTTACATGCCGAGGCCGAAGGCCGATGTGTATCGAGCGTAGCGAGCATCGGGGTTGGCTCGACTCACTCACTCACTCATCACTAATTCTCTAACTTCCCATGTATGTAGAAAGCTGAAATTTTGTACAATGTTTCTTTTGGTCTTAAATAGGACAACTAAAGTATTTTCATCTTGTTAAAGTACGTCTGGATATATTAACAGTGATTAACCAACCAACTAGGTTTTGTTTTGGGACCAGTACTTCAAAACAGTTTCTTAACACGTTCAATGCTGAAAGAGAACATAATTGCGCACCCCCCATGCTGAGTACCACTATCACATTGTACAGGCACCCTTCGCACAAATATAACGATATCTGAAAACGAAATACACCAAAACGTACACCAAAACTGCCACAACAAGCGACTAGCAACACATAGTTCCCGGGCAACGGCTAGCCTCACCCTGAATAAATACATTTCAATGGCGGACGGTGTATTGTTCCATTTGTACCACCAGGCGTGCCATAGCATCACTACATTGATCATTGCAGGCCACACAGGACGTGTTAAGACACACACTTCTTCTCTCTCCTTTTATACAGGGTGTTCAAAAAGTCTGAGGACAGTTGAATATTGTTTAGACCGTTACAGATGAAGGTACAAAACCCCGCACATTGCTGCTGGACATAAAAAGCTATTTTACCATGTATTTAGTGATCCACTACCTTCGTAGGAGGACGGCCCACTAGAAGTCGGAAGAAAATATTAAATGGAAGCATAGGTCGATATACATTACATTTTAAAGGTGTTAGAAAATAAAACATCATACTGAAAATTAGACCTCAAAAGGGTAATCCTGAACAAAATGGCAGTGCTCAAAAGTTTCAATACTGATCTTATGTGCAAGATTTTAAACCGCCACCATTTTGTGACGGATAAAGCTTTTGAAGTGCGGTTTGTGGCATTCTTCTGTGTTTGACCAATCCTTTAAAATGATGTGCAAATCAACCCATGCTTACACTAAAACTTTTCTATTGACTCCTCATGGACCGTTCCCATAGAAGAATAGCAGGACAGTGAATTCATCTTAATGTAGATGTTTGTGTAAAGTAATTATGTGTGAAGTTTTGTAGCTTCATCTGATATGGTTACAAAAAAATTAAGGCATTCTTAAACTTGCTTGTAAGAACATTGAAACTTTCGAGCGCCGCCATTTTGTTTAGGATTAACCTTTTAAGTTCTAATTTGTGGTATGATGTTCTACTAGCTAAGACCTTTAAAATGGTATATCAACCTATGCTTACATTTTAGATTTTCTTCCGACTCCTAGTGGGCCGTCCCCCTACGAAGGTACTGGATCACTGAATACATGGTAAAATAGCTTTTAATGTCCAGCAACAATGTGCTAAGTGTTGTACCTTTATCTGTAATGGTCTAAACAATATTCTACCGTCCTCTGACTTTTTGAACACTCGGTATATTCTTCCTATGATATTAATTTTCAAAGAGTATCAATAAATTAAAAATTTTGTCAAGGCCTTTTGTCAGCTTTGCTGGCATCATCAGACAAAAGTATGCCAGTATAGATGTTGGAAGGCCTTGGAAAAAAAATCATTGGTATGATTTAAAAATTGGTAGCATAGTAGAGAATATATTAACACTTTGAAGCCTAAGCCCGAAGATAGATCGGGCGACGCAAACTGGCGTACTCGCCGACGCCCGAGAATAGCTCGGGCGCCCATATTTAATTCATTATATCTTTATTATCGGCATATAATCGGGTTTAGGTCATCTGAATATGTCTTTTAGTTATCTGTTATTATATTTTATCGGTCTATTAATTTTTTTTATCTACATCTGGTCTTGGATAAATAATTATCGTAACAGCTGACGTGAGACTTGGAATGAGTGCGCGCCGAGCGGTATTGTTTATGTCAGCATTGTTTATGTCAGCCGGTCAGTGACCCACGGTGCTTTGAGTCGTAAACAACACGTTCGTTATAGAAGTGAATATTCTGTGTTTATAATTCAAGTACAGTATTTATATTTTATTATCATGTTTTCAGTTCAGTTTCTTTGTAAATATTGTTGTGTACATATGTAAATAAGTAATTAGTTAGTATTTGCGTTGTGTTGGTTTTGTGTCAATCTAACCGTACAGTGACTGGAATGTGTGTATATATTGTTTTTATTTAGTTATTATAGTATTTATCTGCTTAAAATGGATGATCTTATGAGAAGTGATACTATACGAGATATATTGAATCGTTCTATCGTAGCTATTTTTTGTTTTACATATTTTTGTACTTATTTGTAGCTTCTTTAAAAAATAAAAAAATGTACAACACCTAAAGTTTTGCCCATCATTGAAAAGAGAATTTTCTCCCCTTTACAAAGATATATAATATAACCTTTTTATGAAATTTATAAGGCATTTACAATTTTTTTAATGTGAACATAAAACCCCCAGGATTCCATGCCAAACGGAGTATTAAGGGCCCAGGCTTCAAAGTGTTAATAATTTACCAGTCTTAACTATCTCCATTATTATTAATGCTTGAATCGAAAATAATTGTTAGTAGCATACCTAACAAATTAGCATATTTTTTATGTTTTTATACTACCAGCTACTGCCTATGCAGTTGAATGCTGTACTTAGTAAACCTGTAGCTGTTGTTAATATTTGCTTTTTTTTAACTAACCCATTGGCATACCTATATCTGCTTTCACCAAGGCTACTTCAAGATTCAATTAAAATAGAAAAATTAAGATTTTTAGATTTGATTTTTTGAGACCTAGTTAGAGTAATTTTAGATATACAGTATTATGTGTATATTTTTCTTAATCTAAATCACAAGTTTGAGATTTATTTTTTGTTTAGCAAATAAAATTATTGAAAAATAAAAACATATTTTTGAAAGCATTATATATATTTAACAAAATATTATCTATCTCCAAATATAATTAATTTTGGTATATTTGTACAGATAATTTGATTCCCTTCATGAAAACATAATTTGTTTGGCCAAATTAGTTTTTTTTTACAATAAACAAAAATGTCTAAAAAATTGGTATTTTCGCTTCAAAACCAACCTATTAGCATTGATTTTATGCACAAATAGATTTCCCACCCAATGTTAAATTTTGAGTCTCAAAATATCAGCTGTTTTTGTGGTCCATTGTGGAGCGCTAGTGTAGTCCCATGTAAATGTAATGCAGTTTAAACCAGCTGTGGTTGCGGGCCACACAAACTAACAAAATTACTGGCACAGATATTCCTATTAGATGGTTTATCTATTGTATGTTTATATAATCAATGCTATTAGTATGCTACCAAAACCAACCTACCAAAACCTACTTATAGACTACTTTTGTGTGTGTGTTTTTTTTTGTAAATTGAATTGATTTTTCCACTTTATATAATTATATGTTCTCAATATATATAAATTAAAAGTTTTGCTTAACTTATGTACTTGTAACCTAACTAGATAACTTAAACAATCAAATGACTAAAACAATCATAATAGTCTTACACACAAATAATTGTAAACCAAACAACCTGCTGTTTACCAAACTATTCACAATAAGTAAAAATACAAATTAGTATAAATTCAGATAAAAATAAACAAAAAAACAACATATTGTTTACAGTTGCCAATGATTGACATTAAAAAAATAGATTGCTAAAGTCGTCAAGCAGCACAGCTGCTGTTTGCAGACGAAACAATAATAACGCAATTTGACCTTGAAATTATACTCCTAATATAACAATTAAAATTGAAAAATATATTTTATTTATACTTCGACAACTGTTTTTTTTCACACTCTTCATAACGAAATATTCTCATAAAATATATGGGCCATTCCGTGATGGTATGAATGGGCCATGTGACGCCGTCATGGAGGGGTTCCGTGATAGTACGCCAATGGGTTAATTTATGTTATTGATTTTGAAGTAGGCCTATATGAGATTGGGTTAAGCATGCAATCTTGTTTTAAGTTTGATTGTTCACAAAGTGGTTTAAGTTACCTTAGAATGAACAAATAAATACATTTAGGTTAGAACTACACAACAAACCATCCTGGCCTAAGCTGAAACTGAGCAATAGACAAGCCCATAGTAACAACACAGTCCTAGGTTGATCATGCTACCCTGTGGATCTGTGTGTTCTGAATTCCTTAACTCAAAACAACAGCAGGTGGCGAGTTTCAGGTATATTAACTGTTGTAATATAATTTAAAATGGAGAACAGCTGATGATAAACTCCCTTGAGTACTGTTTGGCACTGCGCCAGGAGCGCACGGTAATCATGATATCACAAGTCCTTTGTTCTGAATAGGAGCCAGTCTGAAGCCAAAATACAAATTGAATGGATGGTATTTTTCTCTCTCAAGCAAGCTGTTTTTCTCCCATGCTCCTTGGGAGGTATTTTCCCAATGTTTTTGAAGTGTTATTTTTGTAGTTTCTTTTTTGTTTGTAGGAATTTTATTAATTATGGGCTTTTATTAGTTTTGTAATATCTAAAAATAATTTGTGACAATAATAATGAGAGATCTATACCTGTTGAGGCTGAAAAATACTTTATTTTGTGTTCAAACAACTTTCTCCATAGCACTGAAAGCTGTTTCCTGATGTGAGTGGGAACTTGAATTTTTGGACCAAGAATCTTTTACTCATCAGGGATTTGTACAGTAACTGTAGTTATCCATTATGGCAGAAAGTGTGATTTTCTCAAATAATGACATATTTTCATACATTAATAACATTTTACTTCTTATGGTGATTTCAAGAAAGCCTTAACTGTGAGATTTGTTCTCGCTAATGTATTACATTTGTCTTGCAGATAAGGTTAACGAATGGTCAGACACTGACACAGACCTTTAACTCCAAAGAGCAACTGTCGGCAGTTCGACTTTACATAGAAATGAACAGGTCTGATGGAGAAGGTCCCTTCTCACTCATGACAAACTTCCCCAAAAAGGTATTCCAGATTGACGACTATGAGAAACCCTTGGACATTCTAGGTAAGGGTTATTTTCTTTATTCAATCCTCTTTAGAAAGAAATGAAAAAGTGATGAATAGGAGTATTCATAACTTTAAACTCCTGAATTCACCTAGTCTAAAGAAGAAAGTTTAAATTTATCCTCTTTAAACTAACAAAAAGGACAACTTATGTCATTTTTAGATACAATGTTGTTGGTCATTTTTGTATCTAAATAAATAAAATGGTCAACATTTGTTTGTATTTGAAAAAAGTGTTTTTATTGGGGATTTGTGAAAATTAATAACGAAATAAATTGTTGTTTGTATGTTGAGAAAATTGTTGCTTGAAGACTGATAGGACTACACAATTTCTAGCAATTCTTTGGTGCATAATTTTTGAAGTGTCTAATTTTCTTGATTGGTATAAAATGAAAACGAAGGTATGAACATGGAAAACAGCTGTTTTTTTACATAAATCACATATTCATTCATATGTAAGGTATACATATAATTAATTATTCTCCTAGCACATGGTTAATTAAAATATCTAAAACATGGTAAAATTTACTAGTGAATGTTTGGTAGAGCATTTTGTAAGTCTTAATTTATTTTCAATGTTTTTATTTTTGTTTTTATCATTTGTTACTTTAATTTTACAATTATTTTGAAATTTTTTCTATTATTGCTTCAATTGAAATACAAATACAACATTTTATTCTGGTTAGTTGAAAAGGAAACATTTAACAAAAAGATATGTAACATTTTCTATAGTTAGTAACTAAGTAAATCATCATATTTTAGTTTCGCTGGACTATTAAAAAAAAAAAAAAAAATAATAACTGCAGGCCTATTAGCAACAGTATGATATTTACAAAAGTGATCAGTCTCACATTTTGTTTGACTAATTTTTATTAGAGATGTAATATAGTGATTTGGCCGGATACCAGACATCCGGCAAGATTGCAGACCAAAGCGGATATTCACCAAGTATATTCAGTTCCGATATGTTTGATACGTTGACTCACGGTAAGACAAGTGGCGACTTGTAGCTATTAGGTGTATTCTTTCACTACAACCTACAATTAATTAAATTTGAGTATTATTTCTTTACTTTCTTTCTTTAATTTTTCTTTAAGAAAAACCTCACTCGTCACAGTTCACATGGGTCTACAGGCCTGTGCGTAAACTTTATTCAACAAGTGAAATAGCACTGCAAGCTCAGTTGGGAATTTGAACCTTAGACCTTGCCCTCCACAGTCCAAAGCCTTAGCCACTGAACCATCACGCCAAGTTTTGTAAACTAATAAATATTAATATTAATAACGATTTTTGGAAATTTTAATATAACTTTGATTTATTTTCATACTTAATTATCCGATATCAAGATGGATAGTAGGCACTATCTGGCCGAATACTACACATATTGCCAGATATGCTGTATATCGGATAAAAACAGGATATCTGTTACACCTCTAATTTTTATGATGTGCGTCCCAAATAAAACGAGAAGGTGAAAACAGAAGAAGTAGTTATTTATATATCTTATTCAACATTTTCACAACAGGTTAAAAACCTACTTAAAGTGGAACTAATCAACTATATAACTATATATAACAAACAAAAAAGAAACACAAAAAATCAACTGTACATGTTTTGTATTTTGAAAAATACACAGTTAACATAATTCCTGATTTAAGCTTCTAATTTCGTACGTGCATTCTTGATTTACTGGACATAAAAGGGGGAACAAATGTTCATTCACTCATATTACAGATATTTGTAACAATACATGATTATATAAGTCAAACATAATTATTTTTCTAATATACCAAAGGAAACTGTCTCAACATTAGAATTATTTAACAGTCATTTGCTTGATGGAATATTTTGAAAATAAAAATGAATATATTTTTATTTATATTTACTTTTGCTTACTGTTGAGACCCATCCCCCCCCCCCCCCCACCAAAGCTGGTAAGCGTGCCAACCAGGGGATGGCTCAAAACAAGTCGAGCGATGGAATCAGGGGTGGCAGTTGGAGGGTCAAAATAAAACTCGGCAGCTGAGCAAAACTAGTTTATTATTAAGAAAACAAACTGGCAGGCAGAAGGCCACAACAAAAAAGGCAGAAGGCCACAATATAAATTCTCACTTAAATAAATAATAACAAACACTAAAATTACCAAGATACTACACAATAATAACAAACGCTATAAATACCACAAACTCTACAAATACCAAAATTTAACAATTAATCAACTACAGGGTGTATGGCCTATCTGCAGTTTAGCCTGAGACACCCCAAAACGTAAGAAAAATATTAAGCCCCAAAAAAAAAGTGAAAATTTAGAAAACTTTTGGATCACAACACTTAAACCGGCAATTCAGCCCACATCCCATGATTCCACCGGGCCAGGGAGTAAGCCGGAATCCCTGGGCAGCTCCGAATTAAAAATTAAATCAAAGCACAATAATCCCCTTTTGGTGAAAGTTTAAAAATTAAATAATTTAAAAGAAAATATAACACGGTACCGTTCTAGTAAAAATTCACTTCAGAACCCCCCCTAATACACTTAATAAAAAAAATATAATAACGATCACTAGGCCTAACATACAAATAAATTAACATAACTTAACCATAGGGACCTAACAAATATAAAATCTAAGAAAGATATAACAACAAATTAAAACTAATTAAATAACTAACAAGATAAATATAAATAAATATTAACATCAAAAATATTCTTTGTGTATTTTTAAAGCTTTTCTTTTAAATAAAAAAAATATATAAGTCCCCATGGCTGTTTCAATCAATCACTGTTCCAGTTTAGGCCTAGGCCACAAATTAAACAGTTCCACAAACTTTTTTTTCTTCTTTTATATTCCTGTATTTCACTGTTTTTCTTGGTTTATGTTTTTTTTTTATGTAAAAATTTCAACAGCCCCCAGCTCAGCCGCCGGGGAAACAAAAACATGGAATACACTGACCTGAGGACAGGAGACTTATACCACAAAGATGTAGAGCGGGTAGCGCGGCCTCCAGGCTCCAACATGGTCCTCAGGCCAGGCTAGCAGTGCAGGATGGTCGGCAATTCCCCGACGGCAGGCCGAGGGTGAAACGTCCTACTCAAGGACCCTGGACTGCAACCAGACCACAGCACATTAAAAGCAGTACAGCCAACCCCCAAAATACTATACATAACCCCTAATACATGACATGGCAAAACAAAACAGGAACAGACAAAATTGTACAGGATTGGAGCACCCTAGAAAATAAAAGATAAATTTTTAGGCTATGACTAATTACGTTGGAAACTCAGATTTAAGACAAATTACAAATTAACAAATTATAAAAGAATTAATTACGTATATGGAACTAAAAATGACAAACTGAAAACTAGGCTATGGATACATGAGCAATAGGTTATAACATGAAAATCAAAGTGTACAGCTAGGCTAGGTTATTGGCAAAGAACAAAAAATATGGTAAATCGGTAACTACAACTGTAAAAAGGCTCAACAAAACATTATACAGAACTACTATTGACAATAAAGGCAGATATAAAAAGCATTAACGGTAATTAACGGTAAAAAGTAACATGGAAGCACATGGCTTTAACCTAGTCTGAGAAACATCTAGACAAAGAATACAAATTAGACAAAACCCTGAAAACACCAGTAAGCCCGTTGAATATTATTTAAACAAAGTATTTTCACCAAAAGGGTGATTAAATATCAGAAATTACAAATGCACACTTACGTTTAGGAGTCTCTCAGCCGGCAACCATGACTTGACGAACGCTGCAAAGAACAAGTGAACAGACAGGCCAACTTGACCGAAGCTGCTGGAACACGGAACGAAACGGAACTGGGCCAACGGCTACCAAGTACACGAAACGCAGGGCAAAAGCGAATCTCAGGCAGCCCTGGCAGACAACGACGAAAAAAAAACGTAACTGTACCGGTCAAAGACCCGGTACAACCTCCCTCTGCAAACCTCAACACCCCCCGGCAGGGGAGAAAACTCGGTACCTCAGGGAACCAAACAGAAGACGAAGACCTCCGAAGAGTGGTGCTCCTAGGACGTCCAAGAGAAACTAAGAGGGGAAACCCCTCGAACAGGGAGCAAACTACCCTGACTGTCGGGCCCGACAAGAAAAAAGAGAGAAGGACTCTCTCAGAACAGCCACCTAGGGCGCAGAGGTGATCAATCTCTTTGCCCCAAGAAACCCCCAGGAACACCAACTCCTGGACCAACCGTTCCCCGGAAAGCCTTAAGCTGGGACACATGGGCTTTCCTAAACACCCTGCCTGACTGGGGATCAACCAGCAGAGCAGTCACCGGTGACAAAAACCTGTCGATGCGGTGGGGACCAGACCACCGATAGCACAACTTTGCAGCTCTTCGTTCCGCGGCCGAACTGACCGGGTGAGCCTGACAAAGAACCAGATCTCCAACCTGAAAAGGGTTAGGAGTACGACCCTTATCATACCTCCTCCTCACTCTCTCTCTAGCACGTAGCAGGTTGCGCCGAGCAGCCCGCCACGTGGACACTACGTCAGTGGCACCTGGCGTAGGTAGAAGATCCTCTAACCTCCACAAGTTGGACAAAGGGTTGTT
Organism: Stictocephala bisonia; assembly: GCA_035578905.1. Taxonomy (NCBI): domain Eukaryota; kingdom Metazoa; phylum Arthropoda; class Insecta; order Hemiptera; family Membracidae; genus Stictocephala; species Stictocephala bisonia. The sequence continues at coordinate 574,265 of JAQJVL010000084.1, forward strand.
AGGAGGGTAGCCATGTAGAATCTCGAAGGGAGTGGCATTGTGACTCTCATGCTTGGAAGAATTAAAAGCAAGCTGGAGCCAAGAGAGACTCTCATCCCAGGTGTTCTGCTTCTCAGCATGGAAGGTAATAAGGGCAGACCGAAGATTGCGGTTGAACCGCTCTGCATGAGAAGGCTGTGGGTAATAAGGAGAGGTAGTCACATGCCTGATACCATTGCCAAAACAGAACCTACGAAACTCATGTGAGGTAAACTGGCTACCGTTGTCGGACACAAGAGTGGAAGGCACACCAAAGTGCTGGAAGAGTTGGGACTGGAGAGCACGGATGGTGAGCTTAGCCGTAGCACTCCGAAGTGGGAAAAGCCAAACGAACTTCGAGAAAGCATCCACACAAACAAGTAGGTAGGAGCTACCTGACTTGCTACGGGGAAAAGGACCCACGTAGTCGATGAACACCTTCTCAAAAGGACGCTCGGCCACCTCAGAAGATAACAACCCTAACCTTGCATTCTGACTAGGCTTGCTGAGAGAGCACAGGTGACAAGCCCGCACTCTGCCAGCAACATCCCGGTCCATGCCCTTCCAGATGAAGTACCTACGAATCTTAGCGATGGTCTTATGAATGCCAAGATGACCGCCCACAAGAGAAGAGTGATAATACTGAAAGACCATCGGTACTAGATGACTAGGCAGCACTACACGGGGTTCACCCCTCTGTCGAGGACGGCAACAGAGTACCCCTTTGGACAGAAAATAGGGAGGGTGGGCACCTCCCTCTTGAAGCTCACCTAAGATGACTGACAGCTCAGGATCTTTCTGCTGATGGGACAGTAGGTCGTCAAAAGCCAGAGGAAAATCCAGAAGAACAGCACCACACTGAGCAACAGCCTCAGTAGGTGGATCACTGGGTTCGTGGTACATGCGGGAAAGAGCATCCGCGATGACATTCTGGGTACCCCTAAGATGTTGAACTCGGAACTTAAAGGCAGAAATTTTGACCACCCAGCGACCAATTTTCCCGAGCTGTCGGGGATGGGCAAGAAGCCAAGATAGTGCCTGATTGTCAGTCTCCAGCAAGAACTCAGCGTGTTCCAAGAAACGCCGAAACTTGTCCGTACCGAAGACAACAGCCAGACACTCTAACTCATAGATGGAAGAAGCTTTCCTGTTCCTGGTGAGACAACGTCCTCGAAGCAAAAGCGATGGGCTGCCTGACCCCATCAAACTCCTGAGAAAGAACAGCAGCAATGGCGGAGGAGGAGGCATCAGTCTGAAGAACAAATTCTCTGCTGAAATCAGGCATACGCAGGACAGGAGGTTGCATGATAGCCTCCTTGAGAGCATCAAAGGCAGTCTGCTGAGCTTGGCCCCACACAAAAGGGACACCTTTCTTTCGCAGCTCGTTCAACGGGGCAGCAAGCTCGGCCACGTTAGGGATGAAGCGACGGTAAAAATTCACCATCCCCACAAAACGGGCAATCCCCTTGGCATCTCTGGGAGGAGGAAAATCCCGAATGCCCTGGGTCCTCGCAGGATCTATGCAGACGCCTCGAGAAGAGATAAGATGACCCAGAAAAGAAATCTCAGGACGAGCAAAAGTGACTTTCTCTGGATTGACGGTAAGGCCAGCTGATTTGAGGCGACTAAGAACTTCCTCCAGATGTTGCATGTGTTCCCCGAAAGTCTCACTGTAGACAAGAAGATCGTCCAGGTAATTGAAAACAAACTTGAACTTCACATCATGGAAGATGGAATCAAGCAGACGAGTAAGAGTCTGGGCACCCACAGCAAGACCCATAGGAACCCTAGTGAACTGGTAAAGATTCCAGGGAACACAGAAGCTAGTCATAGGCCGTGATTCCTTCTTCAATGGAATCTGATGGTAGGCCTGGTTCAAATCGAAAACACTGAAAAACTTAGCCTTACCGAACCAATCAAACGCAGAATGCAAATCAGGCAGAGGTACCGAGTCAATAGCGACCTTAGCGTTGAGCCTCCGATAATCCATCACAAGCCTAGACTTACCATTAGGCTTGGGCACAAGAAAAGCTGGACTGGCATAAGCAGAACGAGACGGTTCAATCACACCCTTGCTCAGAAGATCCTCAATCATAGCCCTCATAACCTCCATCTTTGGGGGAGCAAGTTTGTACGGATGACTTCTAACTGGCTGAGAATCGGTGAGGTGGATCTCATACTCCAGAAGAGAAGTGACCCCAAGCTCAGCCGTAAGCACATCAGGAAACCGCAAACACAGCCTCCTAATGGCCTCCGCCTGCTCAGGGGGGAGATGACCAACCGGATCCACCTTGGGTTGTTCGGGCTCACAACCCACCTCTCTGACTGCAGGAGGGCAGTCAGAATCACCTACTAGAGGCACCAAAACTCGCCGATTAAACTTGAAAAATATCTGGCGCTTCTGGAGGTCAAGCACCATACCACTCTTAGAAATAAAGTCTGCCCCTAGGATACAAGAAACCGCCAGGTCCTTGGCAACAAGAAAACCCCACCTCCAGGAAAATCCTTCAATTTTAAAATGGAAAAACGCCTTTAGAATTATAGGTAGAGGAGTTTGGGATGCCGTCCAGCAAGTAATAGAAGAAGGCTCGGTGTGCCTGACAAGTCCTAAGGCGTCAAGGGACTCAAAAAGAGAAAGGCTGATGATACTGCATGCCGAACCAGAATCAAGAAGGGCTCGACACACCGTACCACCAAAAGATACAAAAACGCCAGGACACACCGAGGTGACCGCACTAAGTCCCAGGGAAGCCATGCCAGCAAGGCCCGAAAAATCCCCGACACTCCTGCTATGGGCACGTGTCAAAGGCAAATGGCCACGGTCACTCGCAACAACGCGGGGAGCTACTGTGGAGGCAACCCCCCGCGCTGAGCGTTTCCCGCCCCACGACCTCGAGCACGTGGACAGTCACGTCGAATGTGACCAGGTTGGCCACAAGCAAAGCACACAACCGGAGGCCGAGAACCACGACCCTCCACTGGCTGACTCACACCTACAGACATAGCCGGTCGACGGGTGGGGAGAGCACGATGACTCTCAGAATCCCTCCCTTGCTGGTCTGAGAACTGCACGCTGCGCGAAACAATGCACAGCTGATGCAGCTCCCGAAAAGTCGAAGGAACACCAGCAAAAACCAATCTGCACCGTTCTTCGGGAGAAATGCCATCCAGGATGACACGAACGGTGTCAGCTTCAGAAAGGGTGAGGCGCAACGCTTGACGAGCTTCCTTGACTGAAGAGACATAGGCTGCCAGAGACTCGCCCCTACCCTGCGACCGATAAAATCTGTCCATGACCATCCTCTCCCTGAGTCGAATGGGAAGAAACGATGAAAGTAACTCTCGATGGAACGAGTCCACCGAGGCATCACTGGCCAAGACAGAACTCAGCAACTCCCCAACGGGACCTCTGCAATAAGGGAAAACCAGACGAAGCAAGTCCCCAGCCTGCATGCCGGGCATCTCACTAAGTCTGAGAAAGGCCACCAGAAACTTAAGAAGCTCCTCAGGATCCATCCCATCGATCACAGGGAGATTCTGGATCATGGGCGTGAGAGGGTTAGGTAGCTTGTGGTAGCTCAGCTGCAGAAGAGCAGGTGAACCCAAAGAAGCAGTAGGAACGGCAGCTGGAGCCGAACCACAAGCAACCTCAACAGAAACGCCTGCAGGCTCAGAAGGAACCTCAGGCACAGTGAGAGCCGTTGTCTCAGCCTGCGGCCTCGACACGTTAGGCGACAGTGCGAAAATAGGCCGCTGACCCAGACCCGTAGGAGTCGTGGACCCGGAGAGTGCCTGAAAAATCTCATCCAGCCTAGACACACTCTCCAAGATCCACGCCCTATCCGATGGTTCCAACCCCGGTGCCCGGTTGACCAGCCTTAAACGGGCAAGCAGATGCCCCAAACGTGCAAGGCGGCAGGCCCGGTCACGACCTACTGGAGGTTCAAACTGCAAATCCTCTAACACCCCTTCCCAATCTTCCACCTTGCGTTTACAAACAGACAACTTCTCACCAACCTCCAGTAGAGTCAGACCAATCCACCGCCGTACCCGCGGACAACTGCTCCCGCAACAACCTCCGGAGATTCAGAACATCACCCTCCGGAGTCACACCACGCGACCTCAACTCAAAAATTAATTCCTCCTTGACTAGGAGCGCAACATTCTGCAGATAGGCCATCTCGCAAAACAAAATTCTCAACAATACACAAAAAAACGACAACTCCAGGGTCCAAGACGAACTAAACCCTCAGCCTACCGAGCCACTGCCGACCACTCCAATCCACCCATGAAACCCATTCAACAAAGTAACCAAGCGGATTGCCTAGGTTTTTTTTTTTTTTTTTTTTTTTTTTTTTTTAATATAAAGTTAAATGATTTATTTGGTTTTTAATTGTTTTTCTTTTTAAATAAGTATTTATTTGTTTCTTTCTTTTTTTTTTTTTTTACGTATTACCAAGACACCTTGACGGTAGGTCGGCCAACCATGGCCTACTAACTGGCAAACACCCACCGTCAACAACCAAGAGAGAATTTTTTTTTTTTTTTTTTTTTTTTTTTTTTATAGGCAACCACGCTCTGCTACCAATTGAGACCCATCCCCCCCCACCAAAGCTGGTAAGCGTGCCAACCGGGGGATGGCTCAAAACAAGTCGAGCGATGGGATCACGGGTGGCAGTTGGAGGGTCAAAATAACACTCGGCAGCTGAGCAAAACTAATTTATTATTAAGAAAACAAACTGGCAGGCAGAAGGCCACAACAAAAAAAGGCAGAAGGCCACAATATAAATTCTCACTTAAATAAATAATAACAAACACTAAAATTACCAAGATACTACACAATAATAACAAACGCTATAAATACCACAAACTCTACAAATACCAAAATTTAACAATTAATCAACTGTATGGCCTATCTGCAGTTTAGCCTGAGACACCCCAAAACGTAAGAAAAATATTAAGCCCCAAATAAAAGTGAAAATTTAGAAAACTTTTGGATCACAACACTTAAACCGGCAATCTAGCCCACACATCCCTTGATTCCACCGGGCCAGGGAGTAAGCCGGAATCCCTGGGCAGCTCCGAATTAAAATTAAATCAAAGCACAATAATCCCCTTTTGGTGAAAGTTTAAAAATTAAATAATTTAAAAGAAAATATAACACGGTACCGTTCGAGTAAAAATTCACTTCCGAACACCCCTAATACACTTAACAAAAAATATAAATAACAATCACTAGGCCTAAACATATAAATAAATAACAACACAATTTAACAATAGGGACCTAACAAATATAAACTCTAAAATATCTAACAACAAAATAAACTAATTAAACTAAATAACAAGAAATATAAATAAATATTAACATCCAAAAAGTTCCTTTTGTTTGTCTTTTTTTTTTTCCTTTTAAATAAAAAAAATAATATAAGTCCCCATGGCTGTTTCATCAATCACTGTTCCAGTTTAGGCCTAGGCCACAAATTAAACAGTTCCACAAACTTTTTTTCTTCTTTTATATTTCCTGTATTTCACTGTTTTTCTTGGTTTATTTTTTTTTTTTTGTAAAAATTTCAACAGCCCCCAGCTCAGCCGCCGGGAAACAAAAACATGGAATACACTGACCTGAGGACAGGAGACTTATACCACAGAGATGTAGAGCGGGTAACGGGCGACTCCAGGCTCCAACATGGTCCTCAGGCCAGGCTAGCAGTGCAGGATGGTCGGCAATTCCCCGACGGCAGGCCGAGGGTGAAACGTCCTACTCAAGGACCCTGGACTGCAACCAGACCACAGCACATTAAAAGCAGTACAGCCAACCCCCAAAATACTATACATAACCCCTAATACATGACATGGCAAAACAAAACAGGAACAGACAAAATTGTACAGGATTGGAGCACCCTAGAAAATAAAAGATAAATTTTTAGGCTATGACTAATTACGTTGGAAACTCAGATTTAAGACAAATTACAAATTAACAAATTATAAAAGAATTAATTACGTATATGGAACTAAAAAAATGACAAACTGAATACTAGGCTATGGATACATGAGCAATAGGTTATAACATGAAAATCAAAGTGTACAGCTAGGCTAGGTTATTGGCAAAGAACAAAAAATATGGTAAATCGGTAACTACAACTGTAAAAAGGCTCAACTAAACATTATACAGAACTACTATTGAAAATAAAGGCAGATATAAAAAGCATTAACGGTAATTAACGGTAAAAAGTAACATGGAAGCACATGGCTTTAACCTAGTCTGAGAAACATCTAGACAAAGAATACAAATTAGACAAAACCCTGAAAACACCAGTAAGCCCGTTGAATATTATTTAAACAAAGTATTTTCACCAAAAGGGTGATTAAATATCAGAAATTACAAATGCACACTTACGTTTAGGAGTCTCTCAGCCGGCAACCATGACTTGACGAACGCTGCAAAGAACAAGTGAACAGACAGGCCAACTTGACCGAAGCTGCTGGAACACGGAACGAAACGGAACTGGGCCAACGGCTACCAAGTACACGAAACGCAGGGCAAAAGCGAATCTCAGGCAGCCTGGCAGACAACGACGGAAAAAAACGTAATGTACCGGTCAAAGACCCGGTACACTGTGACTTTACCACATTAATAATTTACAGTTAAAACTATAATTTTTATATTCTTTACCCTATTTCATATATAAATAGAACATTTAATTCTGAATGATAGAAGAAATATACTTTTTGAAAACTGTTCTTAATACAACATTGAAAATCATGGAAAATTCTCTAAAACACATGCTTCTTAAAATTGAAAATGGTTTTAATCATCATAAACAAATCCGAACTTATATTCAACCGACGCGTTAGGCTGTCTATATACTGTTCATCCAAACAACATGCAGAATGCTTTTACTTACGATTACTTTTAGTCAACGTAAGTGGCCCAACATCCTTTGTAGAATTGAGAATAGTGAACGGTCATGTTTATTCCACATATCGTGAAGCTTGCCAGGAATTAGATCTACTTGAAAACGATGCGCATTGGGACACTTCACTTGCTGACGCATCGACTACTGCTACACCACATCAAATACGCACTTTGTTTGCGATAGTACTGACAATGTGCTTCCCATCAAATCCTACTGATCTATGGGAAAAATACAAAGACTACTTAAGTGAAGATATTTTGCATCGTTTGCGTATAACAAATCAAAATCCAGATATTAATTTTTCACCTAACATCTACAATGATGCATTAATTGCGATTGAGGACATGTGTTTGATAATAGTTTACAAAGTACTGGTACAACTAGGA